>CAIGQZ010033112.1:24100520-24115309 GCA_903798205.1 Danio tinwini
ATACAAAATAAATATTACAATTTTTAAATAAAAAATAAAATATACAAAAAATATAAGGTATAATGATAATACAGCAAAAAACTATTTAGAAAAAAAATCTAACATTAATAAATCAATAATTAATAGAAGATTTACATTTACTTTTGTGAGCTTTGTTTTTAAAGTATCCCTCAATCAGTACATAGTCTTAAAGGGCACCTAGGTTACCACTTTTTCCAGATTTAATATAAGTCTTTTGTGTCTCCAGAATGTGTCTGTAAAGTTTCATCTCAAAACACTCATCAGATTTTTTATTATACCTGTCATAAGTTTCAATTTTGTAGCATTTAGCATCAGCTAACGGTTTTTGTGTACTGCGCCTTTAAGGCTAGTCCTTTACGCCCACCGTTTCCACGTGCCTGGCAGCGGCTCCCTCGGCTGCGTCAGACAACAGACAAACACGAAGGAATAAGAACTCACATAACGTTTGTGAGGAAAAACTACAGTAAGAACTTTACCCATGAGTATTTGATGCATGTTGTGGAGTTGCAAGGATGAGTCACACACATTGTCGTTACAAAGTTCACGCACACACACGCACACACACACACGCATGCACGCACACAGACACACACACATCGCTGACAGGCACACACACACAGGCAGCGCGCGTTTACCTTTGCACTGTTTTTGCACGCAAATGTGACAGGATACAGGTTAATATCCACTGCTGTATGGATATCTGTTATGTCAATGTACAAAATAAACCTGATTTAACGTCCACAAACCGGGATTGAAGCGTCTTTTATAATTGTTCTGACACGCGGCTGTGTTGATGAATTAAATCTGAAGTAAATCGCTGTAATTTATTACACACATGCACTGTTTTAAAACATTTTAAACCTGTAAAACTCACTCTTAATCACATTTGATGATGATTGATGATCTTAGCAAACTGAAAAGACTTAGTGTACATAGTGTTAGTGCAGACTTAGAACAGTTGCTTAGTGTGCGCACGTCCTGGTCCTGTGTCTGGTTGATATGATTACACACGTTACTACGGAGACATGTTAATACGCAGCTGTCAATCAATATTGGTGGGCGGGGGGACCGCACTCCTACGTCAAGTTGCAGTCGATCTCAAAACCGCTCCAATTGGTCCACCGTTTTTATGTTGTTAAATTGAAAAAAAAGGACTGGGTGTGTTCATATCACCCCAATATGACGGTCTATACACTATACCTACACATATGTCTGTCCAAACAGCTTGAAAAGGAGATTTTTCTCCATAGGTGCCCTTTAAAGAAGGTGTCCTCCAGTGCTATCCAAAGTCATATTTGAAGAATTCTGCCTTTAAATGTACACGTTTGATGAATTCTGTCTTTAAATGTACACATATGATGCATTCTGTGGTGAATTTTCACATTTAAGTTTAGTGAGAACCTGCAAAACAAACATAGTATTTGGAAAATTCTGCATTCCTACACTATGACATGCCAGCCCAGCACCTTAAAGTTGCCATGAAATCAAAATGTACTCTTCTATTTACTACTGTACTTTTTGCAAACAAGATGTATCTTTGCACTTCATTATTCTGTAAAAATGTGTGTGGTCTCATTAACACTTTAATCAAATACCTTAACCTTCCTTTCCCATGAAACGACTTTTCCTTTGGGTGGGCATACCAGTGGGTCTCCTTTTTGCTCTGAAGTTGTCCAATTTGTCAATGTTCTTTAACTTTATAAGCAATGCCTGTCTTTCACAGGGTGTCCGCAGGGTCTTAAAACACCTTAAATTTCCAATCTTAAATTTCAGGCCTTAAAAAGTCTTAAATTCACTGAAAGAATGACTTGTAGGTCTTAAATAGTTTTAAATAGGTTAATTTACCCATTTCCATGTCATTTGTTTATATTTAGTTTATTATAATTTTTATAACTTCTTCTTTTAGGGATAACATATGTTGAAGTCAGAATTTTTAGCCCCCCTTTGATTTTTTTTTCTTTTTTAAATATTTCCCAAATGATGTTTAACAGAGCAAGGACATTTTTACAGTATGTCTGATAATATTTTTTTCTGAAAAAGTCTTATTGGTTTTATTTTGGCTAGAATAAAAGCAGTTTTAAATTTACAAAAATAAACAGTTTTTAATTTACCATTTTAAGGTCAAAATTTTTAGCCCCTTTAAGCAATTTTTTTTGTGATAGTCTACAGAACAAACCATCATTATACAGTAACTTGCCTAATTACCCTAACCTGCCTAGTTAACCTATATAACCTAGTTAAGCCTTTAAATGTCACTTTAAGCTGTATAGAAGTGTCTTGAAAAATATCCAGTAAAATATTATTTACTGTCATCATGGCAAAGATAAAATAAATCAGTTATTAGAAATGAGTTATTAAAACTATTATGCTTAGAAATGTGCTGTAAAAAATCTCTCTGTTAAACAGAAATTGGGGGGAAAATAAAGGGGGAGGGGGTGGCTAGGAAATACCTTTTATTTTGTTGATAGGGCAAGTAAGACTTTTTCTCTGGACCAACCAGTCCATTAGAAAACAATTCTTGGCATTTAGCCCGGTTTAAGTCTAAAATTTTATTCCAAATAGTCTCTTTTCTGCTCTAAAGTCGTCCAACTTGTCAGTCTTTCCTCATTTTCTAAGCAATGCCTGTGTTTCACAGGGTGTCTGCGGGGTCTTAAAATGTCTTAAATTCACTGAAAGAATGTGTTGTAGGTCTTTAATCATTTTAAATGGGTCTTAAATCTCTCATGTCCGTGTAATTTATTTATATTTAGATTATTATAATTTTTATTAAATAAAAAATTTAACTTCTTTTTTTAGGGATAACAGATATGTTGAAAAAATGTGGCTAAGAAATACCTTTTTTTTGTTGATATGGCAAGTGAGACTTTTCTGCTGGACCAACCAGGCCATTAGCAAAAAAATCCTTAACATTTAGCCCTGTTTAAGTCTGAAATATAATTCATAATGGTCTTCTTTCTGCTCTGAAGTTGTCAAATTTGTCAGTCTTCCTTAATTTTTTAAGCTTTGCCTGTCTTTCACAGGGTGTCTGTGGGTTTTAAAATGTCTTAAATTTCCAATCTTAAATTTTAGTCCTTAAAAAGTCTTAAATTCACTGAAAGAATGACTTGTAGGTCTTACATCATTTTAAATGGGTCTTAAATATCCCATGTCCATGTAATTTATTTATATTTAGATTATTATAATTTCTATAATTTCTTCTTTTAGGGATAGCATATATGTTGAAAAAATATGGCTAAGAAATACCTTTTTTTGTTGATATGGCAAGTGAGACTTTTCTGCTGGACCAACCAGGCCATTAGAAAAAAATCCTTAACATTTAGCCCTGTTTAAGTCTGAAATATCATTCATAGTGGTCTTAAAAAGGTCTTAAAATGTCTTAAATTTGACATGATGAAGCATGCAGAAACCCTGCTTTCAACAATCCAATCAGTTCCCAAGGAACAAAATCATGTACAGCCTTATATATATATTTCGCATTTCATGAACGTTTCAGAAGGATGTATGTCACGATATCAGAAAAAAAAAACAATCCTAACTTCCGTGTCATGGTGACTTTAAGAGCGCGTTTAGCTTGTCCTCTGTGGGCGTCTTCAGGTGTGTCAGGTCAAGTCTGCGCTGTGGACGTTCATCTGCTTCAGCTTTGTATGAAGTGCATTTATTCTAATCAGCCACCGGCAGCTGAAGCATATCCATTAACACACATTTATTCTAATGGATGCAGAGGAGCGGTTAGCCGCCATGCTAATGGGGGTGTGTGTGACAGCGCAGTGTGCCGAGAGGCCAGCGGGGACTCGTGTGTGTCAGAGTGTGTGTCAGCTCTGTCTCACTATCAAGGCCACCATCACAAGTTATAAATGTTAATGCATTCTCCCTCAGATTGACACAAATGGGCACAGATGTGTGCTCACGCGTACACACACACACACACACATTGATCTGAGCTTAACAGGCCAGTTTTATCTCTGCGGCGGCGGGTGGGTAGGATGAGAGAAGGAAAGCTTTGAGAGACTGAGAATTCAATGATCCTCGGCTTGTCTTGAAAAACATGTAAAATGATTCTCAAATTTATGAGCGAAACGACCCCCACCCACACCTGCGCTGGCAGAGACGTGATGGCCACATGCCTTCTGTCTTCAACTTCAAGGACAAGTGGAGGTCTGATTTAAAGACCACATCAAAAAAAAAAAAAAAAAACTGTCCAAAAGCATTCCGTCTTTCACCCCAAAAACACAGGCCTAGGGATTATAAGACCATTATACCCTCATCACAGATGTCACATGACTGCACACATGGTACTGTATATATATGGGTGAGAATCTTTCATCAGTTTTAGCATCAGTAGAATAGGGGTGTATGAGATTATTGAGATACTGTATCAGTACTTGTATTCAGAAAGTTTGCTTAAAGAGCACCTATTTTACTCCTTCTTCAAGACTTAAGAGAAGTCTTTTGTGTCTCCAGAATGTGTCTGTAAAGTTTCAGCTCAAAACACCCATCAGGTTTTTTATTATACCTTTCAGAACATTAGAATTTGCTGGTCTGAACACAATGTAGCTGTTTTTGTTGCCTTTGACATTAATGCTAGTTCTCCCAGCCCACTGTTTCCACATATCTGTCAGAGTGTGCCTCAATCTCCGGCTGCATCAGATAGACAGCACAGTGACAGACATGAAGGAAGCAGATCTCACGTAACGTGTGTGAGAAATCCTACAGTAAAAATTTTCCCAATGATTATTTAATGCATTTGTTGTTCAGTTTATTCAAGCCTTTCTGCAATGATGAGTTACACACAATGTTGTTACAAAGTTCACGCACACACACAGTGGACACACACACACACTTCTTTTATAATTGTACTAACATGCGGCTGCGGTGATAAAGACAGTAAAATCGCTGTAATTCATTACAAACATTCACTGTTTTAAAAATGTTTTAAACTTGTAAATCTCTTTCTTGATCACATTTGATGATGACTGATGATCACAGAGAGCTGAACAGATCTTTTAATCCCAGTTGCTTTGCAAACGTCCTGTCTTGTTTATATGATTATTATATACGTACCTATTACTACAGAGACATGTTAATATGTTAATACGTGGCTGTCAATCAAATCGGTGGGCGGGGAAAACACACTCCTACGTCACGTTACGGTGGTCCTCAAAATAGGAGGAATTTGGATCCTATCTTAATGTCAGAAAATAAAAAAAAAGAGACTTATTGTGTTTCTATTACCCCAATATGACAGTGGACACACTATACCTACAGTACACACAGTTCTGTCCAAACAGCTTACAAAAAATGATTTTCATCATTGGTGCCCTTTAAATAAAGGCTTTCCTTTTTTAACATTACATCCAAAATTTTGAACAAAAAATCTGGAGGTTTTCACAAAATAAGCAAACAACTTTTAAAAAAAACTATATAAATTGCTGTTTATATATTGCAAAACTATATATTGAGCACTGTAATACATATGACTTATAATACATAAACTGGTTTAAATACAATTTTAATGCAGTTTTTATTATTTGTATTTTTTACTGCACTGGAAAGAAAAATGTATGACAAAAAGCCAAGACAACAAATATTTTAATGTTGCTTTAACTTTAAAGTTAATCAGGTTTCAATTATTTTGTGCCATTGTGTAAGAAATCTACTACATAAATAAAAGTGTGTTGCCTTACCCCCCAAAAAAAACTCCAGTGTCACATGATCCATCAGAAGTAATTTGCTGATTTTCTTCTTCAGACCATTCTTCATTTTTTATTTATTAACAACAAAAAGCTGTTTAATATCTTACCTTTTGATGTTACCTTCAAAACTTTATTATGAAACTGTTTAAAATATGACCAGACATTCATTCATTTATTCATTCATTCATTTTCCTTTGGCTTAGTCCCTTATTCATCAGGGGCAGCCACAGCGGGATGAACCGCCAACTTATCCAACATATATTTTATACAGCGGATGCCCTTCCAGCTGCAACCCAGTACTGGGAAATATCCATACACAATCATTCACACATATACACTACAGACAATTTAGTTCATTCAATTCACTTATAGCGTATGTCTTTGGACTGTGGGGGAAACAGCCAGAGGAAACTCACACCAACATGGAGAGAACATGCAAACTCTACACAGAAATGCCAACTGACCCAGCCGAGCCCCAAACTAGCAACCTTCTTGCTGTGAGGGCACAGTGCTAACATAGGTTGGATATTTTCCTTTAAGATGTTGTTTTAGCATATTTCCCCTTATTTGATTGCGTCTCTAAAGGCTCGTGTGCAACTTTACACAAACAATGCTAATTATCTGTACAACTTTGTCCTGCATATATTTTTCACTAACTGGAATTATTAATAATTAAATGCAAATTTTTTGTAGATTCAGAATCATTAGAGAAAGAAGTCCAACAGCAGCCTTTGTGAGAGAAAGCAGAACATGTTCTGACAGCACCTACTTTTACTCCAACCACTGAACCACGACGTGTTACAGCAAAACCTAATCACAAATCCTAACAGCGACCGGCCGGTCCCTGGGGAACTCCAGCCCTTGACCACAGAGAGAAATTACAGATGAACAGAACAGAATATTTATTTATCTGCACACGACCAAGCCTGATTTATTACCACAACTGCAAAGTGTCGACACAGAAAGGGACAATGCAGCACAAGTGCTGCACAACTGAGGCTGAAGCAGGAGCTCAATTGGCTCAGAGGAATGTTCACGACTTAAACGGATAGTCCATCCTTAATTAAAACCTGTATTATACTCATGCTGTTCTAAACATGTACAAATTACTTTCTTTTATGGAAAGAAATAAAACAAAGCATATCTAAGTAAAGAAAGAAGGAAAAAATAATTAAATGTCACCATTTTGGTAGCTTTCATTAGACATCTTGATTAGTTATTGAATTAGACAATTAAAGTTCTATCAACATTTACTCATCATTATTCATTCATTCATTGTCTTTTCAACTTAGTCCCTTTATTAATCTGGGGTCGCCACAGCGGAATGAACCACCAACTTATGGTGGATGTCCTTCCAGCAGTAACCCATTACTGGGAAACACCCATACACTCTCATTCACACACATACACTAAGGACAATTTAGCTTACCCAATTCACCTATAGCGCACATCTTTAGACTGTGGGGGAAACCGGAGCACCCGGAGGAAACTCGCGTGGACACACACATAAACATGTGAAACTCCATACAGAAATGCCAACTGACCCACCCGAGGCTCGAACCAGCGACCTTCTTGCTGTGAGGCGACAGCACTACCTACTGTGCCACTGCGTCGCCTTATAAATATTTATTTTCTCAAATTATTATAAAATATTTCCAAAATTATGTTTAACAGAGCAAAAAAAAAATAATAATATTCACCGTATTTTCAAATAATATTTTTTCTATGGGGAAAGTCTTATTTGTTTTATTTTGGCTAGACTAAAACCAGTATTAATTTTTAATGACCATTTTAAAGTCAATATTATTCACCCTCTTGCGCAATAATTATTTATTGATTTTCTACAAAACAAACCACTGTTATACAATGAGTTAAGCCTTTAAATGGCACTTTAAACTAAATACTAGTATCTAGTAACATATTTGTTTAATGTCATCATGGCAAAGAGAAAATAAATCAATTATTATAAATTAGTTATTAAAACTATTATGTTTAGAAATGTGTTTCTGTTAAACAGAAATTGCGGGAAAAAATATGCCGGGGTGCTAATAATTTAGAAGGGTTAATAATTCTGTCTTTAACTGTATATTATTACCTATTCACTAAGAAATGGAACAAAAAATGGGGAGTACTTATTTCTGAGTACTGCATACATGAATGTGATCAATCAATGTCATTTTTGGGTGACTGATCTCTTCAAATGTCTTTCTAGATTCAATGTGCAGGTGAGGATTGAACGTTCCAGAATTCTACAACAGTCGACGGTGCCACTCTTACACATTGATTTGCGCATATGAATCTCTTTTCCCTTCTTTCTCCCTCCCTCCATGGCAGTTTGTCCACTTCAGCCCTCAGCTTTGATCAACGGCTCCAGCATCTTCCCGTAAATCCTCCTGCCATCATCCAATCAGCACAGCCAGGCCTGACGTCTCCATAAAACACCTCTTCCCCCAACACTCCGCAGAGATGATCCCAATCAAACCAAATAGAAGAACACTCCAGTGACCGATCCGTGGAGTTACGCTAATCTGTCCGCTTTCAGTCAGGAACGCCTGCGTTTGATGGCTAAACACAAGCGGACGTTTGTTGCCATTTCACTCTTGATGAAAGCCTGTTATTACCAGAGGCATTATAGAGCCGGTGGTGTTGAAGCGTCTCCTCTTTCATCTTCACTCACCGTGGCCTCTTCATCTTGATTGGGATAAAGGGTAGACTATTGAGCTCCGGAGAAACCAACCTCCTTTCTTTATCACACTTACACAAACACACACACACACACACACACACACACACACACACACACACACACAAACACACACACACACACACACCTCTGCAGATGTTTCTCTAAATTTCGACATGAGTGCTATGATATTTCTCAATTACTGTCGGACTGATAGAGTGGGATGTTTTTCTTTCTTCTTCTTCTTCTTTTTGGATAGGCTACAAACACACACAGACACACACCTGCCCACACACATACATTGTGTACCACTGTGCCACATGGAGGCTTATCTGTCATGACCTCGGATTTAGTGGCAATAGAAAATGATAAAGGATAGGACAGGCACTCTGAGAGGCAGTGAGGGATCACACTGATGGCGCTGAACCATGTCACCAGCGGCGACACACACACATACACACACATACACACACACACACACACACACTGGCGAGTGATCAAATAGGCAGTGCTAAAAAATGTTGACACTTACAGCTCTTACTGTGAAGACTGAGGGTGAAAATGGCACGGAGAGAAGAGATTACATGTGGAAAAAAAGAGAGAGAAGGACGGCCTGTATCTTATCTTGAATGTAGGGCTATAGGTCTCAGGCTGCAAATTATTGCAACACGTATAAAGGAATGCTCGGGGTTTAAGTCAAGCATTAGATTTTATGTTCGCTTGACGGTAAAATGATTTTGAATAGAACTGACAAAGAAAAAAGGAAAAATACACACATCTAAAGGCAATCTCCTGCAGGTGGAGGACAAAAAGAAAAGAAAAAAGAAATGAAACAAATAGGTAGTGATGAAAATCTCTGGTCAGAACGTTGCTGTTTTAAATTAAGAATTAAAGTAATACAATAGTGTGTAGATCATTATGTCATTTAAAAAGACGTACATGATAGAAAGAAAATGTAGTAGTTACAATAACAACACACAATATATGTAAATTTGATAGTTTACAGCTACAAGACTAAAATATATTATATATGATTGAAGGGTGGCACGGTGGCTCAGTAGTTAGCACTGTCACCTCACAGCAAGAATGTCACTTTTTTGAGTCCTGGCTGGGCCAGTTGGCATTTTTGTGTGGAGTTTGCATGTTCTCCCTGTGTTTGTGTGGATTTTCTCTAGGTGCTCCGGTTTCCCCGACAGTCCAATGACATGCACTATACATGAATTGGATGGTAGTTTATGAGTGTGTGTGAGAATGTAAGTGTGTATGGGTGTTTCCCAGTACTGGGCTGCGGCTGGAAGGGCATCCACTGCATAAAATATATGCTGGAATAGTTGGCGGTTCATTCCATGGTGACAACCTCTGATAAATAAGGGACTAAGCCGAAGGAAAATGAATGAATAAATGAATATGACTGAGAAATAATCAAAATTCTGTCATAAGTTATGCTCAATTGACAGGATTTATAACATAAGGTTAATTAAAATGTTGATTGGCTGTTTAAATACTTCCTGTTTCAAAAGCATAAACATAAAAAATGAAAACAACTGGCATGATAAAGGTCAAATACCTAATTTTGCCTTTAAAAATGATGACGTACAACTTAACACAGATGATTTAACAGCAAAAGTAGGAATAATTTACAATAATGAATGAATGAATGAATGAACTAAGTAACATTAACAATTAACAACATATTTGTTATAGCATTTATTAATCTTGGCAAATGTTTATTATGTTTTAAAAACTGTTAAACATTTACAGTAGCTTTCTTTGATAGTTTAAGTTAATAATTGTTGGTTACAAATGTTAACAAAGTTACTGCAAAATGTGCATTTGTTTTCGAGGGGTGAAGGGTGGTGTGAGGGACAACATTATGCAACAAATACTGTTGATTGAGCTTTACTAGCAATAAAATCATAGCATTCCTTTTATGCATAAAAATGTAAACCTTGTTGCAATAAACTGTGTATTTTACCTCTATAATAATTGTCAATTTTACATATTACATATAGAATATTTCTTTACACTAACGTCATGTTAGTGTGA
This sequence comes from Danio tinwini, assembly GCA_903798205.1. Lineage (NCBI taxonomy): Eukaryota > Metazoa > Chordata > Actinopteri > Cypriniformes > Danionidae > Danio > Danio tinwini. The sequence continues at coordinate 24,110,964 of CAIGQZ010033112.1, forward strand.
AGGTCATTCACAAAACCTGCCTGTATAAAGTTATACCCCACTTTGTTGCCATGATTTAAAGGCGGTAACTTTTACACAGTGTCTGCAAAAGGATACCCAGAAGGCAGGTGACATAACTTCCTTGTTTACATGGAGCTCAGCAAGCGGTTTGCCAGACTGTTGTCTGGAAACAGCAGAAGAATATAAACATCTCCTTCCTGTTGTCTGAGTACGTTCCAAAAGTCTGATGCTGAGAAACAGCCAGAAAACATAAACATACAGCTGTCTGCCACATCTTTACCTGATGTGACAACACGACACTATTGGTATACTAACCGGTGACCCTATCGAATTACATTATTCAAGAAAAAATTTAAGTTAGTGCTGTGACAAATGACTTAAACAGCTTCACAAAACCAATAACAATAATTAACCTCTAACTGTCTACTATTTCTGTGTATTTTAAGGAATATGGACCATATTTTAAATACTTTTTACAATATTTGTAAAGTAGGCCTCAAATTCTGAAGTAGTGTGGGCAGTTTGATGGTATTTGATTTGAATTCAGCCTCTAAAAACATTTTTTAAATGTTTACATGTGTTTACATGCTTTACAACTCTGATGAGCATCCTTGTGCCAAATTATTAAATAACCGTAATATGGATTAAATATTTTAAGAGATATTAAGCTTTTTAATGATATACACTACCTGACAAAAGACTTGTCATTGATCCCTGATGTTAGAGCAACCAATAATAACTTGACTTAGTTGATCATTTGGAAAAGTGACAGGAGGTAGATGTTTCAGATGAATCGTCTGTTGAACTGCATCCCTATCATCACAAATACTGCTGAAGACGTATTGGAACCCGCATGACCCAAGATTCTCACAGAAATCAGTCAAGTTTGGTTAAGGAAAAATCATGGTTTTGGGTTACAATCAGTATAGGGGTGTGTGCGAGAGATGTGCAGAGTGGATGGCAACATCAACAGCCTGAATTATCAAGACATTTGTGCTGCCCATTAAATTACAAACTACAGGAGAGGGCAAATTCTTCAGCAGGATAGCACTCCTTCTCATACTTCAGCCATACTTCTCATACTTCAGCTGTATTGGTCTCACTATATATATATATAGTGAGACCAATACAGCCGTTACTCACAGATGAGAGATAAAAAAAAAAAGATCTGTGCCATGCTTAATCTGAACAGTTTATTCTCGTAAGGCATGGGAAAGCGCTTAACTGCTACAGCTCATTTAACACATTGCCAAAACTTAATTAAAAAACAAAAAAAAGAGAGAGACGTTTTAATGGGGGAATTTAGTCACAACATAAGACACAAACAAATAATGTCTCAAAATGGAACAAATCAGATAGCCATAACATTACAGTCCCATTTTCACGTACACGGCCATTTAAGAGCCATAATGTGCTGAATTTATTTGTTAATACAGTGAGACTTCCTCCAGTAGGGCCATTACACTACGACCATAATGTCCATCACGGGGCTTAAACGACCTACTGTTTATTCTGTCATAAACACGCACACGCACACGCACACGCACACACACACACACACACACACACACATACACACATACACACACACACACACACACACACACACACTCACACACACTCACACACACTCACACTCGCTGAGCTCATGTGATTCAAAGCCTGTAATATTGGCCAACATAGCCTATCACGCCTCAAGACTTGCCAAGACCGTGAAACAGTGAGCTCATCCATACGGTGGCCAAGAGCAGCATTTGCCCTGTGGTAATGTCTGTAACCAGTGGTGTGTAAAGAAAGCAATGTATAACAAGCCCTTAGCGAACTGTGCATATGTTTGTGTGTGTGTGTGTGTGTGTGTGTGTGTGTGTGTGATCGGTGTTTCTGGTCATTCAGTGATGAAAGTGGCTTTATCCTAAAGGATAAAAAAAAATAATGATTTACTCATGGTCAAGTCAACCAATAAGCCGAACCGTATTGTCTTTCTTTCTTCAATGACACACAATGGTTGCACAGTCATGATATTGTGCCCGCAATGATTCCTACACCTTGCAAATTCTGACTTAAAGTTTCTTTTATTCAACTAGCAAGGTTTTTTTTGACCGGAAATTACACAGGCTTCAAGAGGCATCATTGTGATAAAAAGTAAAAATATTTCTTTAAGTAACTTTAAGTCAGAATTTGCTAGGGATATAAATAATTTCAGGCTTGACAATACAGTTTATTGTGATATAAATACAATTGCACCAGTTGACTTGATTAGCTACATTTAGAAATAATTCATGATTATTTTGTAGGAGAGTGTATCTGCATTAAATATAATAAATAAATTACAAGCATAGATGAAACACGGTGCCTTTTGGTTTTCTGCAGAGACTAACAGTATTCAGATACAAAAATTTAATAATCAAATGTGAAACAGCACTGTATAGTCTTTTGTGGAAATGGAAACCCAAGTCAGAGGCCTTAAAACACATGCAAATGATAAACTTTGACTCCACATGTTAAACTTTGCGATGATTTCACAATATTATGGATTAATATTTATTATGTCCAACTCGACATTGCAGATCCTGTAATGCAATTATTGTGGATTCGTATATTGCAATATCAATGCTGAAATGATATATTGTGCAGCCCATTAGGTTCAGTATATAGCACCATTTAGAACTAAAATGTAATTAAAATTACAGTTAAACTGAATTTGTACTGTATTAGCAAGTGCGTAAGAAACAGATATATTAATAAAGCTGCAATATACTTTATAAACTAAGAAAATAGGGGATAAAGGCTTGGATAGATCAACAAATTCATCTATCAATTGTATCATTGCAATTCTGGATGGATGGATGGATTGATGGATTGATATTTTATAAACTATGAAAATAAGTCATAGAGCAGGCACGGATTGGCTAATCGGGAGGACCGGGAGAATTCCTTGTGAGCCGGTCCATGTTTTGGCCACGAGGACCGGTGTCTCTGCTTGCACTCTTAGCAGTCCCACTTTTTAAATTTATTTATTTATTTGACCATAGTCTCACTCTTTTTACTCATTATTTTGCAGCAGCTCTGCTCTTTTTATTTATTTTTTGCAGCCTCGTGAGCAAAATGCAGTCTGCAGGTTAATGATGACGTAACTAAAATTTGACAAACAGCGGCACCTTAGTGAAAATAAGAATTCAAATAATTAACATTAATGAATATTACATCTGCTCAATGAAAATCAGATGATTCACTACATTAATAAATCTAACATAACTTAATCAGAAATCTAAAAACAGTCTTGCAGACAACATTGCACCCATTTAACAGCGCCATTGTGGTCTAGTGGTCAGCACGTTGTGTAACAACGCCGCCGACCCGAGTTCGAACCTCATCTGAGTAATTTTATTTTTTTATTTTTATTTTTTTTTTGCGTTAAGACATATAATACTGTTTGGGGTACTTATGTAGGTGTACATATTTTATTTGTATTTTTTGTGTGACCACTATTACAAAGGACTGGATATCTTTAAAGAATTTTGCACAGAATATATATTCAGATATTGCAAGAAAAGACCATTGTGATGTTTTGAAGAATAGTGTTGGAGATTTAGCTACCCTTTGATATTTATGAAAAAACATTTGAAGTTCTAAAGCAGCTGTTTCCTTGAAAAAGACGTGATAGTGTCATTAGAAACTGAATTGGAATTGATGTTATTTTAATATAGTCAGTCGTGAACTGAGGTGTGCCGGTCTAAGGGCGTACTCACACTATGCTATCCGAACCATAAACAGACCCGTTTCCCAGATCGTTTGAGAAGTGTGAGTGCTCTGAATCGGGCTCAGGCATGGTTCACTTGAGCGGCCCTGGCCCAGTTGGAAGAGGTGGGCCTGAGCGCGGTTCACTTTGGCTCAGGCGCGTTACGCTTGCAGTGTGAGTGCAAGCATGCCTAAGCCCGAAACTGAAAGCGAGATGTGACTTTTAAGGGACTGTTTCATATGGAATATTAATCATTTGTACTGTTCAATGAATGCAATGAACATCGTAGTTTATTACAGACGCAAACCCCTCACTGCACGACAGCTGCACCTTCAGCAAACCTCCTAATGACTTTATGATTGTTTATGAGCGTCAAAAAGTGGCTGATCTGTTTGGCGAAATAATTGACTGCGTGTCACCGCATTGAGGCTTGAAAGTCTCAAGGCTTGAAACTGCAGGGCTGAAAAGGAGTCCCACTCCGGCCCTGGCGTAGATGGGTAGATAGGTCAACAAATTCTAATTTCTATCATTGCCATTCTGGATGGATGGATGGATACTATATAAATTATGAAAATAAGGGATATAGGGTTGGATAGATCAACAAATT
>CAIGQZ010033112.1:24115319-24139901 GCA_903798205.1 Danio tinwini
ATTATGAAAATAAGGGATATAGGGTTGGATAGATCAACAAATTCAACTTTCTATCGTTGCCATTCTGGTTGGATAGATGGATGGATGGATGGATGGATGGATACTATATAAACTATGAAAATAAGGAATAGAGGATTGGATAAATCAAAAAATTCTACTTTCTGTCAATGCAATTCTGGATGCATGGATGTATACTTTGTAAACTAAAAATAAGGCATAGAGGATTGGATAAATCAACAAATTCAATTTTCAATCATTGCAATTCTGGATCGATGGATGGATAGATGGATGATTGGATGGATAGATACTTTATAAACTATGAAAATAAGAGATAGAGGGTTGGATAGATCAACAAATTCAATTTTATGTAATTGCAATTCTAGATGGATGGATGGATACTTTATAAACTATGAAAATAAGGCACAGAGGGTAGGACAGATCAACAAATTTAACTTTCTGTCATTGCAATTTTAGATGGATGTATCACCAAATATATCCTTCTAACATTCTACCTAAATCGATAGAGAGACAGACAGATGTATGGTTTAAAGATTTTTCAATTTTCAGACTTTATCAACAGAGATTCCTGCATATCACCTAGACAGCAAACTGCCAAGCAGTAATATGAAGAACTGACATTTGACAATTGTTTTCTGTGAAAATTCAGTTTCAATCAGCCATGAATATAATGCATAAAATGAGTATGTAGTAATTAGTATGGAGTGCTGTATATCTGTGGCTGCAATAGAGGAAGTGCAGTTATGTGTATTATATGATCATACAGTAATGGATGGCTCTGCTGCACTTCCAGTTGAAAAAATATCTATGATGCATCACAAATGGTTCTCCAGTGCTCTGTCAGGCCGTAACTATAGTTAACTGGCAAATGCTTCAGTGAGCTCATATCTGCCTGACATTACAACAGCAGCTGCAACTTAGTCTCTGTGATGAGGTCATCTTTACTTGACATCTGGGTCCGAGGCAGCTGTGTTTTGGCACATATAGAGCCCGTTCTGACGTAGCCGCCTATACCGCGCCCATGACGGCCAGCTCCAGTGCCACATCGGGTGTATGTTTTCGGCTGAGATTTCCTTTCAGACCGCATCATTCCTTCTATCCATCAATCATTCGCTCGTATCAAAATGATTAGCATCATCTGCGCCTCAGGTTCAAACACTGCTTACACCCCTGTGTGGTTTTTGCGTGTGTGAGAGCTAGATCAAATGTAAAGAGAGGCATTAATCACTCAGCGCTGGCCTTCTCGCAGCTGGCCTGTTCATCCGGAGGGAGATTTTTATGAATTATATAACTTGATTTATTGCATGTCAAAGAATCAGCTCTATTGTTATTTTTATATATATAATTCTTTACAACTCTAGAACAGATCAACATTTGTTCCTCTTGTTGTGCATCCCAAAGGCGAGTATTGCCTTTTTTTTAAGAGGTGGAGCGAGAGGAAGTAAGGATCATTCATTTGTCTTTGTTTAGAGTGAGCTGCTCTTTGGAGCCAATCGATTTTGATTCTCAGCTAAGATTCTGCTCTTGTGCTGGCACAGAGCGAGGGAAGGCTTGCACGCACCGGCGAGGGTGAGAAACTTGTGACGCACACGCAGATGCTGGCCGTCTTTCTGAGTTAGCTCATCAAAGCAGACATTTCCACGAGATGTCGTCCAGCGTTCTCACTGCCGCTCTGTGCAGCAGACAGGAAGTAGGTTCAATCTGGCTATTCGACGCAGTCAAATCTTCCAGACTTCTTAGGAACTCCCTTCTCTATCATTCTCTCTTGCTCAGTCTTTTCAGCTCAAGGAACATGCTGTTCCGCCAGTAGCAGCTGTTTGCTCAACTCAATCCCATATGGAATGATAACCAGTCGAGGTCCTGCATATGAAACTCCTTTGCCTTTCTTTAGTGGCCTCAATCAAAGTCCACACAGTGACCCTAACAGAGTGCCTATGGGTGTGCTGTAAAAGACATCTGCATGGATGATGTAAAAAGTGGACCAATCACAAGGTCATAGTGACATTGGATCATGTAGTGCGTGTTTGCACACTTGCCAAACAGCATTACTCACACTGAGTGAGCCTAATATATCTCATGTAGAGAGAACTTCCCACTAGCCTTACACTTTTAAGTCAGTTTTATGCAATACTCTTTATATAAATACAAACGTTATACAAATAATAGCATACATTAAAATGTAATTACCAAAAATCCTGCAATCCTAGTTTACTATTCATTAAATGTTTATTCTTAAAGGTCTGTGAGGTGCTTTGAAATGTGGATTTTTTTATGCGATGTTTGACGTAACCTCAACTTAAAAATGAAGAGAGAGAGGGACATAGAGTAGCTCCTCCCCTTTAAAAAAACAGCTAATACAATTTTGTTTTTAACCACAGCTCTGCCAGGGTTGTTGCTAGATCGGATACATTTGCGGCTGGAGGTTAACGAGTATTATTTATGTTATTTATGACATTTCCAATTTATTGTATTTTATTAACGTCTACCCCCACCCCAACCCTAAACCAAACCGTCACAGAAGTGTAAAAACAGTAGTTGTACCGAGTATTATTTATCTTATCTATTAAATTACACAAAAAATTGTATTTTTTTAACCCCTACCCCCACCCCAACCCTAAACCCAACTATCACAGTACTGTAAAAATATGAATTATTGTTATACAGTGTCATAAAAAAATGCTGCTATATTCATGTGTAAATCGCACTTCCGGCCGGCCGTGTATCCGATCTAGACTTTACCTTCTGCTAGAGCAGTTGAGCTCAAGCGCATCAAATGAAAACCAAATGAGAAGCATCTTGAAGGGGCGGGGCATATCAGACACTAGAGGGCATTTGATTGGTCACAATTTGATGAGTTAGAAGTGAAGGATGTGGTCATATGGAAAAAAAAATCATTCATCGATTTAGGCAGAAGTGACAAACTACAAGCTTTGGATCTTTATATCAATTTTATATTTTCTAAACATGAATTTTGTCACTGCTTTGGAACACACTAACTAACAGAAATCCTTAAAATGAAGAGACTGAAATTAACATCTAAAATATTTTACTTTAATTTCACGGGACCTTTAAAATTATTAAACATTATTTATTTGCCTTCCTCTGAATTGTACATTTCTCAAGTGCTTTAACAAAATAATTTATCTACACATTTTTAAACAACAGTTTATATAACTAGTATTTAGCTTAAACTGACAATTAACGGCTTAAATAGATTAATATTTACTTTCAGGGGTGAAATTTAAACCACACTGAACTGAACTAAGCTGAACTTCAACTCTGAAATCTGGACTTTACTAAAACTTCTATGTTAAGCGGCTTTGACACAATCTACATTGTAAAAGCGCTATATAAATAAACATGACTTCAATTGAATTAATTAGGTTAACTAGGCAAGTTTGATTAATTAGGCAAGTCATTGGACAACAGTGGATTGTTCTGTAGCCAAGTAAAAATCAAAAATATCTTAAGAGGGCTAATAATATTGACCTTAAAATAGGTCAGCACAATATATTGTTTCAGCATTGATATCGCAATGTACTGTAATCGTTTGCAATAGTGACATTGCAGGATTTGCAATGTCAATTTCAGCTTCAGTTTATTGATCTTTCAGGAAATCTGAGTGAAATTATAGCTGACCAGTAACCATATTGTTGAGTGAGTGCGAAGTTTAACCTTAATAGAGTGAAAAAGTGCTTGTTTGATTTGTTTTTAAGGCCTTTAAATAATTTGTTTACAAGAAATTCTAACAATGAAAATGTATTGCATTTTTTTTTACAATTAAGTCCATGCAGTTTTATGTGCACTGTAAAAAAAAAAAAACAATTTTACGGTTTAAAAAAACTTAAAATAACGGCTGTTAAATTACAGAAATTAACCATAAAATAATGGACATTAAATTACAGAATTTTTCTTAATTTAAAATTTCTGGTAAATTTCTGTAATTTAATGGCCGTTATTTTACTTTTTTTTTCCAGCACCCCAGCTGCCGGAAATAAACTGTAAAATTACAGATTTTATTTACAGTGTGCTCATAGTTGATTATTCAACATACTGTATACTCCAATACAGTTAGATTCACCAAAAACTAAAATTACGCAGATTATCTGGCCAACAAAATGCTCCCAATCAATATAAAGTTATAGGTTCTTTCCAAATTAAGTCATCTGGTGAAATGAGTATATTAATATCGCTATAAATAATGCAGAAAAACTAAATATTATTAAAAAGCTTAAAAACTTTTTTGTAATGTAGCCAAACTAAAACAAATAAAATTTATGAAAATGGCCTTGCTCTGTTAATCACTTGGGAAATATATGAAATAAAATAATCACAGAAGGGCTAATAATGTTGCCTTCAACTGTATATACAAAATTGCCTTCAAGTTATTTTCAAAAAAAATTACTTAACCCAGTTTATTTGAAAATAAAATGCCAACTTTAATTACATTTGCACTACTGTTAAACCAAAAAAAGTCTGTGACAAATCTAATATAAATCTCACAACTTAAGAGGTGCTTGTGAATCAAGTATTAAGCAGATGGAGTTATTATAAGAGTGTTGAAGGAAATGTAAGATTTATTCGCTGTGGAAATGACAGTCTGCTCCAGCTCTCATGAGAACGACATCTCTCGGTAATGGACGAGAACATCAGCGGCCATATTAGCTTAGCCAACCTCACAGCCCGAGATGGAGGAGATGTGCAGTTGAAGTCAGAATTATTAGCTCTCCTAAATTATTAGCCCCCTCTATATTATTTACCCATTTTTTGTTTAACAGAGAGAAGATTTTTTCATTTCTAAACATAATAGTTTTAATAACTAATTTTTAATAACTGATTTCTTTGATCTTTGCCATGATGACGGTACATAACATTTTACTAGATATTTTTCAAGATACTAATATTCAGTTTTAAGTGACATTTAAAGTGTTAACTATGTTAATTAGGCAAGTTAGGGTAATTAGGCAAGTCATTATATAAGATGTTTTGTTCTGTAGATGAAAAAAAATTGCTTAAGGAAGCTAATAATATTGACCTAAAAAAATTTAAATGTTTTCATTTTAGCAGAAATTAAAACAAATAAGAGTTTTTCCAGAAGAAAAAAATAGTATGTGAAACACTGTGAAAAATTCCTTGCTCTGTTAAACATCATTTGGAAAATATAAAAATAAATAAATAAATAAATAAATTACAGAAGAGCTTATAATTTTGACTTCAACTGTAGATGGATCTCCAGCGCTAGTGAAGAGGAATAACAACAGAGCTAGAGTGATATGGAGCTACATGTGTACGACACAGATAGAAGAGACACAACCGGATGTGTGTCTGCCTGTACTGTATCTGCCTAGATAACTGTTAATATTGCAATAATAGGCAGGTAATAAGCCAGTAGTTAACAGCATGAATTGTGACCAAGTGTTACCCCAGTGTTGGGTAAAGTTACTTTTATAAGTAATATATTACAAAGTAATTATTTTTGTAACTGAACATGTTACTTAGTTACTTTCTAGCCAGCACTCACATTTCTTGTAGTAACAGTTCTTGACCCCAGTGAGCTACAAGCAAAAAATAGGTATTATTGAAAAGAAGACACGTTTACACTGTCAGGTCTTGATGCCCAATTCCAATTGGTTCTTTTCTTCTTTGGAAAGAAGACACTTTGGGCTTTATTATCCATCATCTAGAGCAGAGATGCACAAAGTATTTCATTTTTTTTATGTAAATGCTGTCACATATAGAGGACTATGCAAGACATCAATGAGCAAATCAAGGCAAAAGCTAGTGTATTTCTGTTATAAAATAGACTGTTTTGTTTTTACTGTAATGGGTTCATTATAAAATGTATATATATATATATATATATACTTTATTAGTTAATATAAAGCAATAATTTCTAGGAGCAACACAGAAAAGTAAAAGGTAAAAAGCCACACATCTCCTGAGTATATGTTTTGAAATTGATGGCAATATCATGCAAAATGAAATTTCTGGAATTATTTGTCTGAGACTATGTCTTTTGCTTTTCTTCCTCTCCTTGTTTGTGGAGAGGCAGTCTGATGAACAGATGTACTGAAGGTTTCTAACAGCTATTTTAGTAATTTTACACACTGTATGAACGCAATATGAAAGTAGGTATTATGTTATTTTTGCAGGGTTCTCTAAAGATTAAGATAGGCTTAAGTTTGTAGTATATCATTTTTACCCAGCACAACCTTATTACTCAAAATTATTTATTTCAATTATGTGCAAAAAAAAATACAAACTAAAAAAATTTCAACAAAAGTTTTCGATTTTTTTGCTTCTCTTTTTTCTATAACATATCAATTTGTGCTATTAATTTTTGGACCGTTATCGTCATTATTTTGTTAGATAAGCTCCAGATTTGGCTTCAGTACTGACTAATCTAATGTTTATGCACTAATATAATATTGTATAGCTCCTATTAAAAATATTAAGTTAAAAGAGAGATTTGTGAGTGATTTGCTGCTTTGACACAATCTACATTGTAAAAGCTGTAGAAATAAAAATGACGTGTCGTAGGAAAAATGGTGGACAGTGAACAGAGATTGGACACATATGCATCTTGCGAATAAACATTAGTGTCCTTATAAACAACAACAACAACAACAGCAAGTACTTGAGCTCTGTGCTTTCTTTTGGCTGTCTGTCTGGAGCCCTGCCCTCCAGACCCTGAGTGCTCTCCCACTAAAAGCCCCTTTCCTTCCTCACACAGCTGCTAATGCACGGATAATGAGATTGGTGAGAGGCTGATAGAGGCTCTGAGATCTAACATTCTGACTACATCACCCATAATTCAATTGGGCCAGCTTGGCCATCTTCCTTTTGTTTGCGAGCGGGAGGTTTTAAGGCCACACCACTCCCACATCCGTGTCTTTGGCTGCCTTTAGAACAGCATACTAACAAACAGGGAAATCGTGCAGCTTTTCTGAAGGGGAAAAGAGTTTTTTATATTGAACTATATATATATATCAGGGATACACAATATATCGTTTCAGCATAGATATTGCAATGTGTGCAGCCACATCGCCAATATATGCAATGTAAGTCTGGATTATAGTTGACCACACTCTCAGAAATAAAGGTACAGGAGTTGTGATTGGGGTGGTACCTTTTCAAAAGGTACAAGTTTGTACCTAAAAGGTCCATATTAATACCTCAAGGGTACATATTGGTACCTAAAAAGTACAAAAGTGTTCCTCTTAAAATTTGTAGGTACTAATATATACTTTTGAGGTACCAATATGGACCCTTTAGGTACAAATGTGTACCTTTTGAAAAGGTACCACCCCAGTGACAGCTCTTGTACCTTTATTTCTGAGAGTGCGGGAGCTACAGAATTGTATTTAATCACTTTATTTATACATAATATATATGATTTATGCAACAACAACAAAAAAAGTATTTTTGTCTTTGATTCTAGTGCAAAAATCTACATTTCAAAGCGAAAAAAATTCATTTTGCCTTATTTCATCTGAATTTGAAAACAAAACAATTTCTTTTTAGCTAAAATCTTTTTTGCATTGCGATCAATTACATTTTTGTACCTAAATACTGTTAGACTTCCCAGACAAAATTTCAAATAGAACTATTCAACTCTTGTGAAACTCAACTTCAACTCTTATGTTGCAATATTTATCACAGAAAAATAAAATATCAAAATATAAAAATTTTCCAATATCGGGCAGCCCTAATATATATACAACATCCTGTATACAGATTTTCTAATAGTAGCCTGTATACAGTTTATACTCAGCATCTACTTTGTGAAAAAAGCTGAATTCCAACCTACTGCCCAAAAAGCTGGAAATAGAAAGCACTACTGAGAACAACAAAGTAGATGCAGACCACACATTAGGGATGTTTGGCTAGATCATTACAGTTTAATCAACCCATTAGAACAACAACAACAAAAAATGTGGTGAAAAATAAAGACAAACTAAACACAGAGTTCCTCTGAAACAAAGAGTTCCGATCTCAGATAGATAACCTCTTATAAAGGAGTCAAGCTTTGAATTACAAAACCCCAAGAACAAGACATTGGCAAACAGGATTTCATGGCTCAATTTCATACTGGACTCTGTTTTTTTTTTTGTTTTGTGTTTTTTTATTCGCCGCAGTATCATAGGCAAAAGGAAGGCGCATTATGTTATACAAATCATCTGTGAGTGAAAGGGAGTGAGAAGCCACCATTTTATATAACCGGAATGCGCCTGGTGCTTATTGCTTCCCGAGCCCATTTCATTGTGTCGCAATAGATCTCGTTTATGCTTTCGCTGTCCTGTGTTCTGCTTTGTCCATTACTTTCCCCGGCGAGACAACTACAAAAAAACAAGGCATCTGTTTTCAATCACTGTGGGCCCACACCAAAACCGAATGGCAACAACACAACACACGCACACACACAGAGAAGACGGCGAGCCCATGGAGAGGGAAACACACTTCACAGAACATTTAGGAAATGGGAATTTGATGTCAACGGTGGAAGACAAAGAGCAATCACATCTTTCCCTTCTCCCTTTTCCCCCCTCGTGCTCTTTCCGGCCCCATTACGAGAAGAATAATTTCGAAGCGATAGTGGTTGGATTTTTAAACACGACACGGTGTTAGATTACGACAGTTTGCCTTTATTATACTTAAAGTATGTACACTTGGGGAAAAAGAGGAACATTATATTTCTCAGCTCCTCCATATTCAGCTTGCCTGAGTGACTTGTACTAAGAACAGTCTGGAAGTGATGTGCTATGCTTTGCTAAGCAACTACAAAAGGTAATTCATTTGTATAAAGACTTAATACGCTTTCTTTGTCTTTGGCTTAGCGTATGATATTCCCCCGAGGATGGAGAAAGCTAACAAATAACAACGTGTTCCCATAGCAAACTAAATAAACAGTAATGACTCAGAGCAAATGTTAGATCCATCGAATGCAATAATAAGTGAATGATTTTACATTCTGCGTAATATTAAAAAGCAAGCTTCACCGCAACTACTGCTCAAATGTAAGTGGGTGTTTCATCTAATTATTAGTCATTTTAAAATAGCTTCTGTCATACAGCGTGAATGATGTGGGAAGGTCACTGGTTCGAGTCCCAGCTGGGACAGTTGGCATTTCTTTGTGGAGTTTACATGTTCTCCCTATGTTGGCGAGGGTTTTCTCCAGGTGCTCCGGTGTCCCCCACAGTCCAAAGACATGTGCTATAGGTTAATAGGTTAATAAACTAAATTGACCATAGTGTATGTGTGTGAATGTGAGGGTGTATGGGTGTTTCCCAGTACTGGGTTGCTGGAAGGGCATCTGCTGTGTAAAACAATTTTATGAATAAAGGGACTAGGACAAAGGAAAATGAATGAATGGATGAATGAATGAATGACAAGTAATATTTAATAAACTAATTTTAAGAGGAGTACAAGCAGATGATTTGACAAGGCTAATTAATTGTTGACAATCATATTCTCCAATTAACTTAAGAGCAACCCCCTATAAATAACCAAGCATGTCCAACAACCACCACATTCTCTTGACTTTTAGCATCCCTCCTCCACCCTAGCTCCACACCTTTAAACATGATTCCTACTTTAAATGGAGCAGGGTAAGCATTACGAGGCTGGGCTAGACACTAGCTGTGTCCCAAATGGCACACTATACACTATGCCTTATGTACTTATGCACTTATACGCTCAACAGCATGGTATATGAATGAAGTGTTATCCCAAATGGAACACTAATGTTTTTAAGCATCTAGCCCAAAATATACAACTATCTCATTGAAACTCCAAGTGATTTTACAAGAAAGAAGTTAAAGGTCAACAAGTCTTTGGATGCCAACAATTTTGTTCTGTGTGGTCATGTGCAGGAAATAATGTTCCATGATTACCAGATTCAAATATTTGTAGTGCTAAAAACCGAGGTTCTGCCTAGCAAAATACAATGAAAGAAGACAGAACTGTACAAATCCCGGGTTATCATCAACAAGCAAAACAACTGCATTCAGACTGAGAATTGCACCTGTACGGCAGGGTATGTGAAAGTACATTTTTACATTTCATTCTTAGCATTTTAATTAACCATATTTAACTGTTTTTGCTGAAATCATTGCTGCAATCAAAAACGAATAATGTGTATGATTCAGCATAGCGTGAACTTACCTAATATGAAATGAGAACTGCAGAGTCAAGCATTTTTATCTAGGTCGCCACTCCATTCAGCTCCCTTTTAGCCAAATACGTCTGTGGTTGGCATCAAAAGCAGTGTAGTGTACGGTAAAAGGTAAGTTTACTATTTTTGGACTTTGGCATCCTACCGCACAACACAACATGTTTGCTATTGTAACCGGTCTTTTTTTGCAACCGGAACCTGTGTGACATCATGGTTGGTAATTCCTCTTTTGTGTGGAAACCCATATTTTTTACAGTGTATGCACTTATCATTTAATTATATATTTTTCTGTAATATTCATTAATTTTCCTTCGGATTAGTTTCTATTTCAGAGGTCGCCACAGCGGAATAAACTGCCAACTATTCCAGCATATGCTTTATGCAGCGGATGCCCTTCCAGCCACAACCCATTACTGGGAAACACCCAAATACACTAATTCACACACACTCATACACTACGTCCAATTTATTTTATTCAACTCACCTATAGTGCATGTCTTTGGATTGTGGGGGAAACCAGAGCACCTGGAGGAAACCCACATGAACGCGGGGAGAACATGCAAACTCCACAGAATTTCCAACTGGCCCAGCTGTGACTCGAACCAGCGACCTTCTTGCTGTGAGCCGGCAATGCTAATCACTGAGCCACAGTGCTGCCCCCATAGGTTTATCATTTTGCAGAAAACAAACAATAAAATATTATTATTATCATTATTATTATTATTATTATTATTATTATCATTATTATTATTATTGTTATTATTATTATTATTATTATTATTATTATTATTATTATCATTTTTAAGAGGCAAGACAAGATAGCAGCCAATATAGCGCTTTAACAAACAAACTGCCAATGCCCCTGCAAACAAATGCTTTATCTCCTCAGAAAAGAACTAAATTCTACTTCAATAGAGCAGCCGGATGAAAAATAAAGCTTTACAGAAAAACACTGGATATAGGCACTTCGGCCAAACTAGTGTGCTCCAAGGTTTCCTAACACTCCAGCTAGACGTACATTTGTCTGAGTGTGTGTATGTGTGTGCTTGTGTGTGTTTGTGTGTGGAAGAGCTGCCAGTCACCCAGCAGTAGGAATCTTTGCGACAGGTGCAGCTCAGACTCCCACAGCGTAATTCACGTCTGGGCTTAAGGTGTGATGGGGACTGGCAAACACACATACACACTCTAATTACCAACCTGACCTTGGTTAGGTTATTACGAGCAGCTTCTACTGCAGGGAACACTTTTCCCTGCAACTTTTCAGCTTGAACGAAAGCATGAATGAGGAAACCACTGAGGTTATGTGAAGAAACGATAAGTCCTCTCACAGCAGACAGAAAGGGGAAACAATTTAACTTCAATTTGAAGTTGTTGGACTGGTTTATTCATACGGGGTGTCCGTGAGGATGGAAAGGCCCTCTTCTTTAAGGAGCAATTATTCGCCCTCATTTAGCGCCACCGTAACGCCGTGACACACGCAAAATTGAGATTGGAGAAGAATGAGAGCATTTTCCACACTTCCCCTCGTATAATACCCTGAGGGAATTTTTTCCGCCTCCTGCTATATGGCTATATTAAAAAACAAAACCATTTTTAAGCAAGGGAATATGCTTCAAGAAAGCAATGCTACTAAGTCATGAAGGTAATACAATTACAGTTCGCAGAGACATGTAAATACACACTCGTGCACACAATGCAAATCTCTATGCAGGCATAAAAGAAAAGACCTTCAGTTGCACGCACACACACACACATGCACAGTATTATCACAGAGTGTTCACAGTTATTCAGACGGCCCGGGGAAAGAAATCATAATGGAAGCCAAAGGTGCAGCAAAACCTGTAATATTACCACTTTGCTGCTTCTCATAAAAGCCAAGAACCAACTGGACGCACACACATTCAGACAGACTAGTTTAATCCAACAGTTACAGAATGTAATGCTAATGAGGACATTTAAAGATGTCTGGCCATCTAAAGCTGTTCAATTACTAAAAGATGACTGCGGTATCAATAAAAGATTACTAACACTATATTTCAAAATGGTAACGGCTAATGTTTCAAGTATTGATGCGACTCGAAAGTGAATTTTAATTTACATTTTTATAGTCTCGTCACACAACACCAAAAGTCTAGTCATGGCTTTATATATTCCAAGACGTGAGTCTGGTCTTTAGGATATCCCACAGGTCTACAGTATGTTCTCTCTCGTTTACAGCAGTCAAAGGCACCTGATGGTTCTTTCACATCAAGACAAACTATAATGCTTTCCAGAACCTTCACTCTCACTGTTTCTCTGTGGAGGAATGAGCTATCAGTTGATTTATAGCTACAGGAAATGGCAAGGTCTTGACAAGATAATAAAAGTAAAGTACTGTAGAGATGCACTGAAATTCTAAATGCAAAAAATGACATAACATCCACATTTTTGACAAGAAAACCCCAAAACAAAACCACAAACACTATGAATTCGAACCAAAAAATATATACCACCTTGCCTTTTCCCAGAAATTAGATTTGAATCTTGCTCAGGCTATTATTATTGTGCTACCCATACAACACACTTTAAATGCTTTAACTTTTCTTAATCTGTGTGAAAATGTCCTGTACCTTGACATACCTAGTCTGCATAAGCTTTAGGCATCTCTGTGTGAAAGCTACATTTTAATACTAAAACATGTTGGGTTTAATCTGCTATATTTGTTATTTATATTTTAAAATACAGCAATGTATTTGTGGGCATCATGGTGGCGCAGTGGATAGTACGATCACCAAGAAGGTCACTGGTTCGAGCTCCGGTTGGGTCAGTTGGCATTTCTCTGTGAAGTTTGCATGTTTTTCTTGAGTTTGCGTGGGTTTCCTCTGAGTGCTCCAGTTTTCCCCACAGTCCAAAAACATGTGCTATAGGTGAACTGAATAGGCTAAATTGATCGTAGTGTATGTGTGTGAATGCAAGAGTGTATGGGTGTTTCCCAGTGTTGGGATGCGGCTGGAAGGGCATCCGCTGCGTAAAATATATGCTGGATAAGTTGGCGGTTTATTCCGATGTGGTGACCCCTGATTAATAAAGAGACTAAGCCGAAAAGAACATAACTGAATGAATTAATTTATTTGTGATTGTTTTAATTTACAATAAGTTATATTGCATTAGCTATACCATTACAGTTCATGAAATTAAAAAGTCTCGGCATCCTGAATTTTCGGTTTCTGGAGACACATCCCTACTGTACAATGTAAATGGAATTTTCTCTCTACATTATGAAATATATTGTTACTTCATAATTGTTTTCCAATCATGTTCCGAAAAGATTTTGATAAAAAATGCCTGTAGATGCGAGCTTAGGTCAAATCTGATAGCACACAATAAGCACACAAAAGCCTAGTTTTGTGTTTCACAGAGACGTACTTTGCGATCTTAATCCTGTCCTGTTCGAGCAAGTCTGTGTTTTCCTCAAACCGCCCCGGAAAAATAAATAAAAATTAAAAAGGAAATTACCTGCAGTTTTTCAACTAACCCCTCTGAGAAATCTAATCCTATTCAGACAGGAATGTCTGTGATTACGGTATATTATTTTCACAATGATTCTCCTCATTATTTTGACATTAGTTGAACACAGAGGAATTTATCTTTCCACTGCCTGGTCTACCTTCATTACGGATATAGACCTTTTTTGCAAGCTTTCTCACTCAAATTGATGGTTCTGCTATCGTCCTACTGTATCTGTAAATAAAAAAATTCAATCAAAAAGCTAGATTTGATCACCAAACCTACTGAAAAAAAGCTACAACTCTAGCCTATATAACGTTGAATATAATGCAGGAGGGAATCTTATAATGACAAATGTCTCATTTTACCAGTAAAAAAAGGTCTAATAATGTTGTTAATGACAGATTGCAAGTGTATGCCTCAAACATCATAATTCAACTTTAGAATTATGAGTTGTATTCTGATGTCATCACTTTACTGTGCATTAATGACCAGAAGTGCATTTCCAAAAACAACGACATGACTTCCTATTATAGTACGTAGCATCCTTTGGAAAAAAAACATTGTAGTGATGAGTGTTTTCCAAAACCATAGGTGCTTTGTTGCAGATCCATTGTTTGAACCATGTTAGTTATAAAGTAAATCGTCCATAATGAATGAACTTCTTAAGAGAAAAAACACATAATTTTTTGTGCAAATTATATTGTTTTACGTGCACACGTGTTTAAAAAATATATTAGCTTTGGTAAAAAAAAAACATGCACTCATTTTCCATATAAATTGAAATATATGTAAACAACACATACAGTCTATATTTCCTTTACAAATATTATTGAGAATAATCCATATTCTATTGTAAAACTTAAACTAGCTAATATGTATTCTAATCTTATATATAAATCATTTAAATTGTTAATGGCTGTAATTTACAAGCTGTTTAAGAAATGTAAAAAAATCCTACTTAATTATTATTATTATAAATTTTTATTATTATTGTTTATTTATTTTTATTATATTTTATTTATTGTAAAAGTCTACTTTTACAATTTCACACATTCAATCCACTGCAGAAATGTTCTAACCAACAGGCCCATGTCAGTAGGCTACATTTGTTAATAAATAATGTACTATAAATTAAAAGCATTAACGTATGCTATATAGTTTTGTTTTCACAAGCTTTGGAGACGTAACTTATATTACATTTTTAAATAATAGGTCGCCTATAGCTTTCATCATGAGCCACGGCTGCTTTCAGAATGGCATAAATGTTTTCAAAGTACACTACGAAGGGAACGCAACTGTCAATATAAAAATCGCTAAAACAGCTGTAAAAATACTTTGAAAGCAAACTAAGAGAGACGACTTTAATGCTTTTTTTAATCATTCCAAGTTTACATTTTGGAACGTTTGAAAGGAATAGGGCTAGGGGAGATAACTGGGAAACTCTACAGGTGTAGTTGCAAGTGTATAAGTTTGTAATGCAGTTTGCGAATGTTCGTTGGAACAGTGAAATTGGAAAACTATTTTTGTAATGACGACCTCAGTTGGCTAATGATGGTTTTCGGAAACGCACCCCAGGACAAATTTAAAATCTTTTCAAGTCCATCATCCAATTTAAACCAACAGTAGACCCACACATAGGCCTAATATTATTATTGTTGTTTAACCATATGTTTGAGAAATAACAATAATAATAGCCCACTCATATTAATCTTTATTTTACATCTACAGAATTGTGAGAAAATTCTGATCTTGATTTTAAGCAAAAAAAAAAAAAGAAGTGATTCTCATTTTCGGCAGAATTGTGTAGCCCTACATTTTACTATTAACAAACATCTTATTTAAATGGGTTTTACAATGCACACATTCACAACCTTAAGCCAAACATTAAATCACAGACCTTCTCTTCTAATGCAAATGTTATTTAAACAAACGTATCCTGTCAAAAATGTGCCAAAACACATGAAACAAAAAACAAAAAGCAGACTTTCTGGAATCCAGGTGCAATCTGTCTAAATGGTAACTCTGAATTTTTTTCCCCATTAATAACATAGTTGGCAGTACAACTTCTTTGATGCTTCCCCCTCTTTTCTTTCATTTGTTCCTTGTCCATCATGGGAAAGAAAAGAAATTTCAGAAAACAATACTACACACCAATAGCATTTAAACAAAGAGCCCTCAAACTGAGACTCGGAGAACGTTTGACATTTTACATGATGATTCTATTCCATTCGCCAACGTACAAAGAATCTGGCAAAAAATGAGTTGACACAGGGTGGAAGCTCAAAACCAAAGTCTTCTCTTGGGAAATACACACACACGCACACAAACATGCATCACCAGCAGGCATGTGGATTCACAGAAGAGTGTGTGGAGAGATGTTCAGATGTGAAGGACATGTCTGCAGGCGACTATTTCAATAATTTGCACACGCACACACTTTTCTCTACTTCCCTCTTGCGCCGATTACACATTTAACGTATGTGTAATAATTTACATGAATACCGCCTCATGAATAATTCATACTCTCACAATTACAGTATTCCATACTAGCGCCTCATTATGGCATCATAATTATAACGCATTCCTGCCAAACAAATTCCCTTCTTGATGCAAACTAGTTTTAAACGTGAGAAATAAAAGACTCTACTTTTCAGGAAAGGGTTTATTATCTGTTTAAGTGCAAACAGACAGTGCTTGAAGTTAATTGAGAGAAAATCAGACACAATAAGAACGTCACAGCAGGACCAGCACAACAAACAAAAGCAGAAAAGGACTGGAAGTTTGAATAGCATCCACATAATGATGTTATGAAATCTGAAATAAAAGGCTTCTTAAACACACACACACACACCCAACTCAACAGCAAACACTCATTGAACTGACTTCAGACAGCCTTATATAAACAGTTATGGAAATTATTAAGAGACCACTTGGAAACAGTTCTCATTTTCTCTTGTTTTACTGGATTTATTTAAGTATGGGTTTGAGCAAAATGTTTAAAAAAAGTTATTAATATTTGTCTTGTGCTACAGATCTAAAAACATTTCAGTGGTCCTTTAGAGATTTATTTTCTCAAAAATATGACAACTGGTGACAAATATGACTTTTTTTTTCATTTGTTGACATCAATACAAACATATAAACATGAATATAAACATCTGAAAACAAGGCTTTAAATTAGGGCTGAATGATACTGGACGAAAACCGACATCGCAATATTTAGTTTCCCTGCGAGATATATTGCGATATGAATATACTGTAGTTTCACAAAATGACTTAATGTATAACTGTTTGGTTAGTTCCTTATTATCAAGGGTCGCCACAGAGGAATGAACCGCCAACTCATTGGTTCATTCCTTTATTTTCCTTTGGCTTAGCCCCTAATTTTCCAGGCGTCGCCACAGCGGAATGAACTCATTCATTCGTTAATTTATTTTCCTTTGGCTTAGTTCCTTATTTACCAGGGGTCGCCACAGTGGAATGAACCACCAACTCATTCATTTGTTCATTTATTTTCCTTTGGCTTAGTCCCTTATTTACCAGGGGTCGCCACAATGGAATGGACCACCAACTCATTCTTTCGTTCATTTATTTTCCTTTGGCTTAGTCCCTTATTTACCAGGGGTCACCACAGTGGAATGAACCACCAACTCATTCATTCGTTTATTTATTTTCCTTTGGCTTAGTCCTTTATTTACCAGGGGTTGCCACAGTGGAATGAACCATCAGCTTAGTCATTCATTCATTCATTTATTTTCTTTTGGCTTAGTCCCTTATTTACCAGGGGTCGTCACAGTGGAATGAACCACCATCTCATTCATTTGTTCATTTATTTTCCTTTGGCTTAGTCCCTTATTTACCAGGGGTCGCCACAGTGGAATGAACCACCAACTCATTCATTAATTTTCCTTTGGCTTAGTCCCTTATTTACCAGGGGTTGCCACAGTTGAATGAATTACCAACTTATTCAATCATTCATTTATTTTCCTTTGGCTTAGTCCCATATTTATCAGGGGTCGGCACAGTGGAATGAACCACCAACTCATTCATTAATGTTCCTTTGGCTTAGTCCCTTATTTATCAGGGGTGGCCACAGCGGAATGAACCGCCAACTATTCTAGCATATGTTTTACGAATGGATGCCCTTCCAGCCACAATCCATTATTGAGAAACACCCATAAACTCTCATTCACACATGCACTCATACACCATGGCCAATTTAGCTTATTCAATTTCACCTGTACCACATGTCTTTGGACTGTGGGTACATGAGCAACCTTCTTGCTGAGAGGCAACAGTGCTACGACTGAGCCACTGTGCTGCCTTTGTAGAGGAGTATCTGTTTAAGATACAACATAATTGAACAAAGACACAAACTAATTTGATGGTTTTCTGTGAAATCTTAGAGTACTGAGGTGCAGATATTCAATAATAACATGTAAAAAAATAACACTGTATTCATTGTATAAAGTGTTAATATACTTTATTTATATACCTTTGTTTATATACATTTGTAAACTCTTGGCTTAAGTTTACTTGAAATATTACACAGTCACATGGTCTTAAAATCTATTTACACAATTTTAGGGTTAAACTTTTGCGATGACCCCACATATCACATAATTTGAATATCATTTCCCAATATTACTGCTTTGAATATATTTAATCAAATGAAAACAGATCTAATTGGCATAATACACCTCTTTTAATGACATTTCAAGTTAGTGTACATAATTTCAACATTTTTTTCTTCTACATTCTGCGGTTTCCTCATTTGTGAAAGGTATCTTATAAAGCAGTGGCTCTCTGTCTTTTGGAACAGATCTCACAAGTCACATGTTCTGAACTGTGGTGCTGATCAATAATCCCAATATAATCTCAACTTGACATTTCAGATCCTGCAATGTGCCTACTGCAGGTTCACACATTGTAATATCAATGCTAAACAATATATTGTGCAGCCTTACTCTAAATGAAAAAAAAAATGCTGTCAAAATTATCATTTACAGAATAAAACCAAATAGTTTTGCTCAAAAACAACTACAAATCATAACTATTATAAGTATTAGTATTTAAAATAAGTTTTAATTCAAACAAGTATTTATTCTTTCCATTTTGTGATTTTAAATAGGTTTGTATTTTATATAAAACTTTTTTTTTATATTTATGAAATTACAAAAGCTTATTTATTATGTTAGGTTTTTGGTGTTTTCTGATGTTTTTTTTTTATTATTTACATTTAGTCATTTAGCGGACGCTTTTGTCCAAAGCAACTTACAATTGAGGAGGCATTCAGCGATTTAACAAGAAGCAGCGATATCTACAAGAAATACTATTTATTCAAAGTAACTTGTTTGTGCTCAGATAATTGTTTGGGTTTTTTTTAGAGAGAGAGAGAGAAGTAGAGAGAGAGAAAGTTCTTCTAGGTAGTTTTGGCATTAGTCACCAGGGTTCAGGTGTTCTCTGAAAAGATGGGTTTTTAGTTGTCGTTTGAAGAATACCAGTGCATCCGCAGTCCAAGATAGGAAAAATCATTCTACCAGCGAGGAACATTGAATGAAACGTTTTTGAAACTAATAATTACTTAACCCAAGTGCACAACACCTACGCTTTAGAAATCAATTCCAACTGACAAATAGCTAAATGCAGATTGCTTATCTTTTTTTTTAAGAATTATTAAGTAATTTCAAATGCAAAAAGCTCTTTTGTTTACAGTGTAAAACATAACAGTCAACTTTATCAAATAAAATGAGTGTAGTTAACTCAAAATTTACTGAAAGTTAATTCTACTCATTTGAAAAAAGTTTTGAACTCTGTTTTGAAGGTAATGAGTTAATTAAATGCCTTGTTACTTCAACTTAATGGAGTAAGTTCACAGTACTCATATAGATTAGCTTTTTACTCAAATGGTTTGTTGCAATCGGATTTCACAAACGGTTTGAGTTGCCTTAACTTGGTTTGAGTTATCTTCATTTATTAGGTTTTACTGTGCTCAAATTGCTTTTTTTTACTTAAATGGATTAAGTTCACAGTACTCAATTTGATTAGTTTTTTTTTTTACTTAAATGGTTTGATGCAATCAGTTTTCTCAAATGGTTTGAGTTACCTTAACCTTTTGGGTTTTACAGTGTAGGAAATACTGCTTAAAGACTGGTAGACTTTAAAGCAAAACCACCCACACTTACGAATTTATACTAATGAGTAGTAAAACCTTTAATGCAAAACGCCATCTCTTTACAAATAAATACTTTACTACTACTCTCTAAATGCAAACCTTTCAATACAAAATGCCTATACGCTTCAGAGTTAATACTAACGACTAGTAATCTCTAAATTCAAAGCAAACACCGAAGTAATAATATTTTAGATAGGTATCTATAAATATAAACTTTTTCGATGCAAAAAAAACTGTCACTTAGCCTAGGTGAGAGACAAAATAATTTTTCTGACAAGCTGAAAAATTTGTCCAAGCTAAACAAACATGCGCTTAGTATACAAGGCACTCACGAGATATGTACGTGCCGCCATTCTTCACTGTATACTGAGGTCGCTTCAAGTGAGTTTTATGTTCTTGCTGGGTGTCGATGTCACATAATACAGCTACTGTGATGTTTTGAATGACAAAATGAAGGAAACTAAACTGAAATCATAAATCCATAGAATTGTTTAGAACTAGAACAGCTGACAATCTGATAATATAGAGCAGCCATTGCTTTTTTTCTTTACTGAATCAACAGAAACCTGTAAAATAACCTTTTATATTTGCAGACTGACTGTTTACATGTTTTTATGTCTATCTACATAAGCATACCCCATTCAGTTCCTATCTCTCTGTGGAATTATTGCATATGTTTCTGTCCTATAAATATATTTCAACGCTAAACTATTCCGCAAGCCTCTGAGGTGCATTTCATTGCAAAACAGTACATTTGCTATTTTTTTTTGATTATCAAAGGGTGAACATGAACACGAGATGGATTTGTTTCATCTTTTATCCTCATGCATATGTCCTTTCATATCTGCACATGCTTAATATCTTGGCCCGCAATCTTAAATGCACGTCTGCCATGTTGAAATCCTCTACAGAAGCAGAAATCGCCACAGGAGAAGGTTGATACACTGGTGAAATAAGTTTAAGAGGCTAGTTTTGTTGCTCAGAGGCACTGTTAAAGAGAGAGAATTCTTAATGAAAACAGGTTTAATAGGGCAGAGGGAAACTCTTCGATTGCGCTCCTGTTTAATTTAATGAGCCTTAAGCCAAGCGATTTAGTTCTTTTAATTGCCCTTCTCTCATTGTTAAAAAGATGTATGTGGCCGTCTTCCACAGCGTAAATTCCTCTGAATAACAGTTTAGTTTCTATGTTTCTTCCACCCAGGTAGGACTCAACAGTTCTCCTGTTCCGCCTAATACGGCACAGCACGGCGAAAATTCAATTGGCAAATAACAATGGATGTTTAGATTACACAGCTATTTCCGTGAAATTCATATTCAGACAGAGAGAAAACAAATTGACTATCAGCTCTGACTGGTTTAATGAAGCGGGTGCTGGTGGGCGGGAAGCGTGCCGATTGGCTCGAGCTACAAACCAATCATTGTTTAACTCCAGGCAGCTAATCAAGTTTGCCTTCTTTATAAAATACATCATTTTCAAAAGCTGAGTAAAGGAATGCAGCAGAAATAAGAGTTATATAATAGTTTTGCGCCAAAACCTTGACAGTGGACTCCATAGGGTGCATTTTCTAATTACAAATTCACATGATCCGCATCACATATGACTTTTATTAATAAATAAATCAATAAAGTAAAAGAAATTACAGTTAATTTTATTACTTCATCATGTATAAATAGCATCAATGCACTTGCTTTAAGGACGTCTAGATATTTTTTTCAATACATAAAAACAAACATTAACTTTGGTATTGACTATAATTTTGCACAAACATTTTGGTAACACTTTAGTTTTGGTCACAATTCATGCTATTACGTACTGGCTTATAACCTGTTTATTATAAAGATGTTAACAGTTCATTAGCAGTTATAAAGTATAATCTTATTCTGCATCCCAAATCCTACTCAAAACCTAAACCCAACTTCTACCCTACTAACTATTAATAAACAGCTAATTAGTGGTTTGTTAAGCTAGTAGTGTTAGTTAATGGTTTGTTAATACCATAAATTGTGACCTAAACTAAAGTGATACCATTTTTTTCTCCATTTTTTACTTTATTAGGTGAATCAGGAAATTAGAATAATTTTCGTAGGATCATGTGACAATGGATATTGAAAATTCAGCTTTGTCATTACAGTATTACAATATATATAAAGTTATATATATCTAAACCTATATCCACACTGTACCACTGAAAACACAACACATACACACACACACAATACATTGTAATATCATTGTAATACATTGTAATAATTTTAACCTTAAAAAGTTGGAAAAAGAGACTTTTATAAACATTTTTAACAGTTTAAAGTGATATATTGTCTGGTCTGATGTTGCATTTTATGCTGCAAACACCTTGTAATAAGCTCTATTTATTATTTCGTATACATTATATTATTTCAAATTACTAAAATATTAATAAAAGTCACTGTGCTAAGCAGTAGAGTTGAATTTTCAACATCGAAAGTCGACAGAGCAGAAATCAAGGTCCCATTATGAATTCACAACTGTAAATAGACAGAAAACACAAAATACAATAGAAATTAACACAATTACAACTGGTTAAAGTTAAGATTATTTAAGAGCTTTTTAAGACCACTATGAAGGAAATTTTAGACTTATACATGGCTAAATGCTAAGGATGTTTTTTCGAATATACCAGTTGGAAAATATTTTCACTTGCCCTGTCAAAAAATTATTATAATTGAATATATTTAATAATACATTAATAATAATTTAATAATAAAAAACATAGGTCAGGTCAGTATCCTCAGCCGCAAATAAATAGAGAATGTTTAAAGAAGTGTTACTGTAAGGGAAGTAATAAAAACACTATGGTAAACAGAGTTAAAAATTCTATTTTTAAATAAAAAGTTTAAAATAAAACCAATAGGAACCAACCAACAGTATCTCAGGTTTTCATTAAAATTACTAAGTACAAGCGGGAAAGCGAAAGATTGAAGCAGTGTACTAATGCTGTAACACGTTACCTGATAGAGTCAAAAGACCAAAGAGTCATTAGATAGAGACAACATTAATTAAACATCAAATTTAACAACTATAGTGAGACGGGATCCAGAAGTACATCCTTGATAAACTGTCTGACGTGCACTGCTCTCTGGGGTTTTGTGCCTTAAGCAACCTCTGACTGCTGAAGCTCAGACGCGTGCATTTGCTGCAACGTGACAGAGTGTGTTTGTGTGTGTGGTCACGTGATGTGTTTTCAGTGGTACAGTGTGGAAAGAGGACTTTTCAGAAAAGCTAGATGAAATGCCAGTGTGGACGTGGATAATTTTCATTCTAAAACTACAATGTATTAGTGTAAATGGGGCCTAAGTGTGTATTTTGCTGCTGCGCCGGGGGGCAAAGGATCGCAATGCCAGCTCAGCATCGTGATGTCTATTAGCCATCGGCAATAGACGTTGGCATCGTCTATGGGCCTAACCCCTACTGCTCTGGCTGTATTTTTAATCAAATAAAAACAGCCCTGATTAGCGTAATAATTCACTTCTTTCAAAAACACTTCAAGGTAATTTCAACAACATTTTCTTTTTCATTCTAGTGCATTTTTTGGGGATTTCCTCATCTGTGGAAGATAGAGTACAGTGCTTTTTGAAGGCATCTTATAAAGCAGCGGCTCACTGGCTTTTGGAACAGATCCTATGAATGGCCTCCAAAAATGATTAACTGCTCTTCTTACCAATTAGATGCAGTTTGGAAAACAGTTTTGCTCTGCAAGCCGAGCACGCTTAAGCAATGTCTAGGGTTCAATTCAAGTTAAGCTATATGAACAGTATTTGTACCAACATCGTGTCAAACTAATTTTAATTTTTGTTTTGTTTTTGACACTTTCTAAAATATTTTATGGTGGTAATCAGCATTACACAACAAAGGATGTCGACTGGACTTAATTTAAATGGTAAATTCTATTAGTCAGACCACAGGAAACATGCAAACATGAGCTAAATCACTCTCCTTCTCTCTCTCTCTCTCTTACTCCCCGCCTCCCTTTCCTCTTCTCTGTAAGATGACCTGTCTGTTTCATACGAGGCCTGCTGCGTTGCGGAGAGCTCTGACAGGCATGCATTTAAATGGGATTTCAGATACACAAACCATCTGCATCCTGACAGCCCGCAAGCTTATGAATATTAGAGGACAGATGCTTTAAACAACTGTGCGTGCGTGCTTCTGAATGCACAGACTGGACATGGAGTTTCATGAGTCCATTTCCAGCACTTCCAGAGAATCACGCGTATACTTCCTCCACAGATGTTTACCACATCAGCTGTCATCAACATCTTCCCGATAATCATTATCGCCATCATTGATTCCATAATCAGAATTAGAAGCAACATACTTTGTATTTACATTCCTTTCTGGTGGAAAAAAAAAACCCAAGAACGCCAGCTTAAGGGTTGCCAGTCTAAACCGATTTAAGCTAGTCTGCCAGTCTAGTCAAATAGTTTCGTAGTCATTTATTTGCATTGGTTTCCAGCCTGACAACCATACTAAAGCAGATGAATAAAACTAGTTTATCGATCATGAAGACCAAGTAACTAATTACATGCCCCAATATACTTACTTTGTACTTATATAAGCAAAATTAAAGAACATTTTGAGCAAACTGGTTAAAACAAACTTTTTTTTTGGGACCTGGCACGTTTGCCTTCTTAGCATGGTTCATTTCGCCTATATGATTCCAGCAATCACGCTCTGATCCGCTCCAAA
>CAIGQZ010033112.1:24144901-24156940 GCA_903798205.1 Danio tinwini
AGGACCAAGTTTGGACACCCCTGATCTAGTAGTTGTTAAATGTATAGGACAATTATAACTGAATAATTTGAGTTAGTTTGACTTTTTAATTAAAAAATATTATTTGTATTATTTTCCTCACACAAAGCCATCACAATTATTCAAAGTATTTGGAATATGGAGCATACAGTATGTTGCATGGGCCATTTTTATGGTATTGTCATACTATTTCTTTCACAGCACAAAAAAATGTATATGATTTTGAAATTTTGTGAGAATGATTTTTTTTTTATTATTACTTTCAAATAATTTTATCATTTTGAGTGAGCTAATATATTAAGTGAGTTCTAAAACTCACAACTTTAAAATAAAGAGAATAGGGGTGTGAGAGGTTTTTTTTTTTTTATTTTATTTTTTTTTTGTCAATTCACACTTAAACACACATACACTGCAAAAAATGCTTTTGTCTCGTTTCTAGTCCAAATATCAAAAAATTCTTAAATTAAGAAGCATTTTCTAGACAAGCAAAACATTGTCAAAACTATTGTCTTGCTGTTTTAAAAAAATTATGTCAGAATTAAGTGATTTTTTCTTTAAAATACACAACAATAATCTGTCAATGGAGAATGCAAAATAATCTTATGTCAAAGGGAAATACAAGATTATTTAGCTTACCCCATTGGTAGATTATTTAGCTTGCTTTAAGGAAAAAAAATCACTTAATTTAGGCATATTACTACTTAAAACAAAACAATATTTTTTGTTTAACATGTTTCTTGTTTTTACATTTTTTTAGATAATTGGACTAGAAACAACAAATCAAAAAATCTAATGTTTAAGAAAAACATTTTTTTTTGCAGTATAAAAACAGATAAATGTATGTACTGTATAGGGTTTTTTTAGAGCAATTTGCTGAATGATAAAAGTATTTATTTGTTCTAATAATCTAAAGCATATTTTTTTTTTTAACAACACACTAATTGAGTGTGTGCGACATACAACAATATAAGTCAATTTTTTTTTTAAATTAGATAACCATGTGACATTAATTGTATGTGAGAACTTTGTATGCAGAAAGAGTTTGGGAATATTTTTGCATGACCAAGAGTTGAATTTTAAACATTAAAATAGTATCATGTGGAAAATTTTTTTATGTCCACAAAGAATATATATATATATATAATTCAGGTGCGAGAGAACAGTTTGAAGTAGTATATACACAGGTGCACTGCGCCAGATTTTTTTAAATAAACAACAATATTTATCTATTGTATGTATTTATTGTTGTTTTTTATGTTTATTTATTTATTGTTTATTGTTAATAATTAATTGTTATTGCCTGTACTGTAAGAAGGTCTATGTATTGTACATTGTACTGTATTTTCTATTTTTAAATAATAATAAAAAAACTTGAAAGAAATGCTTACTATTAACCTGAAGTTTCAGTATTTAAACTGTATTAAAACAAGTTAAAGGAATCAAATCTAGTATTTTAAAGTGATATGATGAATTGGAGTTATACTGTTATTCTACATAAATGGACATATACCATTCTTCCATATTTGATAAATATTAAACAAAATAAATAAATAAATAAATAAATTGCAATGACTTTGGATTTTTAATACTGACGCTGAAATTTTTATCTCCTCAGAATTGAGCAGCTTTTGTTGTCTATCTTGAAGTAAAATAAATATATAGTACATAATGTTCACAATTCAAATGATACAAATCTTATTACTTAAAATTTGAAAATATGAACTAATATGATTTTTTTGTCTCGAGGCCTCAATTGTCAGTTGTTATTAAGTAATTAATTACCTATGTAATTATCTCTCTATATATTTATACATGCAGACTTTTTTTTCTATTATGTGTAAATGTATATATCATACATGGTTCCTGGTCAGCCAGGTAATCATAGGCAGTTTTGACCAGCTACAAAGCGTTTACCATGTTTCAAACATAGCTCCTTTTCCAGTTCATTTTGCCACCCAGCTCTTTAACCAAACATGTCTTTGGCAGTAAGTGAGAGAGAAGATCCATGACTTCCTTTACAGCGTATCCTTATAAAATCTGCTGTGGCGGGGGTTCTTAAAGACCCTCAGTATTTTTGAGGCACATTTGAGGCAGTGTGTCTTCATTCGGCACAGGCATTCTCACCATAAGCCTCTCTAAACTCTAAACACACACACTTTCAAAGCCTGACTGACATTTGAAACCACAGATGGCAGAACGTGGAGCTTTGGAGAGCCCGCAAATGGTTGGAGCCAACAGCTCTATATGCCAGACATATGTGTTCATTTACGCGCTCACACACACCTTACATATAGAACAACACGCCATGTGCTTTGAAGCCTCACGGTAAACATGGACGTGAGACAGAGAGGGAGAGAGATCTCTACAGCGGAGAGCTGAGCCATCCAGATGTTCCAAAGACTGCAGATGTTTCATAAGCCTAAGAAAACAGAGCGTGTGTGTGAAAAAGGATTTCCAGTAGACTGTTCTTGATCCAGAGAGAGGAACACTTCTTGTTTGAGAGATGGCTGCGAGCATTCCTGAGGTCACTGACCAAGAGAGCTAAACAGCAGCCATCAGGAAGTGGGCTGAGAAAGGGGTTTCAACTTGAAGAATGTAGAGATCAATTCCTATTAACATCGTGACGCCCAGAACCGGAACAGGTCGGAAAATGAGCTCGATAGAGAGGTGAAAAAGATAAAAAGCATGTGTTCGTGTGTAGACATCACGCACATGAGGTTTTGCCTGGGAAGCTTTACATAATTAAATCCATAAATACAAATGTGCCTCAAATGAGCGCGTGCATGTTTTCGCTCTCTTTATTTTCTGGCTCCATCTTTCAATGCTGTGGGAAAAAAACACAAGACTGTCTTCTTCCTGTGCACATAATTCCAATTAGAAAAGGAAAGCGAGGTAGTGAAAGAGAGAGTTTGTTGGCGTGTCACACGACACACAAATATTTACGCTTACTTCATTTAATGAGAGTCTCGTGATTGAGTCAAAGAGAAAATCAAACACACCCTCAATGTTGCCCGCAACTGTCACCCACTCCATCGGTTTCTGAAGAAAAAAATGAAACTGGAAATGTCTTTTTTTGCACAAGCAAGTCCATAATTACAGAGTCCAGTTGCGTAATGTAAAACACACAAAGTAAACAGGCATTTAAACATGTGTGTTTAACAAATGGCCAACAATCCATATAAGAGCATTGATTAAAAACGTGGCAGAGCTTGACAACTTACAAATGGTCTTCAGGAGCAAATTGACCGAACAAACTTGATTGTAAACAGCTCTCCATGGTCTGCTCTATCATACGGGATTAATCTACTGTACAGCTGATTACAGTCCTACAATCAACATATCTTTAAAATGAATACTGCATATCCTTTTGGAAGCGAGCTTTAGGTAGAGTCGGTTAAGCCATGAATGAATCGAATCCATCTTTTTTGTTTCTTTCCTGTCTGATTTCCTTGGCTCCCATAAGTCCTGGCTGGAAGCCCATCAGGGTGGAGAAGCCTGGCAGAGTAGGAGGGCAGTTCACTTCAGGAAGTGGAAGTCCTCTAAAGCCTGGAGTGGTTTCCTTTGCTTCCCAAACACCCTCTCCCCTCCTCTTCTCATGGGGGCATTAATACTCATTGCTGGACGTATTAGATGTGCCCTCGGAGAGAAAGCATGACAAAGAGACAGACGCATGCACGCACACACACGAACAAGAGAAAAACCTGCGGGATCCATTTTGGCAGATTGTGTAGGAAGCCAGGCTGTTTATTTACAGCTCTGGCTGAGTGTTTCCTGAAAAGAGGCTGTCTGCTAAATCATCAATTTCAGCCGGACGCTTCCTTCACCCCATGGTTATTTTTAAAGCCCTACTGCTTGGCCCGGACTTTTCAAATCAACACAGGAGAAACCTTGTGCTTTTCCTTGCCACGACAAACCCTGTTAGTCACGCTAACATCTTATCTGGCGGTGAAGACTTGACCCATAATCACGCTAACATCCTAAACATCATCCAGACTAGGGTTGTCACGATACTGGAATGCGCTACCAATCAAAACTAAAGTTTTAAAAACGCCCACTTCCTGCTAACGGTGAGTTCGGTGAACGGATGACCTTCATGGCCAATCACAGTTCTTTCTGTTGAGCAAGTAAGCACAACAGCAAATCAGCGCTGTTTAAGAACGTGCTCAATAGTGCTCAAATGTCAGCGGGAAATGGAAAAACATGAGAAAATGTCAGTATCTATTGGTACCGAGTATCGCACAACTCTAGTCCAAAATAACCAGTCTTTCAAAACTTGTCATTATATGAGGATGGTTTAATTTGTGATCTGTAAGTCTGTTTTTAAAGCAGGCCAGTATTGACTGCGGTACTCACCTTTGCACTGGTTGGTGTTTTTGTCCAGGATTGCCTTTGTTGACACTATTTTTCCATACCTGCAAAAGACACAAAAGAACAATAGGATCAGCTTAAATGAAAGCTGGCTTGATTAAGTATATTACAAACTATTATAGGAAATGTAGGCAAAACAGTATTTCAGACTTGTTGTTCCACTAATACGGAAGATTGCAGAGAAGTCAGAAATTTGTCAGTCAACACCAGATGCAACACAGTTAATAGATGTGACTGATGGTCTTTATGATTATTAATAAAGTTGAATGTTTAAGAGTCTAGATTATATGATGACCTTAGTGTCATCCCACCTCAAGAGTAAAACTGGATAATATATGTGTCATTGCTTTTCTAAATACCAATTGATTTGTTTCATCAGGATCTACCCAGTCAGGTCAGAGCTCACGGATACCTCGAGTGAACCTGTATTCTTGAAGAATTGGAAACCACTGTTCATATTGTTATTTCTTATGTGTTAATCATGTCTAATGTGATATTTGCCATTTTTAAGTGTTAAATCTTTTAAAGTTAATTCCTTTGTATGTAAGCTGCAAGTTTAGATGTAGATTATGCCAGTTTTTAACCAGTTTTGATAAAGACAGCTGAGAGTACACTCAGCCTTGGGAAAGAAACAGATTGTACTATAACTATACTGTATATATAATTATGAATATGATTAAAGTTTTTTTATATATGTATAAATTAGGAAAGTACCATGGCAGCTTTAATGTAATAGTTTGGGTTATTCAACACCCCCCCAATCAAGTTTGTTTTTTGGGCTTTCATAAGAAAAAGTTTGAGCACCCCTGTATGTTATGGATGTTATGGATCCTTTCACAGGTCTGGGCTCAGCTCTGTAAGGCCTAGTGGCTGTCTGATGTTTGATGCTTGAGATATTGTGATTTCGTTCAGATTTGTGCGCACACACCCATGTGGAAATTTTCCTAGTCTAACTGTGTTTTAACCAATCAGGTTAAAACACCTATATGTATGACACAGTTAATGATGTTATGTGAGAGTATCATTGTTGTCATTTTGAGATGGTAAAGAGGAGAGTGGCCTACAAACTCATTTGCATTTTTGGGTTAAAACTGTAAATTATGCCTACATGACAAAATCAGTCAAATACAGATTTACAGCCAATCAGAGGAATGTGTAGATAGGCTCTCTCTGCAACTGCAATGAACTGTCAGTGAAATGGAAATGTACATGACCAAGCTCTTAAATGTGAAACCATTTCACCACTTTTAAAAGACAGTATTCAGCACCAGTGATTGTCATTATTTGTTTGATATCCCAGCAGATATAGAAGTGTTTTTTGAAATAGCCTCTATAAGCTTGTTGAATATCAGTGTCATGGCAGTTTAGGAATAAAGAACGTTTCTATTAGGTAGATGTGAATGCGAGATTGAAGTCAATTGTAAGAAAGTAGCAGGGTTTAAGTAGATGGAATTACTGCATTCTCTATGCCACTTAAAGCTTCTTTGACAAGCTGTATTGTATAAAGTGCTATAGAAACAACTTATTTAAAAATATATAGATGTATCATTCAATGAGATCAACAGTATGACATGCATTTATAAAACATAGGATGAATTTTCTTCAGAGTCTGTAAAAAAGGGTAGTTTAAAAAATAACTAGTTTAAATGTGACCTTCACATGACAAAAAAAGAAAGAAGTTAAGATCTGCGAGTTTAATAAAAGTCAGCCCCTGAGAAATGCAAGTGCCCAAACTTGAGAAAAAAAAAAACCAAGTGTAATGCTTGCTCCGAACTTGGTTAATTAAAAAGTTTGAGTCTAACTCAAAGAGTAAGTTTAATAAAGATTTAGCTTAGCTTCATTAAAAACCTTGACGGAGGGATGTTTATCGATACATCAATACATTCCTTAACAGGACACCGTAAACAAGGGGAGGTTGATTCTGGGCACAGGACGTGAGTCTCAAACCCCAGTGATTTAATTAAACACTGGAAGCATCTCAGAGCCCCAATCTACACCACAAAAGTCCCCGCCCTCATTTTTGCTTTTTCACCTCAGCTCAAAGCACTGAGTAACTCTTCGATTCCTGCAATAATCTTTCTCTTTTTTCTCTCTCTAACCCACAGAATCACGAAAGTGTCTGCACAACAGATGAATCTCCTTCTCCGCAGTCCTGCTTTTTTTCCCCCTTATTCCTTTCCTTCATCCACGATGAAGGTAATAAAGTTACTTATCGCTTCCGTCTCTGCCTGAAGACTGGCAAGACTGATATAAGCGTGCCGCTCCTGATGTGACTTTTAATTAATATTTAATGCGGCTCCCAACCTCCAGGTAAAAGCGGGAGACTATATTACCCACCTTTATAAGGATGGAGGCGTTTAATAAGGGAAGGATCATTTCACTGTCACCATGAGAAGCGGCGTCCCACCGAGCCATTGTAAAGCTGATGTCTGGAAATGGCAGCTAATTCATCTCATATCCCTTATAAGCCCGCGAACGGCAAAGCTTTGCAAAAGTAACACAAATGAATACCGTAAGCCACAGTAGAATGTTGCAAGGTTGATAGCGGGAAGAAAAACATATATATATATATATATATGAGGTTTCGTTTAAATTTATCAACAAAGTTCTCTGCAATTTACACCATAACGCAGCAAGAAAGTGGGCGGATATTTTTTTTTTCTCGAAAAAAACGGATAATCACAACTCTGCTATTGCAGAAACTCATTATAGAAACAATACTGGTTTTGTTTGATTTTTTTTCATCAATATGGTTTGTCAGTAAACAAAGTGGAAGCCTGGGGACGAGAGCAACCACATAACAAAGAGTGGAAGACATAAAAAAACGAGGCACTCTGTTGGAGAAAGCATGTAGCGCAGAAATGTGAGGGAAACACATGAGAACCATTTGACTTGAATGCTTGATTTGCTGCCATTTCATCTTGCAAAACAACTGGTTGGACAAACACAGGCGTCTCAGATGAGTGAGTGGGTCGGGGGTGGAGCTGAGGGAGGAATGTAGTCAGCATATCTGGCAACGTTTCCACAAGCCAGTGCCACGCCGCGGTCATGCACATGTATGTCTTACTAACATAAAAGTCACGAACAGGAAAGTTCCTTTACAAACACATGCGTAGATTCATCCTCTCATAGCCAATAAGGGATGCAGGGAGCAAAATGCCCCTCTAATCATGTGCCTGTTGTGTTTGTTTGTTTAGATGCTGATAAATGAAGCATCGCACACTATTAAGGTGGGATAATGTTTAGTAGATGCCTGTGGTCTTGATTTATAAGTTGCAAAAGGAAAGTCTATGTTGAAACCTCAAAAACTTTAATGACCCCTATGCCATATACTTTCTGGTTAGCATAATGTTCTTTAGCATCATTTGTCAGGATGACACAGCTTAAGTTTCAGCCAAAGGTGGAGGAGCTGACTGTGAGAACATCTGGCAAACTGTCCTGATCACACTTACACTGAACAATCAACATCAGAGTAGCTTTAAGCTGATGGAGAGCAGAACTGCTTCAATGTGACGTTACTATACTCCAGGTTAAAGGTGCATTTAAATGTATTGCCATTTGTGGAGGAAACATCAAGACTTGTCAACTACATTTCTGTTGCTAAAAATGCTAGTCTTATAATTATTCAATTTTGCACATATATATATTTTTCAATTTTAATATTTCCTTTAAACACATTGCTTGTATGTGCTTGTTTTTCGATGTGTCGCTTTCACTTTGTTCAGAAAAACATCCACTCAAAATAAGTAAAGTGTCAACATGGCATATAAAAATCAAGCTTTGCTTATAGATTTGTTATGCTACTGGTTATTAGACAAAATAATAAATTTTTTTTTACTGAACTCAAGGAGAAATATCATGCCTGAATACTTGATAATGGCTCAGTCAGCATTGTGTCAGATTACTCTATGCAGCTTTGAACTCCTAAATTTTTGTCATTTCAGACTACATGTGGCTTCCCAGTCAATCATGCAAGGTGTCATTGAGAAAGACGAAACTTGCAACTGCCTTTCAAAATTACGAGTCAACAGACAATGGCTACTGAATTGGCATGTTTTGTTCTGGCTTTCTTGTCATAAAAAGAAAACATAAAGCCAGGAGTATTGTTGTTGGTTCTCCATTGTTGGCACAAATGAACACATGGGCAATGCACCGACACATACAGTACCAGGTCAGTTTTGTTTTCTCTCTGATTGCCGCACTATCACAGGCCAAAAAAAAAAATGCCCCCAAAAAATATTTTAAAAACTTTCCTCTATTGCAGAATTCAGCAGCAATACCATAATCCCATTTCGTTTTGCCATATTTAAAAGCTGCCATATTTAAAAGATCTTCTGTGCTCCTCTTGGAGAAACTAACAAAAATGTAACTGTTGGGACTGTTGGGAATAAGGGATAAATTCTCTTAGATTTAACATAGGTTGACATTCACTACAAAACACTACATAAAGCAAAACACAATGGTTGACTCACTAAAAAACCCTACTGTATGTCTAATTAAATAAATCCACACTGGATTTGGAAAGGAAGAAAGAAAGAAAGAAAGAAAGAAAGAAAGAAAGAATGAAAGAAAGAAAGAATTCCAAATAAGTAAATAATGATGGACGCCTTATTGTTGTGTGAACTACTCCTTTACTGTCATTAGAACTAAAAGATGGACTAACCACTAACTAATTAGCATTGCATGCATTTCATTACAGTCTGCGCATATGTAAAATTCATGCTGGCAAATCTCAAGTGTTATCAGTCACACTAATGAAGTGCTGAACTCTCGTTTTATCTATTTATTTTTTATGTTTGTTTTAGATGTATCATGGTTTGTATCATGGTTACTGTCGATCAACATAAAAATGTTTCTACGGATGCTAACTTTTGATTAGGAACAAGATTCAAGTGTGTTTACAAGCTGAAAACGCTCAGAACCTCAAGCATGGAGTTCCCCTTATGGATGTCTAGTGCCAAGAATCTGACCTTAAATAACATCAAGCCAAAGAGTCAAATGGTTTACAGTGAGAGAAGTTTCATGTTACAATATTAGTAAACAGTGTACTTTCTGATATATGATGATTATGATTTGCAGCAATATCATAAGCTCAAGGACAAAAATAGCATATTGCATAAAGTCCTAGTCATTCCAAACACAAAAGAGCTATACAGTAAATACATAAGGCTCATTTATATTAATTAGATTTTTCTTCTAACCAGCCATGACTAAAAAAAGTAGCAATGCACAACAAGATTGTTTGGTTTCTATTTTCAACAGTTTGCAATTTGTTGACCTGCTAGCAGTCAAATCTCATTAGTCCAAAATCCAGCTCTACAGTACTATATATTAGAGAAATGCCAAACCTATTTACAGTATAATCCACATTTCTGGTACTGTATTGCATTAATTAATTTGGGCAGCATGTTTTTTGTTTGTTTTTTAATGTTGATCTTGATCATTTAAATGTTTTAAATAGCACACTTTTTTCACTCTCTTTTTGTCTGATGCTACTATACATCCCGTTTGACAACCTGTCACCTTTCATGTTCATTAAACTATTATTTAATTAAACATGCTGTTTCATTTATGCCTCATAAAGTGTCCCATCAAAGAACTACAAATTGTTATGGTAAAACGGGTTGTGAACAATATTTTATGTTTGTCTTTATGCACCAAACAAATTTTCATTTTCTAATAGGTGACTTCTATATAAATACATTTTATTCAACATTGATTAGCATTGAATCATATGCGGTATATGTGGTTTATATAATGACCAAAAGTGGTTTCTCCAAAGGCATAATGTTTCGTAAACTGTAAAAACCATTATTATAAGACCTAACCCTACACTAAACTCAACCATCACACGAAACCTGTGGCAAAATCTGATTTCCAAAAGACCCCATCAAGTATGTTTTTTTTTTGCGTTTTTTTGAATTATGAAGACACAGGCTTGTCCTTGTAAACTACAAAAACCAGAACCCCCACCCAAAAAAAAAAAAAAGATTTTACTAGGGCTTTCAACGGGGTCAATGATAAAACACAGGAATGTCAGAGTGGATTTATGCAATTATGTTACATTTCTACTGAATTTTTATGCCTCAATTCTTGGTGAGGGAAGTCACAACTATGAATATCAGCAGAAAGGCAAGCCAGCTGTGACAAACAGAATCAAAGAAAAAAAGAAAGAAAGAGAGAAGGCAGCAACGCCCTTACAATAACAGATACTCAGAGAGCTTTAATTAGGCTTACTGATACCACACACGCCAAAACTTTCTGCGAAATACCGCGCTTCAGCCAGCATGTGGGATCACAATGTTCTGGTGATCTGGATGAAAGAACCTTTTCTCAACACTGACCAGAGCACGTCAGGTCCCACAAATGACAAACCCAGAACCAAACACACGCCACCACCCTTTCCAAAACAGCACACATTGAACCCTTGCAGTGCTTTAGTCAACCCACAAGCACACAAAATCAAATCAACATGAGCACACAAAAAAAAAACGGTAAACACCACATGAGGTTAACCAAAATCCCTAGAATGACTTTCAATGAAGAGAAATATATATTTCTAGATGCGCGTACGCACTTTTGAAAGATTGCGACACGGCTCAACGTGCTGTGACAGCCCAAGCTGGGAGCAGATCCCAGCTGATTTGATCACCGTCAACACAACACAACACGTCTTGTGTACGAAGCTTTCAGCTGCGGTGTGTGAAGTGCTAATGACAGTTCTTAAAGGGCCGTCACACACTCTGATCTGTGTTTTTATTTTCCCCAGAGCGCCGGCAGCCACGGATGCTGGACCGTTTGATGTCTCGTGCCGGGAGATGTGAACCAGCATTCTTTCAACTTCTATCCAGGTGGGTGTGTAGGATCTCTTAATTGGCTACCAATGCAGCTGTCTCGTCTGACACGCCGCTCGACACTTCTGTGCCGTAAGTTACAAGCATCTGATGTTTGTTTGTACGCTTGTTTGCACCGTTGGAATCCAGAAAGATGCCCTCTGACTTTGAAAAAGAAGGATTCGCTTTCCTACAGCTCTGTGGCCTTGATTTGCTAAATGTTTGCATGTATAAAACCACATCTAAGCTTATTAGAAAGCACAAAAAAAATAATTTACTCACATAGTTTATTAATGTCTAATATACAACACAGACCAAAGAAATCAAAACAGATTAACAATACAGCATTTCTGCTTACTGCAGACAATGCAAAGCATGAAATATATGGTAATGGCAGGTATAGTTGACAAACTGCTCACATTTTAGCTATTACTGTACAGTGTGTTTTATTAACTGACAATATTACATCCAACTAAATTCTTAAGTTCTGTTTTGTACTTAGATAATAAGATACCAATAGCCACTGAAATAATCCGCATGGTTAAAGCTGAAGGTGCTGTGTAATAAATACAAATTGCATCATTAAGGCAATAAATTAATAAAAAAATTACTGTGTGATATTGATAAAAAATGTTTTGCAATAGCAAGTGTAATAATGCAATATGCAATATGACAGTTTAAAAAATGTATAACAAAATTTTATATTTCAGGGAAATGAAAGCATCACTACAACTTCTGAAGTGAACAGCCATCTTTTACTGTTGCATAAAACAAATCAGACATTTGAACAATCTAGCTATATATATATATATATATATAG
>CAIGQZ010033112.1:24172499-24186104 GCA_903798205.1 Danio tinwini
TGTGTGTGTGTGTGTGTGTGTGTGTGTGTGTGTGTGTGTGTGTGTTGTCCCCGATAATGTCAATAGACTGGTCTGTCTTGGCAACTGGTTAAATCGTCACCTTAGAATTATAAGGTTCTGTCTGACATTTTTGTCAAAATTGAGTTATTGACATATTCTTATTAAATGACAACTTATTTACATTATGGGATGTTTTTTACATTTGTTGTTTACATTTTAAGACCTTTTATAAAAACAAAAACAAATGTTACACACATACTGTTTGCTATGGAATGCAAAAACTTTGAAGCTCAATATCTCAAAATCATTCAGAACGCAGACAGAACCTTGTAATTCCAAGGTGACGAAATGTTAAGGAGGACAAAGCTAAATTGTTTCTACTTTATAATTAATGTTCTTAACTCGCAATACAACTTTACACTGAATACAATTGTTTGTATTCAATACTTTATTATTATAACTTTTCAATTTCTATATTTCTAATGCATGATTATTCAATACTTTATTATTATAACTTTTCAATTTCTATATTTCCAATTCGTGATTATTCATGATTAATCACACAAAGTGAGATTAATTAGTTAATTTTTTAATCAATTGACAGCCCTAATATATATATATATATTATAAGAGAAAATAACAATAAAGAAACAGCCTAGATTTCCAGGAACAGGGTTGTGCACTCCTGTCCTTCACAAGACTGACTCTATTTATAACCTGAACTAACCTTGCCTAATATTTTAAATGGCGTTAAATTCTGTCATTGCTTTTCCATACTAATTAATAGAGAAGTGGTTTTGTTTGTCCTAAGAAATAATAATCAAAGATTACTGCAATAGAAGAAATTGCCAAGAATTTATTAAAGCCAATTTTCTATTTTAAGATATCAGGACAGTGTTATCAACCTGAAATTTATGACTCTACAGAATTTGTCAAAGTGAGTTTTCATGCAGAAAACATGCTCATTATTGAACTTTCAGGCAATATAATTACATTTTAATGTCTTTTTGAATATCTGAGTAGATTGTATAAAGAAAAAAAGATGTATTTGACCCATATGGTATAATTTTTCCCCATTTTCCCAATGTAGTTTTTCCAGTTTGTATTCTTCTGCGGACAGTGTTCACAGCAGCACACACACATGCACTTGGCCTTGCTCTTGACGGTAGTGATCGATAGTACACGCCGTGACCCTGCCGTCACAGGGACCAGAGCAGGACACGGCGAGCATTGCTCTCCTTCCCTCAACTCTACCCCCGGGGCCCCTTGGGGCGAGGGAAAGAATGCTGGCTATTTAGGGAAAGGGCTTGAGATCCCCTGCATCCGGACAGCGGAGGCCTGAGGAAGATCCAATGATTACACTGAGCACTCTGCTCACGCACATAAACACATGACTCTATCTGACCCAGAAATATATTACCACATGCATTAGCCCATTAGGCTCTCAAGAAGATCTATACGTTAGAGTTACTGCAGCAAAGGTAGGAGGGAGATTTCGTGTGGAGAGGGAGAGCAGGAGAGTGAGTTTTAAGCCCTCTGTGCAAGCGGGCATTGAGTGCTCTCTGCCATTAAAGCTCATAGTCGATAGCATGCTGCATTAGAGCTTCTTTGAATTGCAGAATTCCGTATGAAATAAAGGAATAGTCTTTTTTTACAGCTTTTTTGTAATGGAGATATAGAAGGAGATCATTACTGATGGAATGAAACACATTTTTCATCGCAAGTCTGACATTGAGTCTGTCATTGGCTTGTGACTCAAAGGACACTTGAAGGAAGAGAGCATGATCAGTGTCATGATCCATCAGTGTGTGGTGTAGGTGTCAGTCATCAAGGGCCTTTGACCATCATTTTTTGCTTTCTTCAAATTATGAGTCTAATTATGGAATCTTTTTATAAGTATAACACTCTCATTTCTCACATTTAGCACCAAATAAGGAATTAGATTGAGGCTGTATCTCTTTTTCATCCTCTGAGTTCATTAAAATCTCATTAAGCTCCTAAAGCACAACGTAAACATGTAGGAGTAACGGCAAAGAAAGAGAGGCTAAAAGTCATGTGACAAAAGGCAGAGTCTCTTTAGCACTGTGATTGGCTGTGAATGGGATAATGTCCGCCTGTTATGTTCACAACTGTACTGCTAATTGGCCTGAATGAGTCAAATTGGTGCAAAGAAATTGACTGATTTACCCTTCACTACCTTAGCAACTGTTACCATTTCCTCAGACAAGCTTTTGCTCTTATTCATGCTTTTTATGTATGTGTGTTTGGACAGTTGGATAGCACAGTTTTATGGACATTATCCAAATGTGAAATACCACATTGTTGCTGGGGCTTTAATTATAGTGGCTCAAGGTAATAAGAGGTGTTGTTTTTTTCTGCTTCCAAATCTTTAAATTAATCTTGAGAAGTGCATGTGTATTTGGCCTTCCTTAATTCCCAAATGAGCGTGAATAACCTCAGTAAGAGCACAAGCTCTCAAGGAAATCTCAAGGACAAAGGCAGATGAAAGTCCTTTGTAGTGCTACAATTCAGGTTGAACCATGTTAGAATACTATTTATTGAGCAGGTTTTAGTGAATATGGTTGTTCATAGAAATCTCTAGTTCATTGCTTTTGGATATTCTGTACTGAAAACCAGGGCGGTGGGGCAAGGTGAAGGGTCAGTCTTTGACATTAATTTGGAGGTTTGTCTGTTTTTGAAAGTTAAAGCTATTATAGTTATAGTTTCTATTTTAGTTAGATTCTTTTAAACACTTAAGCCCCGGTCAGATCATACAGTATTTTTGTCGGTTATAAATGTCACTGTCAAATTATTTGATTTTGTCTTGATAACATCTTGACT
The DNA here is from genome assembly GCA_903798205.1 of Danio tinwini. NCBI lineage: Eukaryota > Metazoa > Chordata > Actinopteri > Cypriniformes > Danionidae > Danio > Danio tinwini. The sequence goes on from CAIGQZ010033112.1 coordinate 24,175,341, forward strand.
TGTTGTGGGAAACAAATGTGCCATACTACATGTTTCATCACTATCAGTCATCCCGTGATGAGCATTATTTCCCAATGCGGTCACGAGTGTTGCTATAACAATATTTCTTATCTTATTCATTTCAATTATGTTTTTTTCATCTTATGTCAATCTTAATAAAGACTCATGCGTGCTGACAACTAGGCTAGTTTATTTAGAGGGATATGTTAAGACATTGATACCAAACGTATAATTCTTTTTTAATATTAAGATATTTTCTTTTAAATCTTAATGTATATTTTCAGCTAATCTGTTGCTCATTAAACAGTCCCTCGCCTGAACTTGCCGCGAGGGAGACAGAGAAAATGAAAGCACATCAGCACCAAGGAAAAATCAGATGCTTAAGACAAAATAATGACATATTAAAAAATTAGCAAATATATGACATAGGTTTGTGATGCAGTAATTACAGTGAAGCATTAATTTAATTCTTATTTTTCATGGAGCGAAACAAATCATTCTCCCACACAGTTGAGTAGTGGACCGGCACAAACCAAAAATAACAAAAAAAATTTTCTGGAAATTTTTATTTTAATGTGTTTTTTTTATACCAGTCCGCTATATGCTTCAACGCCAAAGCACAAACTGGTTTGTTAAAATAAAATCTAGCCTAAATAAAATTAAAGTGAAATATTGGCCTACCCATAAGTAAGTATGTAGCCTATTTTTTTTATTTTATGACCCACAGATTAACCTGCGGATATAGCTGAGAAAATGTGTGCTACTGTTGTTACCCATGTGATGGAACTTGTTGTGAAGATCGGGGAAAATTAAACATGCTAGACTTTCTGTGATGGTGTTGTGAGGTGTCCCAGGCATGGTATCAGTTGTCGTAAACTGCCACATTACATGAGAAGAAACGATTGAATTTAGGACTCCCCATGACACCCTGCTTCATGGATATTATGCTGAAATCATGACAAAATTGTATGATCTGACCAGGGCTTTACTTTGTTGTGTTAGATTTAGCATCTTGACCCACACAACACACTGTTGCTTAAGTTAAGCGGCGGGACTATTTTTGTAACAGGAGACAAGCAGAGCACTTGGGAAACATGTTTGAGAATGTTAATTATTTCTGAAGATGTGTTGTGTGAGGCCTGAAACCAATTACGATGTTCACTTCTCTTCATGTGTTGGACCCTTTTGAAAAACTACAAAGCGGAACGGACCACACGCAGATTAAACAGGTACCAGATCACAGGTCCGTACCTTTCATAATTCTTTCTGTCAGCTGGAATGTGAGGACAAATAAGCTGGCTTTAATTTAGAAGGAACATGCTGCTCCAGACGCCCAACCACACACTCCAGCTTGTTAACGTCAGGCCCACGCACCCTTAATGTCATGAACGAGTTACACAAACATTCGCCCAGACAGCACTAACAACATCTTCCTCACCGGCCTCTCTCACGACAGCACAGCAAGCAAAGGTTCACACTCAGTTTGCAATCAAACTCGTCCGCCTACGCAACATATGACAATCCACGCCTCATTCCACTCAGAATCGGCTCACATCTGTGGCTCCGCTGTGATGACACTAAAGGATTATTCACCACAATTGTTCAACCTCCCGAGTATTTGCGATGCATGAATAATCATCACCACCTCCTTATTATGCAGATAAATGCTAATTTCTCTTAAATATATTCAAGAAGCACTCCGCCTCTTTCATCGCCGAGGTCAAGGTTTAACTAAGTTAGCATGTATGGAAACAGTGAAGGCTGAGGAGCTCAGCTTTTAATTGTCCATTTCTTTCCGAAGGGGTGTAAAACTTCGAATGAAGTTTGCACGGATTTAAACGCATCTGGAATTTAGGCCAAATTCTGAGTTAATTCGTACACCACATTAGCGGATGTCTCTGTATTTAAATACCCCCCTTCCTTCGTGACCCGCAAAATCCCCGGCCCCTCAGGGCCAAGCATGCCACATTCAAATACGAGGAAACAATCAGAGTGTGCTTATTTGCATATGAACGGGAGATGGAAGCCCGCAAATCCGCGGCAGTCCATTTTAATCTGAGAATGACTTCCTCTTGTATTGTTAGCAGAAACAGTCTGATAGCATTCTCTCCTCTCGTCTCCCAATCTTCCTGCTGAAATTAACATCCGAATGTGCCGCTCGCTTCGGACCAGACCGCTCAGAGAGCCGTGCAGACGCTAGCAGTCCGCCAACCTTCGTTGCCCCGGCAACAAAGTGGAGGACACAGTGAGGTCTTATCAATCAATTAGAAACGTCTCTGTTCACTAGAAGCATTGAGACACCGGGTCATGATTTCTCCACAGTTTGTCAAATTCATTAGGGCTTATGCCAGAGCCGTATCGCTGTTCAAAAAAACTTATTCTGAACGTCCATCACCTTAGCCAGCATGTTAGTTTCTTGAAACATGCCATTTTGTAGACCAGTCGTCTGCATTTCCTTTGTGCTAACTACAATCAAACTCCATTTGAGTTTATAAAACAGTATAAAGAGTCACAGGATGTGCAGACAAAGAAAGTCAGAGGAAGTCAATGAGTTTTTTTGTTGTTGGTCAAGAGTCATACACCATTCATTTAGCTCAAGAAGAGCTCACTTCCTGTGCCTTAGTTAAAATTCCTTCGCCAGGTTTGATTGTGCAGCAAGGCTTCCAAGAACTCTGGACCTGACCCATTCAAGGAAATTTCGCTCTTCCGAATTCTTTTCTTTTTTTTCATTCCCAAAAGCGTCTACTGTTAATTGGCGTCACATGACATCTGGGTGGGTTTAGAGGTCACATCCATGTTACAGGGATTTGATGGAGGGAAGCTAAATTAAATCATAGCTTTATTCAGCTTTGACAGTGATGTGAACATGGTGAAGATCAGGCAAAAGAAAATGCTCCTGAAACTTTGACACTGGACTAGATTAGTAAATTAGTAAAATAAAAAAAATAGAACATTTCAGCACAGAAGAATTTACGCTGACATTTTAGATTTTGACTATTAGGGATACACACATTGCAATATCCATGCTCAAATGATATACAGTCCTTAAGAGGGTCACACAAACAAGCCATGGTTTTTGTCAGAGGATATGTTGAAAAATAAGCATGTATTTTTCAAGTAGATTTATATGATAAAAACATGTAAGCCCTTAGAATGGTACAGTGCACAAAATTGTAGAATTTTAGTTTTTATACCTTGATACTATATACAAAATTGTATAATGTTCAGGGGTGTGTTTCCAAAAAAACATCGTTAGGCAACTAGAGTCTCAAGGTCTGTCGTTACAAACATAGTTTGTTGATTTAGCATTTCCCAAATCCATCATACCAATGAACATTCACAAACTGTGTGGCAAACTTGTACGTTTCCAACTACACCTTTTGAGCTGTAGTTAGAAGCATAGCTCCTGGTTCCAGAGTTCTATTTCCAGTAAACCCCCCCCCCCCCCCCCATGCCCTATTCATTTAGAATGTTGTAACATTTAAACTTGGAATGATAAAAAAAAGACATATAAGTCATGTCTTGGGTGTAATTTGCTTTCAAAGTATTTTTACAGTTCAGTTTTAGTGATCTTCATATTGACAATTGCACTCCCTTGAGTTGCTGATGCCATTTAGAACACAGCCGTGGCTCATGATGAAAGCTATAGGTGACCTATTATTTAAAAGCAGAATTTACATTACATCTCCAAAGCTTGTGAAAACAAAAATATCTAGCATATGCTAATGCTTTTAATTTATAGGTTCTTTATTAAGAAATGTATTTGTACCTTAGGCCTATATGACATGGGCCTGTTGGTTAGAACATTTCTGCAGTGGTTTGAATGTGTCAAATTGTAAAAAAATTACAACAACATCCTACTTATAATAATAATAATAATAATAATAATAATAATAATAATAATAATAATTCATTCAATCATTTTCTTTTCGGCTTAGTCCCTAATAATAATAATAATTAATAATAATAATAACGATGATGATGATGATGGTTATTATTATTATTATTATTATTATTATTATTATCAAGTTTTTAAATAAATGGCCTACTATAAATTACAACCATTAGCCCAACGACTTATATATGAGATGCAAATGTTCCACCCTGTTTTAAGCATCATTATAGACATTTTACATTATAACTAACGTGGTTCAAACGATGGATCTGCGACAGAGGAATTATGATTTTGGGAAACACTTCTCACTACATTGTTCTTTTCCCAAACAATGCATCATACTATGATAGTTCAGCTGTGAGTTATGTTGTTGTTTGGGAAACGCACCCCAGTCTAGCACCTTATAATAAAATGTAAATAATTCTGTGCATATAAAGTAGTAGACTATAATGTATTTTTTTCCTTAAAATAAGATAATTTGCAATATTTTGCAAAGGTTTGGACACCACTAAATTTAATTCTATGTTTTTATATCTGTACTTTATCTGTAGGATTACACTAGGACTTTGTGAATAAAACTGCACTGCGGCTCGTTGCCTCTCTCTACAGCTGTCCTACCACAACACACACACACACACACACACACACACACACACACACACACACACAGATGATAAAGAGTCTTACATGTCGTGTGTCCTTGTGCCTCCCTTCACATTGAGTCATCAGCTCCGCACTCCATTAATCACACATCATCAAATGTTGTCACATCATGTTAGCAAGCAGTGTGTGTGTGTGTGTGTGTGTGTGGTCTCCAAATGCGATCTATATGTTGAGGCCACCATTCAGCCTTGCACTTCCGCGCTCTTCCGACGTAAATAAATAAATAAATAAATGATAAAAAGGCACAGATCCATGTCTCAATGTCACCCTCTTTGAGTGTTACAGAAACCTCAGCTAAGCTCGATGCTGACATTGAGATGGAGAGAGATAGCCAGTCCGCGGACAGAGTATTATATTCCCTCGAATGGTCACTGAATACGAGTGACATTGAAGCAGCCATTAATCAATTTTCATACCTAGTCCTTCATCAGTTCACTAAACGCTGGAGCCTGATTTGATCAATAACAGAAGAAGAGGCGAACAAACAGATGCTGGCCCTGCAGATGATGATCAAGACATACTCTGTGCTGGGGAATGATTTAAGAGCCATATCAAATTACCATGAAAGGTTAAAACATTTCTTTCCTTATATTGAAGGGATTGAGGAATGCTTTAGGGCAGACACAGTACATAAAGCATGTACATGCTTTATACTGTTATGCTACAGTATAAAGCATGTACAGTTTTGAAGGGTGTAATTTCTATTGTTTTTTTTTAAACCCCAGCTTGGATGGTTGAATCTTTATTGCAGTGATTAATATGTTTTTGGCATGATATATGTTTGGCAACAGTTCTTTTAAACCTACAGGATTCAGCGTGTAGCTTTTTATTTCCTGAACAACCATGCTGGAAAATGTATCCTATTACCACGAATGACAATGCCAAGATTCAATGGACTTAAAATGTGAAAGAATGCATAATTTGCCTCTCATGAATTGACCATCGTTTGACCTGAACCCTATTGAATGTTTTGAGTTATGTGGACAGTGGATGCCTCTTAATCAGAAATGCAACTCTTTATGAAAATAAACTTGACATTTCCATTGGTTGTCAAAAGATGCTCACTATCTGCTGGGTGATTTATGGCTTAGAACTATACTTTTATCAAGGAAATTTGCAGCTTTACCATTGCTGCAGCAGGCACATTGATATTAAGCAGCACCTGAAAATAGTAACTAGGTAACGCTAGGGTTGTGTCTGAAATTGCAAACTTCAATACTATAGAGTATGTTAAAAACAGTATGCGAGCCAAGTGGTATGTCCAAATTCTTAGAATTTAAAGGGCACCTATTTTACCCCTTTTTAAGATGTAATATTAATATTATGATTCTTCTGAGTGTGTCGGTTTAGGTTCAGTTCAAAACACAATTCAGATTTTTTTATTATAATGTGTTAAAAAGTGTCATTTTGGCGGCGTGTACACAGTTCGTTGTTTTAGAGGCGTGTTGCTTCACATGAAAATTAGTTTCGACTTCCCGCCCAACTTAACGAGGGGGCGGAGCCAAGAGCTCCCCCGCTTTGTGTATTGCAATAGACAGGCAGACAAGAGAGAAGCAACATGAGAGTACCAACATTCAGCCGTACATGTAGGACTCAGACACAGACCAAGCAGAGAGTGCAGAATCATTTGTGTCTTTGTATAGTTTTACAGCCAACTGTGTGCTAGTTAAAAGCTCCGAGCTTGTAGGCTACACCGAGACTAATAACCAAGCACACTAAATTAACTTTAACTGAAGGGCATCACACACCGGATGCACCACGACACAGCGCCCACATGACAGTTGAAAGTATCGCACACTTGCAGCGCCAGTGTGTGTCACCTGATAGAAACATGTTTAGAATTCAGAAATGCATGCTGCTGCGTGTCGCCGAATGGCGCTTCTGGTGTACGACCTGCTTGAGGCTATAACTAAAGGGCGTCATACACCGGATGCGTCGCTCAGAGCCACGACGCGGCACACCAGACGCGCACATTCGCATGTTATTTAAAATGAAACTATTCAGATAACGCTTTGTGACACGGCAGAAATATAAACAGTGTCCTGAGCAGGGCCAGCGCGTCCATAGAGGCGACCTAGGCGGCAGAATAGTGAGCAAACCCCACGGTCATCACTTTCATTCGCGACAATACGAAATGCATGGCGCTGCGCGTCGTTAGTTTGTTATTTCCAATAGAGGGACGAGCACGTGAGGCAACGCGCTCGCACTTTCCAGCTGCACCTAGTTAAGATGACAGGGAGCTTCTGTGACCGCGGGAAATGCAAACCGCTGAAGTTTAAGGAAGACACAATGAAAAGTATGCAAACCCACCAAAACTCACAAACACTGGCGGCAAGGAGAGCAATAACGTGGTGAATGTTGAGCCCAATGAGCCTTACATCTAAAAATAGAGCAAGGGTGTTTCTTTGGTGACATCGCTTTGACTCACACGCTGAAAATGGCGGACGTGAAACAACATACTGAGGAGATGGTAATGCACACTTCCAGCAAGACTCTGAAGTATGCATTGGATGGACGTTACACTGTCCCATGATGCCATGTGAGATAATTCATAAAGGGGAGTAAAGTGACGCAACTAATGCCGAGTTCAGATTGCATGATTCTAGCCCCGGTTTTAACTCGCTGATGGGTTTTGAGAAATTGCTGACAAATGTCTAAAATCACAGGCAAAGCAGTGCTCGTTCACATGAGTAACAATCACAGTATGAACTATCACAGACGCGATCTGAGAGAATCGCAGATGAGTCGTTGACACATGTCAGATATTTGGCATGCTAAATATGTTGAACCTGTTTGCGATTCAAAATCAAGCCGTGTGAAATCTGTTCAGATTGAAAATAACATTGGCGATTACTCCAGTAGTATGTTACCTGCAGGCCAGGTTGGAGAAGTTAAAAGGGCTTCTTTTTCGGATTTTAAATTTTCTATTTTGATCAAAGAAATGGAGGAAAAACTAGTGGAAATTCGACAAGAGCATCTGTGTCTGTTTGACGTCTGTCATCTGAGCAATAACACAACTGGGTTGAAAAAGAAAAAAGTTGAGAAGAAACTCTTTTTCTTTCTCATTATAGGCTAATAATAAAAAAATATATACTACGTGATCTCACGTTGTTTCCATGTCACTTCTCACATGTGTTTGGTTGAGACGTAGTTTGTGGACCAAGACAAAGTTGTCGGCAATTTTTCTTATGGTAATGTCATGCAGTGTGAAACACCCTGTCGTCGATCCATCTTGCAGTGTAAACACAGCAGCAACGGAACGCGAGCCCAGATAGTCATGCATAGTAGTCATGCAAGTAGTCAACATCTGTTATGCGACTACTTTGAAAATCATGCAGTCTGAACTCGGCATAACACGGGTGAGTCATGTGATAATGACAAATGACAGATGTAGTATATCCAAATTCCATTCATATTACTCACATTTATATTATATAGAACATACTTTTCTAACAATTGTGAGAAGCCTAGGTCTTTCACAAATGTTTCCATAGTTCCAAGGCATGCTGTCTGTGGAAGCAGGTGGTCATGTTGGTTATTTTGTAGGAAGTGGTCAGGTTTTCAGGCGCTGCGTAATATCATTGCGCCTGCTGCAGTCATGGTACAACAGCAAAGTTCCTTGATTATTACGTCTGAATGAGAGCATAGTTCCTAGCCATATAGACCTAGAAAATGTGCATGATGTAACTACAGAAGTTTCAAGCTTTAAATAGGAAAAATATTGAAATGGTTTAATCCGATTCAACGGTCTCTACTAAGCTAAGCTAAAATTGCACCACCAGAGATCAGCTGAATGGACTCAAAAATGGTAAAATTCTAGGGGAATTGACAGAGAAAGTGGAGTGTTCCTTTAATTTCCTTAATTTTTCCCCACAAACGATATATACTGGTCTGTTCTTGTATAGAAAAAAAACAATATGCTATAGGTATAACTATAGGGTAAACTTAGAGCCCAATGAATGGGAGAGTACAACAAATATTTTTTTACAATCCTATTTGCTGAAAAAATAAATGAAAAACTCAGTGATTGTGTTATCAAGACTTTCAGAAAAAGGAAAAAATTGTGCGAGACTGATAATGATAGCCAGAAGAGAGAACAATGTCAAATATTTTTTTTTTATCCTCTGCATAGACGCTGCATTAGAAATGCCTTGCATAAGCTGTAATTTGATGCAAAGATGATATAATACATGCATAAAAAGTTATGATTATACATTGGATAAAAAAAAATCTAAATATTAATAACTTTCAAGAATCTAAGATGCTGATGACCATTAAACGCGTCATAACAAACTTGTGAAATGGGTCCACTGGTTGCTTTACATGTCAGTCAAGCAGCTTCTTAGGTGGTTTTTGGTCAATGGAAGATGGGATTGTCTTCTTGAAGGTCTGGCTTTGCAATTCTACCATTGGGCTGACAAGTTGCAGTGTCTGAAATTATGGTTAATTTGTAAATTTAAACCTATTTTTGATCATTTAGAATAAAAAAGGCTACATTACAGTTTAGTCTGATAGATGTCCTGCAGCTGTGTGGTGTGTGACGCATATTGTGTTGTGTGGGTGTGCGGCCGCTGTTAGATGGAGCTGACGGGAGCTCCACACGGGTGCTGCTGTGTCAGAGCGCACACTCAAGGACATGGCTGTGGTCCAGGCGTAGGACGTGAGCAAGCTAAGATGATCTCTTAGCCCATGCGGAGTCCACACGTTAACAACATGTATAACTAATGCGTAATATAAAGCAAACCATGGTTATTAGATTGTGGAATACAAATAATGAGCTGTACCTCTACCTTCCTGTCCTAGTCTAATTTGTTGTCATAACTCCAAATAACCTGATTTATATGGAACCACGCATGCATCTAGAGTTTTGTTCATACTGTCAGCTCAAATCAGATTTCTGCACATTTCTGATTGGATATTTAGCAACTGTGAAGGACATCGAAATTATGTTTTAAATTAATTTCAAGCTGCATGTAGAGTATATGTGGTTTTAAATCCTACCCATTTGGGGAAATGTGTTTCAGATTTCAAAATCTACCGCCATATAAAACATACATGCATGTTAGAAGTGTTTGTTTGTGAAACATTCTGAAAGTCTTTGCTACAATACTGTACTTCTAGTCAGTCTGGTCTACACAGCATATTGCATTTTCAGGCAGAACAGTGCTTGCCAGATTTAGTACCCAGAAACAACATTTGTATTGCAAATGCTGTTGCTTTATTGATATCAAACAACAGACCAATGTAGATATGAGTAAAAAAAGAAGAAGATCTAAACAGTTGTATGGTGCAGAGACAGGATGTGCAGAGTATGGAGTGGACAGTCAGTGTTTTATATAGTAAAGGGGGGTTCTGGTGGGTTTGGCAACATTACAGTCCATGTTTATGACTTCATCATATACGTTTTGGTGAATCCAAACAATTATTTTAAGTAGGGCTGCACATTATTGGAAAAATCTTACATTGCAATTAATATTTTTTTACAGTGATGTTTATTGGAATAACATTTTTACCAGATTATTTGAATAACTCTATTTGGAAATATTTCATTAATTTAGATAGACCAGGATGATCAATTATTTTTCCATGGAGTGCATCTCCAAAAGTTATAATAAATTTCAAGCAAAAATAAATAAATAAACAGTGCTTTATGGTTTTCAGGGCAGTCTAACAGTAACTGTAACAGGAAGTACAGAAATTAAACAATCAAATGTGAAATAACATGTTCATAATTTAAAAAACTAATAACAAGAAATTATCTTTGAATTTTAAATTAATAAACTGTGATGTGACTATTGCAGATATACACATTGCGATATCGATGCTCAAACGGTATTGTTCAGCTCTAATTTTGAGTCCAACATCCAGCTGAGAAAGAAAACATGCAGTCCGGAGACGTGATTAATACAGGAAGTCTTTTTTCACTATTGACTAATGTTGTTAAATAGAGAAAAATCATTTCCAAGTAACTTTTAGCATATTCTTTACCTTGAACCTTATAGTTAAAACACAATATGATCAATAAAAAGTGTCAAGCACAAATTGCAGCCAATATTATAGTTAATTTTAATCTTAATTACATATTTTTATTATCCATGATTTTTTTAAACTTTTTTTTTTTACAAAAGAGGCTGGAAAAATCTTGAAGCAACTATAGAATATTATTATTATTATTATTATTATTATTATTATTATTATTATTATTA
>CAIGQZ010033112.1:24186114-24213025 GCA_903798205.1 Danio tinwini
TTATTATTATTATTATTATTATTATTATTATTATTATTATTATTATTGTTGTTATCATTATTATTATTATTATTATTATTAATATTACTATTATTATTATTATTATTATTAATATTATTATTTTTAGTAGTAGTAGTAGTGGTAGAAGTAGTAGTAGTACAGGCAGCATGGCCACTCAGTGGTTTGCACTAGTGCCTCACAGCAAGAAGGTTGCTGGTTCGAGTCCATGGCATTTCTGTGTGGAGTTTGCATTTCCCCCCCATGTTGGCGTGGGTTTTCTCCAGGTGCTCCGGTTATACCCAGAGTCCAAAGACATGCATCATAGGTGAATTGGGTAAACAAATTTGGCCGTAGTGTGTATGTGTGAATGGAGGAGTGTATGGGTGTTTCCCAGTACTGGGTTGCAGCTGGAAGGGCATCAGCTGCGTAAAACATATGGTGGAATATATACATATGGTGGAACATATACCTTGTTCATTCTGCTGTGCCAACCCCTGATAAATAATGGACAAAGCCGAAGGCAAATTAATGTATATTATTATTATTATTATTATTATTATTATTATTATTATTATTATTATTATTATTATTATCGTTTGTTTTTTTTTTAATGATCATACTCTGAGTTCCGAGGAAAGTTGAATGCACTGGTCTGTTTGTTAATTGCATGATAAATGACAAAAGGGTTTTTAATTTTAAATAAGTTTTAATATTTCTCCAAACGTTTCATAAACATTTCATATTTTTAAATTCAAAATGTTACATTTAAAACATCTCATAACATTATTAATGAAGCTATTATAAATGTACAGTTTAAATGCCTATTTGTAAATAAATACTTCAGTAGTAAAATAGTTTGATAAGCAGTGTTGGGATAACGCAACACATGAAACGTGAGTTATGTAATAATATTACTTTTCTAAGTAACAAGTAACACATTACTTTAAAAAAATAAGTAATAATATTTGAGATTTTTTAAAATATAATGCCTGTAACTTTTAAGTATAATTAATGGCCATTTAAAAATTTAATTGCTGAATTGAAATGAAAGTAGTCACAATAAATCTCACAGTCATTAAGTGAATGTGGTTATTATTTTGAACGCATTGAGAAAAGAAAACAGGGGACAATGATTTTATTCTATTGACAGTGACTTTACGTCACTACAAATAGTACAAAAGTAGCAAACACGTTGCTTTAAACTTTCAATAATTTGTATATACAACATGTACAGTGTAGCTCTGGGGTAAGGAAGTTCTCAAATAACATTATCCTAAAATATTATTTTTGTTTTTGATGTGTTTTTAAAGGTGAAGGTGTAGGTTATACAGTGCTTTTTTTTTTTTTTACAGAACTCTATTAAAAAAAGAAAGAAAAAAAAACTATTTCTGAAAAAGATCAAGCCTTGGCCAGGTAATATAAAGTAATACAAAATTAGCTCAAATGTATTGTAATGGCATAAAAAGAAGCCACTGGATACATAAGACAAACAGATTTTAAAACAGAGTAAGAACACAGACGTACAGTAAGGACAGTTTCAGCAGAATTTTAACATTTATAATCCTACATTACCTGAATAAGCCTGACCTTGAGACAAAGACCAGGCGATTATGGCAACAGTTTTTAGTAGTGGCATTCAACAGATGAGAAAAAAGGTGGTTCAGAGTAGTCCTCTTTAAATATTCCATTTCAATTATTCTTATGATAACTTTGTGTGAGGAACAGACCGAAATGTAATTTGCAGTTCTCTGAAAAACTGCTCAAGCTTTTCTAGCCATCTTTATAGGAAAATAGCTCACGTCTCAAGTTCAAGTCACTTACAAAGGTTAACAGCCTTCAAAACAAAAACAAAAGGCTTAAATTTCAGTCCGTTTGTCACAAAATTATCATATTTGTGTGATATTGGGAACAGGTCATGTCATGGATACCTTTATAGCTTTTACAGTATGTATCTTGTTACTGTGAATATTCCAAATATCCCATTATTTACTTGTATTATATCATAACCAGTGGCTAAGAAAACTCATTTATTCCAAAAACAATACATGCATGGCCTGACAAGAGGTTGAGTAAATAATGACAGCATTTTTTAGTGAACTCTTCCTCTACTGATTGTGTTTTTTCAACCCGTAAACACAACCTTACGCTTGACAGACAGTGTTCTGTCTGTTTTCAGTTCCATGTTGTTTGTCCACCCACTCAATGTAATTATCTTTCGAGATATTTGTGTTTGCCGGACACAATGTGATCATTCACACAAATAATCAGTGTTGAGTCTCAGTGTAATTTCAGCGCGGCCCTGTCTGCTTTAAACGCTTGATGGAAACGTGTAGGAGTGAAAGGAATAGAATGACCCCCCCAAAAAACAGAAGAAGAATCCAATTATTCGTGCATAATAACAATTGTGCGGTATATGCGGGCGATTGCCAGCATGTTCTAACCCAGCCCTCGCTGTCTCTCCTACTGTCTAAGTGCCAATTATGGTACAGGCGGCGGACATCCGCTTGAGCCAGGCCTCTTTCCGCTAGACCCATTAGTAGTTGCGCCGAGCATGATAGTGCTGTTTAGTCCAGCGCTGCACCATAAGAGCACCAGTGTACACACACACACACACACACACACACACACACACACGCTTGCGCTGATCGGGTTTCTGAAGTAGATGGCATGCTGTTCCCTTGCAACATCATTAAAGCAAGGGTGGGGATTTTCCTACAGCTCTGTGTGTCTATAGCACAATGCGGTCGTATCACTGTCCTCTTCTGGAATGCAGCAGTGTTACCTGAGAAAAGCCTGCGTGCGGCGGGGTGGAGAGAGGGAGGGATGCATAAACGATTCAGGACGGCGACGGAGTCAAAGAAAGGACCCAAAAAGGACATGAGGGAGAGAGGGAGAGTACATGAGAAGCAGGCCCCTGTGAAGTACCTCTTGTTATTAATAATTGATTCTTTGAAAAGACTGTGCGGTTTAATTGGTGGTAAGGGGTGATCCTTGCGCGCACACACACATACACACACCTCTGGGAGTCTCTTTGCAGCTGGTTTCCAGTAACGCAGGCTCAACTTGAGGGCGAGAGAGCAATGATCCACTTGAGAGAGAGAGAGAGAGAGAGAGAGAGACGGAGGGAGAGAGAGAGAGAGAGAGAATGCATTTGAAATTGAAACCTACCTGGAACGACTCTAGCTGTGTCTGCAGTCTGCAAGGAATTCACTCCAAAGCACTGGAAAGTGTACACCTTTTCATATCAGACAGCTTTCATACACTGAGAAAAAAATGATCCGTTGGATTTACTACATTTTTTTTCAAGGAAAGTGGTGGCCCATTTTTATGGTCTGAAATTAAACAAATATAGTAATTTTCAACTTAATTTGTTTGCATTCAGCCCATATACATTGTTTGCAACCACTTACCTTAAAAATAGTTAGTAAATGCAATGAATAAGTGTACTATTGTGCCCTGAATCAGAGCCCATGACCCGTAGGATTTACTTTGATGACTACTGCAGCTGGATTTCATTCGACAAACCCATTAGTCAAATAATGTACCCCGAAATGAAAAGTCTGTCATTATTTATTTACTCTCATGTTGTTTCAAACCTGCATTACATCTTTATAACAATAGTTCATCAAAAAAAAAAAGGTTCATAAAAAAAATTCAGGTAAATCTTTACAATAAGGTTGTATTAGTTGTTGCCAGTGGTGGAAAGAGAACTCGAAATCATACTCAAGCAAAAAAAAAAAATAAAAAAAAATTAAATAAATAAAAAGTATCCCTTTTAAAAGTATGAGTAGTATTACATTGTGAACGGTTAATGCGTCTTCAGTTATCTGTAAACATTCTTTATCTTCTCATCAGTGACATGTAGTCTGAAGTTTCTGGGTCATTGCATGTAAAGATTTTGCACATTTTTCTTTGTGACTTTTAATGCTTCCAAACCGTTTGCTACATTTATAAAGCACTCACGTTTTAAGGTTGTTCAGTATGATGCAATTTACTTTTTATGTGTATTTGATTGGATGTAAATCACAGAACTGAGTTTTCTACTCAGACAAACACCATAGGTAAGAAAAAAAAGTAGTGACTGCAGGTTGAAGTAAAATAGTAGAGTAAAAGTACCAATACAGCACTGAAAATGTATTCAAGGCAAAGTAAAAGTACACGTTTTTAAAACTACTTAGTAAATTACAATTCCTGAGAAAAACTACTCAATTACAGTAACTGGAGTATTTGTAATTTGTTACTGTGTTACTTTAGGCTATTGCTAATGCATTTGAACAATTCCAGCATTATGGATGTGACATTTGCAGTAAAAACTTAAATAAATAAAAATAAATTCACAGAGAAAGTATTTGTTAACATCATATTGAAACATCTGTTTATATTTTCAAACACAGCTAACAACAGTTATGAGTTATGAGTTATGAGATCAGAAAAAATATCAATCTGTAAAAAAATTGTATATTTTAAATGAGGAAAATAAACATGTGTGATGGATGCGACCAAAAAAGTCTGCAAGTTTACAGTACACAACATACTTTGTAGAAGTAACTCAAAATAAATAATGCTAATCAAAAGGATGAGTCAGCTCTCTATAGAACAAAAATTATTCATTTTATTTTATTTTACATTTTTGCATTTATAAGGAAAAAGCTTCATTATAGATGTGAGCGATGTGAAATTGACACTTTTGTGACTTTGGTAAATCAAATATAATTTTTGAAAACATGGACAGAGAAATTTTTTAGTTTTTTACAGCAATACAAACCTAAGCAGTAGAAAGGGTTTCACTATTTTGGTAAAAAAAAAAAATCTATATATTTTTTTCATAAAAAGCTTGACATTTGCATGTAATTGCTCATTTACTAACATGAACAAACAATGAACAATACATTTATTACAATATTTGTTCATCTTAGTTATTGTTAGTTCATTAAAATACAGTTGTTCATTGTTCATGTTAACTCACGGTGCAATAACTAATGTTAACAAGCAGGAATTTGGATGTTAATAATCCATTAGTACATGTTAAACTATGGTTAATAAAGGCTGTACAAGTATTGTTCATAATTAGTTAATGTTAGTAAATATATTAACTATATTAACTGTGACCAAAAATCATAATCTTTAAAAAGGAATAACTGCAAGGCCTTGAAATAAAGTGAATCTTAAGAAGCAATGTTACATAAGATATTCAGATATTATCTTTGTCTTAATGTGCTGGAATATTTGTATCTGTTTAAACTGAAAAGGAGTTCAGAACGAACAAGTAAGATCAAGTGTGAGATCTGTCAAGTGACACCCTGCAATCTTAAGTGCAGTATATGTGTGTTATTTATACTGATAATTAAGAATTTGTATAGTTTTAAATATTCTTACTGAAACAGAAACATGTAACTAACTTATATGTATATCTATTATTTTGCAATACTTGCCTTTTAAGCTTCAAAATGGCTACATACAATTCCATACAAGTTAGGCCTTTATTTGAATTCTTTGACATGGTTTTACTTTATTTTTAATTATTATTTTTATTCATGAGTAGAATAAGGAATAATAAATGTAACTTTACATTACTTACATATATAGTGACTTAACATAACTGATTCAAAATCCGCCTTAATATCATGGATAGCATATAATTAGCATAGGATTCATGCATGGAGAAAAACAACAAATATTTTCAAGTTGTTTACCATAGACTTTATTTTACTCAGACTATTGTAAATCTATAGGAAAAGTGCCAAAGTAGTCTTCCGGGTTTTGACATCACAGCTGTGGGACTCTATAAGAGCATAAATTTAAGTCTTCATCACATAAGGCTTTGATATGGCTCCAGGAGGCTCATGTAGACTACTTTTATGGTTTTGTGCCAAAAAAGAGAGAACTACACTGTAAAAATTCCACACAACCAATTGTCCCAACATAAATTGAAAGAAATCAAGTTAACTTATTAGTTTTTACAAATTTAAGTGGATTGAACATATAACAATTAAGTTTTTCCCCAAAAAAACTCAAGAATTGTGTTTCAGTAGTTTGAACAAGCAGCAAATGTCTTTTTTTTAAATATACAAATTTTTTTAGGGGTTTTCACCATTAATAATAGTAGGTGGAGATGTTCAGACAAGCGTGGAGAGCAGAGATAGGGGAAGGATTGGCAAAGGACCTCGAGTCGGGTATTGAACTTGAATCGCCAGGCTATCGGCACCAACAAACATCTGTTTTTTGAGTTTAGAGAGAGACTGAGGGTTGCATAAATAATTTTCAGACATTCTACTGTTATGATCTGTCTACAGGTTTGGAACAAAATGATTTTACATGATTTACTCATCCTCATTGGTTTTCATTTTTGGTGATTTGCTCCTTTAAACCTGAAACATTTTACGCAGTAGTAATTCTCATTAAAATATTGACTGATACAAAAAGCAACAGGAAAAAAAACAAAAAAAATCTGTTTCTGTACAGCGTACTGTCCATGATCTGACCTTCTCTGCATATTGAATTAATTCCTAAGTCAATGTTGAACAAAAACCAGCACCACAATGGAAACAGTGAGGTATTTACAACAGACACTCAGCTGTATATTCAAAAAAGGAACACACTCTTGACAAAGACCAGAGCCAATTTGACCAGATAACATCTGTGGAGACCAGAGGAAGCTTTTCCTTTTGTGCAAAGACCAGAGCTGCCGCCTGTGAGAACTCTCGGCTTTGAAGCTTCTCTGTCCTATTACACTAAAATCTGCTCTGGAGACCAGATTTGCCTCGGGTAACGCAGGTTCTTTTCTATAATCAACAGCAGCACCGCGTCCACCATTAGGACCTTTAATAAAATTCTCTGGAAAAAAAAATAGTGTGACGATCCTTTGGCAAAGCTGAGATAAAATTGAATTGCTTGAAAAGCTAAAAGGCAGCGGAAAAAAGGATTAGGAGTGTGTGCGCGACAAGATGACGAAATATCAGGCAGGTGTGATAGAGAATGAAGTCAAACTGCGAAACTCTGTGGTTTGAAAAGTTTGAAAACCAACTGAGGTCTGAAGTGAGGCTCAAAATGGACCTACAGTAATTGCGGTTATTTGTGTGCACAGTGTGTGAACATTACTTTTGATGGCCATAAAAGGACATAATCGATACAGAAGATACAGCTTTCATGGCGATGCTGCGTGAGTGTGTGTTTATCTTTTCATCTCTACTTTAGCTCTTGTGTGCCTTTGTGCTGTTAGCCATGATAATCTGCAGATCTGGATTTGCCCACCCTGCTGAATTATGCAAACCCAGCTCAGCTCAGGCGTGAGGAGTTTAACTGGGCTGGCAGTGGGGGACAGACAGCTTGTGGCCTTTCTTTTGAAGGAAAGAGGAGAGCTGATTGTATATATCATTCTCAGTTTATGCCATGTATGTATGTATCTTTATGTCTGTCTACCTTTTGTATGTGTCTATGTTTTTGATGTATTTGCCATTTTGTAAATGTACCATGAAAAGACTGTTTTTTTTTTTTTTTTTAGACATGTATTACCTTAGAATAGATAGCATGTTGAAGTAAAGACTTGGTATTTAGTACCATTGTATATCACAATACATTGGTATAACCTGTTCTGTAAAAGTACAGTATTTCTGGGGTAACACTACTCTTCATTCATTTATTCATTTTCTTTTCTGCTTAGTCCCTTTATTAATCTGGGGGTCGCCACAGGGGAATGAACCGCCAACTTATCCAGCATATGTTTCACGCAGCGGATGCCCTTCCAGGCGCAAACCAGTACTGAAAAAAAAACTAGTCTTGTGACAAACATTTATTTTAATAATAAATTGATCTATTAATTGATTGTTCTATAAATTGATTAGTAATAAAAATAATTCCTTACATTTATATAGTGCATTTTTGGACACTCAAAGCACTTTACACATTTTTGGGGGGAATCTCCTCATCCACCACAAGTGTACAGCATCCACCTGGATGACGTGACGGCAGCCATATTGTGCCAGACTACACACCAGCTGATTGGTAGAAAAAAGGCAGAGTGATAAAGCAAATTATGATACGGGGAGGGTTAGGAGGCCATGATGGACAAAGGCCAGTGGGCAAATTTGGCCAGGATGCCGGGGTATATAGTTAAAATTTTCAATTTACTATAATATTCTATGTGAAGCTGCTTTGACACAATCAACATGGTAAAAGCGCTATATAAATAAAGATAAATTGAATTGACATCCTGGCATTTTTAACAACCACAGAGAGTCAGGATCTCGGTTTAATGTCTAATCCAAAAGACGACGCTCACTGAGCAGTATAGAGTCCCCATCAATATACCGGGGTGTTAGGCCCCCACAGACCACAGGTTGAGTGTCCCCTACTGGTCTCACTAACAACACTTCCAGCAGCAACCTAGCTTTCCCATGCCGTCTCCAATCCAGGTACTGACCGGGCACAGCCCTGC
This sequence comes from Danio tinwini, assembly GCA_903798205.1. Taxonomy (NCBI): domain Eukaryota; kingdom Metazoa; phylum Chordata; class Actinopteri; order Cypriniformes; family Danionidae; genus Danio; species Danio tinwini. The sequence goes on from CAIGQZ010033112.1 coordinate 24,194,549, forward strand.
TTAGCTTCAGTGGGCAACCATGTGAGAGTTGCAGGCTATTTTTGGTTGTGTACTGTTTTTTTTTATATATTTTATATTTTTTATACAGTCTTTATTTTGTAAACAATGCATGTTTTTTTCTTTATTAACTGTTCTGTTTGTTTTATTTTGTTGTGTGTTTAGAGCAACATTGTAGTACCTTCTCGCCCAGGACAAATTTCCCCTCAGGGACAAATAAAGTTTACCCTTACCTTACCCTTACACTTAGGCTTTGATTAATTATTTGTTACCCTGGAACACAAAACCCATCATATGTGTCATTTTGTTTTGTTTTTAAAATTGAGATTCATTTATGAAAATCTGGAATCCAAGAGTCAAAGAACTGAGAAAATTGCCTTTAGAATTGACTAAATGAAGTGCTTAGCAATGCACATTACTAATCAAAATTTAGTAAGGAGCACAAAAGCAATTTTGATATATTTACAGTAGGAAAATATCTCCATGGAACATGATTTTTAATTAATATTTTAATAAAATAAATATAGATCATTTTGATACATACAATGTTTTTTTTAGCTATTGCCGAAGAATATATTCGTGCAACGTAAGACCAGGGTCACATTTAATCTCTGGCCGTTTGTTTCAGGCCATTGTTTGTTTCAGTCAGTCGGAAAAGAAACAGAGAAGTGGAACAACAACAGCACTACTGAAGACAGCAATAACTATAGACAAAATGAGATGATGAGTGGATGTGTCTAGGAAATAATTGATATTTTCTACTGTACTTTAAATGAATACAAAGACATTTGTATTGATCATAACTTTTATGAAAAAGTGCAGACACTTTGGATCAGACACCATTTAGCCACCTGTACCGTTTTCAATGTATTGATTTGGCACCGTTAATGTAAAAAACCCAAACAGTACTCAAAGTAAAGTGCTTTGTCGATCAAATTTAACTTTAGCCTATATTTTTGGTATGTCCCTTGCACATAAATGCAAGGTATGACCCTCATTGATTGTATGTATCTGTCTTTCTTTGAGTGCCAATTTACTTTGTCCTGGCCTAGATAGTTAAAAATTCACGTTTTCTGTTTCATCAGTGAACTCTCCCCTTAAATGTATTATCCTATATCTACATCTCGATCATCAGACCTGCTTGTTCTTGCTTTCTGTAATGCCAAGGTTGAGCTGCAGTCGCTGGTCTTCGGTGAATTCCTTTAGCAGACCATCTGCAGTGCTCGATGCTGTGAAAGTGCCGTGCATCAGGGAGGAGAGGCCAGTAAGTGAGCAGGCCCATTAGGCTCTGAGTGTGTGTGTGAGATATGAGATGCTGCTCTTAGACAGTGATAGGCTCATTAGTAAGGCTAGAATGTGCTGCATTCAAGTGTGTGTGTGTGTGTGCAGTCTAATTAGCATCGGACAGTTAGAGTGACTGTGACCCAAGACTCTCTCCGACCTCTCTCTCTGACCTGCCTGCCGGCGTCCGCAGGTTCAATCCCAACCCCACAAACACACGGTCATTCATAGAGACACTCAAACACCCACACAAAGGAGAAAGACATCCCTTCATGAATGCCAAATATGCTCTCTAATTGGCTAGTGCGGGCATTCCTGGCTTCTTTAAACAAATGTTGGCCATTAAGCAGTGAGTGAGATGATTAGTGTGAAGTTGGTGTGCAGTGCACTGATACACGCGTCCTCTTATGGAATGTGTCCACACAGCCATTAGCACGCTGTCCCTGACATGCCCCATGTCCTCTCTCCTCTCACACCTATTTGTCAAACCGCCTACTGTTTCTTGCCAAAATAATAACACCCCAATCAGTGCCCGTGACTAGTGTGTGTCTAACCTTATTTTTTCTGAAGTGCAAGACAGAAAAGGAAGCTGATGGAAGTCAGACAGACTGTAGTAGAATATAGATGCCGAAAGTTTAAAAGACACTTTAAAGTTTAACATCCTCCTCCAAAAGGCCCTTCTGCTTTCTGGCTACCGCAGTGCGAGATGAAAGCGCTTGCGCTTCTACAAAAGACTTATTTTTTGTGCCTAGCACCACTTTAGCCAGCTAAATGCATCTCATCCCTGCGACCGGCATTGGGAAATACAATCTCAGTGCAGAGGGAAATGTCTGGGCCAGCATTTCAAACAAAAGCTCGCTTGCACAAAAGGACGAGAAGGGTAAAACCCTGGGACACTGGGCAGTGTAGGCCCTTAGGGGACCATTGTTTTCGATAGAGCTGTATGAAGCGATACACATGCGCAGAAAATGCACGCTCGAGTTGAGGTTAAGACCTGGCTGCAGCCGAGAGCTGCACACAAAGGAGCTTAATCATTCATAAAACTGGAGAGGCTAATAAAATATGCAGCACATGAATGCAGCGAAGTGCTCCGGTGCTGCCTAAACTTTTAAAAAGACACATCGAATCAGCGACACGACTATTGTGTGCGTGTACGCGATTAGCTTGCTGGGGCTGAAAGGATGAGGTCACGCTGTTTGTAGCATCTCTAGGGCGAATTCTGAGCGCGTCCACTACTTCTTGTCTTATTTGCTTTTTTATGCAGTTGTCTTGCTCCTTTCTGGGTTTCTTTATGTGCCTTTTTACTACTACTCTAATTTGAAAGAGGAGAGAGGAAATGACTTGAAGAGAAGGGAGGGCGCTGCAGGAAGTAACAATCACAAATGAGATTTCTATAACATATCCATTGTTTTCCTAGGTGGATATTAAATGGAGTCTTCCTTTTCTTAATCATAACCCATTTCTCCTTAGGAGTTTCAGATATATTTTTGATGTTTTATACTCTACCCTTCAAAATTTTGAGGTCAGAAGAATTTTTATTAGTCTTCAAATAAATGATTACTTGGGCGTCACTGTGGCGCAGTGGGTTGTACAATCGCCTCATAGCAAAAAGGTTGCTGATTCGAGCCTTAGCTGGGTCAGTTGGCATTTCTGTGTGGAGTTTGCATGTTCCTCCCATGTTTGTGTGGGTTTCCTCTGGGTGCTCCGGTTTTACCCACAAGTCCAAAGACATGCTGTGGTTGTCCGTAGTGTAAGTGTGTGAATATGTGTGTATGGATGTGTCCCATTGATGGTTTGCCGCTGGAAGGGCATTTGCTGCATAAAACATTTGCTGGATAAGTTGGCGGTTCATTCACCCCGGATTAATAAAGGCACTGAGCTGAAAAGAAAATGAATGAATGAATAAATAATTACTTTTATTCAGCATGTAAGCAATAAATTAATCAAAACTGACAGTAAAACATTTAATTGTTGAAAAAGATCAATGTGTTTCTAAGATGTTGGTTTCCTCAACATGCTTTTTTTTTACTAAAGTATATTAAAATGATAAATTATACAGCTGATCAAATTCATTCTTGTAATGCATTCATTTTTTCCAACAATTTAAACGATTGAGCTGTAGTGTAGCTCTAGTCTTTTTACTCTAGTTTATGCCTACTCTTCTTTCTTTCACAGAATTTTACAACATCTGACACAGAGTTAATACTGCACTTGCATGACACACATTTGAGAACTTGTAATTAGTCATTTAAAAAGAAACAAATTTCTGTCTTAGCTCTTGCAATCAAGGGTGCTGTCGTGTGACAGATAGCTCGGCTAATAAGTCCGGGCTTGGTTTCTTTAGCACCTAGCACCTCTAGCAGCAATGCACTCAAGTGAACTGAACCATCAAAAGCAGAGGCTCCTGCCTTCAAGCTCACAATGGCTAACAAGCACAGCTGTTCACTGAACCCACAACAGACCAGCTGAGGATATGTTAGTCATGTACAAACAAATGGATAAAAGAGAGTGCAGGATAATCAGCAGCATTTTCACAAGAGTTCACTTCAGGTGAACATTTAGGTTTATGAATTTCCTATAGAATTCAGCTATACAGTTCTAATACTATTTCAAATTTAGGTATAATTGAATTCATCAATGAAAGTAGCACATATTGCAGAATTGAAAAAAAAAGAAAATGAAAACTTGAAGGATTTCTGGCCTTAGACAGAGATGACTCTGTTTAAATTGTGTGCTTATAATAAGCATTGCAAAATTAGCAATCATTTACCTGAGACCAACTTATAACTTACTTTTTTCATGTCATTATTTGAATATTTTTCTTTTTATATACATTTTACTAATTTATTATTTAATGGAAAAATGCAAGAAAAAAATAAGACAAAGTTAAAAATAAAGCTTTTGTATTTAGTGTTCATTTATTATATCAAATTCTTAGAATCAACTTTTACCTCTTCTCTAAATTAAAATTGAAGAAATTACACTTTCTGCAATCCCAATTCAGCTTCATGTAAGGTATAGCCAATTCAACTTCATCTTCATCATTTGAAAGGCGGCTGATTCATAAATTCAGAATTTTGCACTGTGCTGGTGTACATTAAGGCAGTGATTCACCTTGACATTCAACAGAAAACATATGACCTCAGAAGACACATTTAGCATGATGTGAAATCTGGGAAAAGGGCATGCCGCACATTTGAGTGTCATTACTAGCTCTGTATTTAGCCTTGAGCCAGGGGATATGTTTGGACAAGTCTTTGAGTGTCTGCTGCACAAATTATCCTGATAAAAGCACATGGGGCGAGCAAATTAATTCAACCGAAACCCAACAAAAGCACTGTTTACATAAGCTAATCCCAGGCAGCATGCTAGCCGCCATGCCAACCCCTGAGCAGCCTTCGCAGGCGTGGGGAAATCTTTATTAAATCATCACCCAATCCCCGGGCACTTTCGAGACCCCAAAGCATCTTTATCCAACTGGGGAAGTGAAGGGAGGAACTAGTCCTTTCAGATGGCATCTTTACGGTCTTCAGCGGTTTGAAATCGGGGCCAAAACAAATGGCCTTTCCCAGAGCAGTCTTTAATGTACCTTTGTGGGGCCTGATTTTCAGCCAGACCATGGAGAATGGGATACAGTTATGGTGGGTTAGAATTACTGTAGCTGTATCTTATTATATGAGGCTGTTTTGACACTCAAAAGGTGTGTGTGTGTGTGTGCTAGGGCTGGGTGATATTGGGAAGAACTCACATTGCAATGTTTTTTATTTTTCTGCAATTCCAATATTGTATATAGTTTCACCAGATTAAATCAATAGCTCAATTTGGAAAGATTATAATGATGCATCTGCATTAAATATAATAAACCAATCAAAAGTATTGATTAAAACAGTAGAGCAAAGATATAAATGAAAAAAAAACAACAACAGGGAGTCTGGGAGTCTAGCACTATTTAGGTCTACACAAATTAAGTAATCAATTGTAAAATAACAGTAGTTTTCATAGTGTGTGTGTATATATACTTAAGTACAATCAATATTTCTTAAAGTTAAAGATATTCTAGTTTCTTGTGCATGAATGCTGCACAATCATTAAAATTACAAACACGAGGTGGGTCCTGGTCAACTTTAATTCTGCCTAGCATTTCAGATCCAGCGATGTGACTATTGCAGATTTGAACATTGCGATTTTGATGTTGAAACGATATATTGTGCAGCCCTAGTGTGCGATATGACACAAAATGTAAACCTTGATTAATCAAAGGTTGTTTTGTTCTTAATTTAATTATTAATTTACTTAATATCTTGACAAATTCTACTTTGTTAAAGGTTTGTAATGTAAACATACAGTACACAACTATTGAAAATGGGACATACAGTGGGGGAAGAAAGTATTAATGTGTCATGTTACCAGAAAAAATATTCTAACGAGCGGTTAACATGGAATTGAACCAGATTTTGGTAAAAACTTAAACAATACAAACATGAAAATATAAAAACAAAAAAAAACAAACAAACAAAAAATTGTGTAATAACAATGGATGACACACGGATAATGTACTGAACTACTGAAATGTATTTTATATAAAAGTATTAAGGCTTTTTTTATTGATTGCAGCTTAAAGATGCCTCTCATATGGAGAATAAAGTCATGAATTGCTCAGGTGTGATTTTTATTTTCACAGACTTCAACAGAGTGTAAAAATCTATTTATTTATCTATTTATTTTGTATTTTTTAACAAGGACGCTGAGGCAATGTTAGAATCTATTTGTGAAAGTTTAAAGAAAGCCTTACACGGAGACATAAACGTGAAAACAGGCAGAGTGTCAATACCAGATGAGCAGTCCAAATCTTTCGACAAATACAGGGGGAAATCCATCAGACGTAAGTAATAAGGCAGGCAATGGGTCAAGGCAATAACAAACATTCCAAAACAGAGCAATAGGGCAAAAACAAGGAACGTACGTCAGGTAAACAGGCCAGGTCATACACATGAAAGCAGTCAGGAAAGTCACATGGAACAATGCTCGGTAAAGCAGGTAAACTGGCAATACTTCACAAAGTAACCGTGTCTGAGTCCTCACTGATATGTGCACCAAACTGGAAGTGAGTGCAGAGGAAGCGGAGTCGAGTCAGTGCTCGGGCGAGGGTTCCCTTTGCTGGTGTGGCGTTTACAATTTTCTATTGGATTCAAGTCAGGTGAATGGCTTGGCTATTCCACAGCTTTATTTTATTGCTCTGAACCTTTTGAGAGTTTTCTTGGCTGTTTTGGATCATTGTTTTGGTGAAATGTTCACTCTGGTTTTACCTTCATCATTCTGGTAATGTAGATGTTGGACTGAAGCAGCTAACATTAATTCACATTGATAAAGCGCAGAGGGTTGCTAAAGAACTACTGAGAGATTTCAGCTGCTGTCTGGGCATTCACTACCTTTCTACACCTCCCTTTCTTCATGTGTTCAATATTTTTTTCCTGTCGTTTCATTTTATTACACATAGCTTATTAAACTAATTAATATTGTTTTTAGTTTTTTTTGCATATATGTTACCAACATCTGGTGATAATTTTAAGTCAACAGCACCTTTAGAAATAGGATTTCTGAAAAAAATGGTGAATCGTGTTGAATACTTATTTCCCCCACTGTATTTTTCTAGTTAAAGAGCGCATTTCTAATCTTTGGGAAATAGAAAACATTTTACATGTCGAAGTGAAAAATAACCAGCATCTCTTGCAAGTAAAATTACATTTTAAAAGGTCCTGAGAAAAGATTAAAAATATTAAATAATCTTTATATTTAGCCATTTTAAAATATAATGAAATGTGAAAAGTACAAAATAATAACTTGCATATGTTGTGTCTGTCAATGAAATATATTTTTTTTAATATTAGTTTTTTATGATATAATTTTTTTCGTCTGAAAAAAATTAGGTTGGTTGTAGGTTATGCATTTCAGATTCGCTTTGATTAATCGCTCAGCCTTAGTGTGCGCAGTCCTTGCGTGTACTTTTCCTGACACAGAAATGGTTAGAGTGGGAGATGAGGGTATGGGGCTGGAGTCGCACGTTCTCAAGGATTTATGATACCTTACGTCAAATATTCTGTCCTTGGTTGCTTTCAGGGGGGAATGTTTTTCAATGAGTCTATAGATGAAACGCGCGGGAGGGGCGGAAGGGAAGATGACAGGAACGGCTGAAAGGCACTACACTGTGAAGGAGGAGCGCCTGCCACCAACATCCCTCCTCTTTTTTTCTCCAAATCGGGTGGTTATCGTTTGCAACTGAAGCCAAGCTGCACAGTCTGTTCCTCTCTGTGTGAATTCATAGCAAAAGCAGCTTTCCTAACCGCTAATTACAACTCTGAGCTCATTAAACCACCAGTTTTATACTCACACGTGCATGCGCGACCGCTGACGATGGCATCATACATCAGCTATGATTGATCCATTCCGAAATCCCAAATCAAACACATCCATGCTCCCTGAGAAAACGCTATCCCTTTCCAGAATCCACACTAGATCTATATTTACTGCTAAACGCTCAGCCTCTAACTCAAATCTTGTTCCTTGTTTATCTTCGGGATGCAAAGCCCAGCAGCGACAGCATCAATGAGGAACGACAGTAAAACGTCGATGAGTCCCTGTGTTGCTGCAGCCTTCTGCAGGTTCGCCTTGGCTATTTATCCCTGAACACAGGCTTTGTCGAGCACTTACACCAGTGGCCTAAAAGCAAGCTGTGTGTAAAAAAGAAATGGCAGGGCCCTTAAAAGGAGAGAATCCATCAGGCTCGGGTTGTTACAAAGTGGTCCTCTATTAAAAATGCAGCAGGGCCATTACCTCAGGACCGGTGCCTTTCTCCTCGGGCTCTCTCAAACCCACAGAAACCAACTAGCTAGCTCAGATCACCCCATTACAGACCGGACCGCACATGCATGCTGCTGGTCATCGATGAATACTGGTAGTGATTGCTGTTACTTCATAAAGGTGACTGTGTACATGCAAAAGACTTTTCCAGCCTGGCAAAGTTATTACACACTTTATTTTGTGAAACCAAAATAGAGATTTTTTATAGTATACAGTAAAAATAAATATTTAAAACCCTAATTCATTGTGTGGATATAAACTGTATAAAGGATAAATGAGGACAGAAGGTTAATTTTTGAGTGAATTATCCTTCCGGTCTGAAAATTGGCAAGTATTTTAATGGTGAACTATATGAATAGATTTAAATGAAGGTAGACTGGAGATTTTAGATCTTTCAGCATCTTTTACATGAGAGTGGATCAAGTATTTAAAAAAAATTCAATCAAGGACAGACATGTTTGTGGTCAATGGGCAGATTGGTTGGGGAATTAGAGAATCTGTCATTTTTGGAGTTTTTGAGGTTACGGTGGAGCTTAGGTTGTGGGACACCACATGAAGACTGCGGTGTGTGCTTTGGCATTCATTAAGAATTAGTGGTTCAGTTCTGTGATGAGTCTGCCTTTATCTTGAGTGTTTATTTTTTTCACACCCTCTATTGTCAAATTTTATTCACATGGGATTTACAAGTAAAAATGAAATGTCATTTCAGGTAAATCTATTTAATCTGTTGTATGAAGGAATTTTTTTTTTATGCAACTATATTGCTACTATAAGGTTTCTAATTTTGCTCTGGAGGTGTGCTAAAACAGGTAAACCAACCTATGTACTGAATGTAAACCTACAATAGACCCTTTTCACATTTATGGGTTTCTCAGTAGCAAAAGGCGTCATATTTGGTTAAACTTGCGCAGTAAATCGATGAGTACAACAAAACAAATTTTACAACCATATTTGCACTGAAACCATACAACCATATAAACACTGAAAACTGGACTGACACTGTTTTAATTTACTATAATCTTCTATGTGAAGCTGCTTTGACACAATCTATATTGTATAATGGTGAATTGAACTTGCTGAAATAATAAAAGAAAAACTCCACGATGGGGTTATCAAGACTTTCAGAAAAAGTGTGTGAGACTGATGACGGCAGCTAAAGGAGAGAATAATGTCAAATTTACTCTCAGCCCCATAGGCGCTGCATTAGAAACACCTCGCATCAGCGATAAATCTTTTTTTGTAATTTGACGCAAAGATGATAAAATACATTCATAAATGCATATAAATGTTCATACGCTTTTAAAAAATCGAAATATTAAAATCTATCAAGGATTTAAGATTATGATGACCGTTAAAAACATCATAAGTCTTGTGAAAAGGGTCCATAGGTTTACATACATCCAACGTCTAAAAACATGATTTTAGTACAGTGGCAGAGAGAGCTTTAACATGCTGCAATTTAAGAAAACACATGCAATTACAAAAAACACCAGCATATTAAGAAAAGATCTTCATTCGTTTGACAGCACACATGTTGCAAATCCTCACAACGCAAACAATTTATGAAAACGCACTGCATTTTCTTATGATGTAAACAAATAAAAAAACTGCACTCCAATTTCTTATGACACAAACAATTTATAAAACGTGCTACATTTTCTCATAACGCAAACAATTTTCTCATCTTTCAGAGATCACCTACAACTTCACTGAGCAATAGTCATGGCACAGCAGCATCCGTCACGTTTTTGGGTCCACTTGAAACATTTCTGTTGTGCACTTCCAATGTTTTTGCATGAGTTGTGTGCAAACGCATCACGCTTTTTAGAATGTATGCATTGTGAGGATTTGCAGCATGTGTGCTGTCAAACAGATGCAGATCTTTTCCTAATTTGCTTTCATTTTTTTGCAATTGCACGTGTAATTGCAGAACGATAAGCTCTCTCAGCCACCGTAGCTTTATGTTTTATGGTTGTCTCTTAATTTGCGTTTGACATTCTCAAAAAGTCTCAAATGATTTGTTTGAATTTTCCATTAACCCCTCTATTCCGCAAGCCTGCTGTGCTCTGCTCTGATTGCTCAGATTTGTCTGGACAAGAAATACACACACAAATTCAAGTAACTGAGCAAAAAAAGACCCCCATGACTCTAACAATCAAAGTAAACAAAAATAAAAAATATTTTATTTGTGCATATTGTAAGGTGGCATGGTGGCTAAGTGGTTAACACTGTCGCCTCACAACAAGAAGGTGGCTGGTTCGAGTCTCGGCTAGGTCAGTTGCTGTTTTAGTGTAAAGTTTGCATGTTCTTCCCGTGGGTTTCCTCCGGGTGCTCTGGTTTCTCCCACAGTCCAAAGTCATGCACTATAGGTAAAGTGGACGAACTTAATTGATCATAGTGTCTGAGTGTGTATGTGAATGCAAGAGTGTATGGGTGTTTCCCAGTACTGGGTTGCGGCTGGAAGGGCATCCGCTGTGTAAAACATATGCTGGATAAGTTGGTGGTTCATTCCGCTGTGGCGACCCCTGATAAATATGGGACTAAGCTGAAGGAAAATGAATGAATGAATAAATGAATGTGCATGTTGTATCAAATATTGTTGTACTTCTTATTTGTTGCAATGCTAAGAATAATAACTTTTTAAAAGTTTATGCTAGTTAAATAGCTAGTAAGATGCAGTTTGATTAACCACAGCAAAAAAAAAAAAAAAAAAAACACCAGTGATTTGTTTTTGCACATGTAATTAACTGTAAATAAACTGTGTGGACATTTTTTTAAAATCATGACCATAAAGTTTAGATGCAAATTTAAATTACATTTTCAGCTTCAGTGATTATAAGGGAGGTTTCAATGAAAGTGCATTATAAATGCTTTGTATCCTGACAAAACAAAGTAAAGTTTTTGAGAGTGGGTAATAGTAGATGTTGTTTGCAAGCAGCCAATTAAGACCATAGGCTGACAAATATGAATCAATGAGTTTATCTCGGCTGCCGAATTATAATTAACTGGAATTGCTGACAGCTCAATTTGAGGGTTCAGAATCAGTTGTTTCTGTTAGAGGACAACTCCTTTATTGTCTATTAAGCTGTGGATTTTGATCTTTAAAACTTTGCAGACATTGTACATTCACAAACAGCTATATTACTCTCTGTATGAAAGGTAATATTAGGAATAAAACATAATAGGGGCAATTTAATTTCTCAGTTGTTATATTTAGCTGTGAGATCAAATTCAAAGCAAATGGGAACTTTGATTAAGTATCCTGCTTTTCAGAATCAAAATAAATTTGAAAGATCCAGTTCTCACAAATGACTAGAAAAGTCATGAAAAAGGAAAATTCTTCAGAGCCTTGCATAAAACATGACTAAGGTCTCCATTAAGTGTCTGGAGTAGATTTATATAAGAGAAACCTTTGAGCAATCACTTTTTTGGTCATTAATATAGAATGAAAATAAAGTGTATGCTTTTGTATATTAATGAGTCTTATTGGATCAGATCCGAATCATCAGTTTTATCAGTGCAATCGTATCAGTTCTTTAGTGCAAAGTGTGTTTCTTTGCACATTCTCCTATTGGTTTTGTGAAACTGGATGCGCAGGAGAGTTATTACTCTCTGATGCAAGATGTGAAAATCTAGAACACATTTCACCTTCAGAACGGGCCAAAAAATATTGAAGCACTTCTACAAACAGCTCTTTTGTGTGCTTTGTATTCTGTTCTTTTCATGTTCGTGACTAATGCAGAGCGTTTCACCCCTGAAATGAGGACAATCTTGGGCATAAAATTTTATCCACCTATGAGGGTATGTTTGCCAAGTATGTTCCTCTTTTCAGAGTGAACCCCACCCCTCTGAACAGATGGCTGGAGAGAATGCCCAGGACACAGTGGGAGAAGGAGAGTGAGAGAGGAAAAGGGAGGATGAAGAGAAAATGACAGGGAGAAAAAGAGATGAACATTGGCGGAATAAAAATAGGAAGGCTTGTTGCGTTTAAAACTGTCTGTCTTGTAAATATTAGACAGCTTAGAGAACATTCGTGCTTTCTAACTGTATATAAAAGTAGACTGTCTCACGACTCATGACTCACGACTCCATTTAGTTTGAAAGCATGCATGTTAAAGTAGTTTTTTGTCCTCCCAACGTACTGATGTTCAGCATTAAACAGAAACGTCAAGTGAAAAGACATTTACGAGCTGAGACAGATCAAATCACATTATGGAGTAGCATCTCTGTGTGAATGAGTGGCTCGGTTATAACTTCTACCGATCGTCATTTTAAACAGGAATGCTTTTTAAATAATAAAAGCAACCAAAAAGATATTGTTAAAGGGTGGCATGGTGGCTCAGTGGTTAGCACTGTCGCCTCACAGCAAGAAGGTCACTGGTTCAAGCCCCGACTGGGTCAGTTGGCATTTCTGTGTGGAGTTTGCATGTTCTTCCTGTGTTCGTGTGGGTTTCCTCCGGGTGCTCCGGCCATAGTCTTTAGCCTCCTTGGTAGAGCAACCGACTCCCATGCAGAAGGTCACCGGTTCGATCCCAGCTCGGAGCGGGTTGGGTGGTGTAGGACCAGTGGGGTTACATTGGTGCTGTGACCCAGATGTGAGTTAGGTTTAGGGGGGTGAGTGTAGCTGAGGCCTGCTAGTGAAGTGTTGTGCAGGTAAACCTCACTCCTCTGACCTCTAAAGGTACTCTAACAAAAGACGCTAGAGGTCATGGTCTTTAGCCTCCTTGGTAGAGCAACCGACTCCCATGAGGAAGGTTGCCGGTTTGATCCCAGCTTGGAGCGGGTTGGCTGGTGTGGGACCAGCGGGGTCACAATGGTGCCGTGACCCAGATGGGAGTGAGGTTTAGGATGGTGAATGCTGGCTAGCTAGTGAAGCGCTGTGCAGGTAAAACCTTACACCTCTGACCTCTAAAAAAAAAGGTGCTCTAGTGACAGGTGCTAGAGGCCATAATCTTTAGCCTCTTTGGTAGAGCAACTGACTGCCATGCGGAATGTGGCCAGTTCGATCCCAGCTCAGTGCGGGTTGGGTGGTGTATGACTGGGCAGTTACATATGTGTATGAATGTGAGCGTAAATGAGTGTTTCCCAGTACTGGGTTGCAGCTGAAAATGAATGAAACATTTCTGTTAAAAATGTGTACATTTTAATACTAATATTTTTAATAATAAATTTGATTTAAACCACAAAGACGAAAAGTTTTTGATCCCAAACGGTGCTGTTTGTGGTTTAGATTTGCATTCAGATTCTACCCGAAAAATTAAACAGAGGCAAGCATAATTTAGCACTCTTCGCAGATCCCCAACTCGACAGCTACAGGCAGACACTTACAGCAAGTATTTTACAGTGCAGGCTTTCCTGATGAAAGTGTTAACATGTATAATTCACAAACGCATACAAAGCGTGCACTCTTGTAAGTTCATGTTTCTGCGTACTCTATGTCATTATGGCTCACTTCCAACAGAAACTCTAAAGGAAAAACTCACACAGCAAGAGATAAAAATACATTCAAACCAACCAAATATTAGATAAAAAAAAACTGTATTATAGCCTAACATCACATAATACGATTACAAGTAATGTTATTGTACTCTCAGAGGGAGAATGCTGGACAGGACAAGTGATTAGGAGCCAGGTTTTGTCCTCCAACAATATCTGATGGGCTGTACAACCATTTCAAAAACTAACAACCAAACTATATCATAGGCCTAAATCCCTCAATTTGAGTCATTTGTGTGTGAATCGGCTGCATGTACTTGTGAATTTACATGTGAATATATCCTTTCACCTGTTTAATGACAGTGTTGGTAATAAATATTGAAAATCAAATTGTCGTTGATACCTGAAAATTGCCTGTCCATTAACGAGTTTAATTATTCAGATGATGGTTGTTTGGAGGACGGGAGAGGAGAGCATTTTCACCAATGTGTTGAAATAAAAAATAGGTGCTGCTAGAGGAAAATTAGGCAATTATCCACAAGCAGAGTACATATTACAACATAATCCTAAATGACATTGAGAGCAGCGGAAATATAATGAGCCACATATATGCACCGTACCCATAATGCACCAGCAACGTTGCTGGCAAGCCACATGTCACTTCACTGCAGGGCAGTTAGCATGCACTCCCACAGAGAGGAGAGGTTTAAACGGCCGACTGGATGTTATTTCTGCTGTACATAAAACTGACCCCACAGAGTGTAACCGAACACCACACACACACACACACACACACACATTTGCTCGCATACGCAATCTCATAGCTCTGGATTTGAGCGCTCAGTCAGGCTCTCTTCCTCTTTCCCTTCTTTCGAAACATCAATGCACACACACCGTAAAGCCCTGACTTCTAGCCATTGATTGAATGGAAGACAGGGCCCCACTGGCCTCTGTTGACACAATACCAGGAGGGAATTACCTCCCTTAAATTCTATTTTATATCCCTATGGTGTATGACTGCTGTCAAGGATACCTCAGCCCACATGTTCACGTTTATACATCTATCCATACTCATTCAGTAAGATCAGTACTCAATTCACATGAGGGGACTAACGAGAGGATTTGGGATACTACAAATCAGTTGATTTGGGGTATTCATGAATTTAAATTGTGGAGAGGATGAATAATTGCAGTTTCAATATGACTTTAAGCAAGTATAATTAGCGTGAGAGAAATACATATGATTATTATTGATTTTTTTTTTTACTAGAATGTAAAACTTTAAATGTGCTTATTTAAAATCGTTAACACTTAAAGGTATGCAGACCTTACATTTAGCTAGAAATAGACAGATATAAACTCAATAAGCATTCAATTCAATCTGTTCAGTTTGTGTACCAACATCTTGCTCTAAGGCCTGGTATTGTTTGCTTGTAATTTCATATTCAGTGATATCTGTGACCCATATTATAAAACAATGGATGCATGTCCTAGCCGAGTTAAATTTTCTTTTGAACCTACTTCAGTGAAAGTAAGTCATTTACACGTAATTGATACCAGGGTCTTTATATAATTTAACTGAATTACTGATTTTCGACATTAACAGCTTACTGTAGCATCATAATTTCCCCTGCTTAACATTTGCCTCTCATTGAGCTCTGAGCATTATTAGGGCAGAGAGGGAGAGGGAGAGAGAGCGAGGGCAGTGATTGTGTGTCAGTTGCCCCTCTTCCCCCTCATGATTGATTTCCCCCGGAGGAATGCCTCCACTCAGAGAGCACGCTAGAATCAAGATTAATAACAGGCCATTTACATCCCCAATCACGCACACACACGCAATCGCACTCACGCTGACCCGTGCTCACATGAGGTCCCCATCCTTCACAGGCAGAACCGAATATCTGAAATCTGAAACTCTGTTTCAGTGCCAAAAACCCTCCTCCATCTCCTTTAATAATCTGCAGATCAATAATTATTCCCAGACTGGCCCATTTGACCATTACCCACGATGCTTCAGTGTTTGCCATAGAGCTTCACCAGCATACTTTGTGCAAATCTGAACCTTTTGAATATGCATGCATTCTCTTTGACAGGCCCTATTTAGTGTGGCAAGTTATTGTTGTAAGTTTGTGTTTGTGATGAGAAAGAAGGACAAAGATGTGATGCTCTGGACGAGCCCCCCCATTCCTTGGAGACACTCTTGAGAAACTCATTAGACAACGGAAGTGGGTAAGATCCAATTTGACATGACCTTGAAGGCAGCTAGAAGGAGTGGGGAGTGTGTGTGTGTGTGTGTGTGTGTATTGATGGGTAAATGGTGCCTGTTGCTAGTGTCATGTATAGCCTAGTGATGAAAGGCATCAATCAAGTTGTTTCTATAAGCTCTTCTGAGATTTTGAAGGTTGAGATTGACCAATGGCTTACGAAATTCTGGGAATGTAACACAGGGGTAGAAGGAGGGAAAGAGAGAGGTCGTAAACACTTGCTGATGGAGAGCGACTTGGCCACTGCCGTTTATCATGTGTCTTTTGGGAACTCTTGCATATTTGGCCAACGTTGAGCAAGCAACTCCTCCAAAAGATTTTCCATCAATTTTCATCCCTCGCATACATCCTTTGCACTTCTTAATTTGCCCACGCCAGATTGATTAGGGACATGCCTTTTGTTCTGACAGCCATTTCTTTTGTCCAATCTGCTCAAAATCATAGCTCTTTCTACACTTTTATTCACTCAAACATGTAATGCAAGTGCCAGCCTTTTATGGGGTGCGCCGCATAAAAACATTCATGAATCCCAGAGGGAAGCCGAGATCACCAGTGCCCTCGATAGCATCTCGGCCCTATCGATCAGCTCATGGTAATCAATTCTCCACGTCCGGGTGGTGTAGAGGCTTAGAGAGATGGATGCAATTATTCAAGTCCCCCCCACCACCACAGGCTACACAGCTGAGAGGACAGAATCCCAGCATCGTGAGATTGTGTGCATGCAGTCTTGATAAACGGGCACTCTTGCACCTCCGGAGAGCGGCCCATGTCAAGTATTGGTCATGTGGTTAATGTGTCAAAAATCTGTCAGAATGGTGTGGATGCTAGGAAGTGTGAGAGGCAGAGAATCAGAACATCACAAAAGATTAACAACCTTTTCTTACCTTAGTCTGAAGGTAGTGAGGGTAATAGTAAGTGTACTGGGGGTACATTGGTTGCTGTTCCAAGCGTTTGCCCATGTAGCTGGAATCCTTCTGGCTGTGGATGGATACAGAGACACGCGAGCGGGATCCAACAACTCAAAAAGCCTCCGCTTGTGGTTCCGCAGCTAGAGGCTAGATCCGTGTAAGGGACGGAGCCAGAGGAATGATGGAGAGAGAGAATGAGATGATATGGACACAGGCGAGTGTGCGTGCACCGTGCCTCTCCTCTTCTCACCGTCTTTGGGAGCAGGGGAGAAGGAGGTGATGGAAAGCGAGCGGAGGTACGAGGATGGGATAGCAGCGAAGGTGTGCACGAAGAAAGAAGGAGCAGCGGCACAGGAGAGAGGAGAAAAGGAAGGAAGGAGGTGAGGGAAGAGGAGGGGGCACTGTGGCGATTACTTCTCCGGAAAATCGGCTTCTAGTCTCCTGCTCATGCCCTGACTTTGACTCTCTCTCTCTTTCTATCTATCTTGCTCCTTTCTATTCCTTCCTCTCTTTCTCTCTCTCTCTCTCTCTATGACAGTCGGTGCAGCGTCGGTTCTCAGAGGAGCTTGTCAGATATCCCAGTCGCACACTTTGTTCCCGTCTGGCAGATGCACAAAGCAGCAATGTAGACAGTCGTCGGATCTGGATCTCTGCACGCACAGCTGATGGGACTCAAAGCCTCCACAGGAAGGACCAGACGTGAGCCGAGATGTTGCGAAGCACACAGGAAATGGCACAAACTCCAGGCAGACTGCAGTATCCAAAAAAGTCCAGGTGTAACAATGCTGTTGTTCCTCTGTGATGTTCTTTTCTTTATTACCCGCCTCCCTCGTCTGCTTGCTTTGTTGCGCGCGCAAGAGTGTGTGCGAGAGTGAGTGTGAGTGTGTGTGCTTGTGTGAGAGTGTGTGAGTGAGTGTGTGTGTGTGCGCGCTGCCGGCTGCTCCACACTGTGGGGAAGATTGAAGGGATCAGCTCGGGCACCGCCACGTTCCTCCTCCTCCACAGCATGGTGGGCGGAGCTAAGGGCTGGCTGCACCACTCCCAGCCAGGGGAGTGTCTTAAGCAGCCTATCTCTGTTTGTCCTCATGGGAGAGCTGCCGCCCACTGCATTGCTTCACTAGTGCAGAAGAGAATGACTTACTCTTACTCCCACACTCTGGGGGGAGGAGACTGAGGAAGACACAGCAAGGAGCCGAGGCCCCCTACTGGTCAATCACAGAGTCTACCTCATCTGATCTCTTTTTTTTACCATGTTTTCTTCTATTTTTTTTTCTCAGAGTGTATTTTTAACTTCAGTTTCTGCAATACATAAAACATGAATGACCGTAAGATGTTTCTTTGCTCTTGTCTGACACACGCTGGCATTGGATGATACACTGACATACTGACACACTGACATGCATACTAGTACATAAGTACAGTGTGCAAACTGAACCTGATTCTTACATGAAGCTAAAGCACCTAATAATAATAATAATAATAATAATAATAATAATAATAATAATAATTTACAAGAAGTTAAATGTACTGAGAAGATTCTTTTTTTCCTCTCACACAACCTGTGCAAAAAATATTTAGTTTATAAAATTTGACTCAACAAAGTGAATTAAAATCTATATCTAATAATTTCTGTACACAAGGGCGGATTTAGTGATTTGGGGGCCATAAGCAATTCCAGCTATGGGGCCAAACAGTTCTAATATGCACTGTTTGTATGTATGTATGCATGTATG
>CAIGQZ010033112.1:24213035-24223076 GCA_903798205.1 Danio tinwini
TATGTATGTATGTATGTATGTATGTATGTATGTATGTATGTATGTATCTTTATATGTATCTATGCATCTATCTTTGTTTATCCATCCATCCATCCATCCATCCATCCACATTTTTATCTTAATCTAATCTCTACATTTTACATTTACAGTTTTTCTCAGTTGCTTTGATGCGTTTTTCACAACACTATTTAAATTTGCACAGCAGTTCATGCTTTTTTCAAAACAGCTAGTACAAACTGCAAAACCTAGTTGATAACCTGCAAAAGCGTGTCACTTGCTTAAAATGGATAGCTTATTCCTCAAAAGCAAGTATGTCAAGGAAAGTGTCAGTGTCATCAAGATAAAAAGTCCTGCCACCATTGTTTATGAACAAGATCGTCAAGATCAATAATAACAAGATTGTCGTGTTTTCATTATGACAGTTTACTCTGTACATTTTTTTTTTTACATTTGCAAAAAAGTCAGATTTTGGTGACACTTCCTGAAAATGCTCAAGACAGCACTATGTACTATTTGCACAGTCATTTGAAAACCACAGTAAAGTTAGACATCACTGCATTTAGTGAGGTATCTGAGTACAAGACACAGAATATGTATGTTTCACATTTTTACTGCATATGTTCTTTGCATACACCATTATTTACAACAAACAAACATTCTTTGGGTAGAGCTGTGCACAACTGTAAACAATATTACAGTACATATTGGAACTGAACCTGCAACAAACATACAGTATGTCTGTAAATCATTCATGAAATTTTTCAATTTAGGAGACATTTTCAGGAAAAAATTTTTTTTTAAATAAAATTAGCTTGACCGATTTTAATAACTAGTTCAACATTTTTGTACGTAATGACTCAAGTAATGAAATGAGGACTATTAGTTGTATATTAAATGCCTATTCAGCATTTACAAGTTTAGTTAATTTTGACTAACATGACATAAGCAAATGATAATGTTATAAAACAGCAGACAGTTGTATGAAAGCAATTGATGCTGGTCCAAAAGCATTTGCAATTTGTTGGAAGGAATGAGAAACTGCTACTATGATGTGCACAAATCACTAATTGTTTTGAGAAATGCATTTACTGTTGTGCAAATGTAAATAGTGTTGTAAGAAATGCACTAAAGGGACTGCAATATTTCATCTCTACTAATTGATTCATAAAATGACCCTCACCATAGAAAATATTATAGAAAACTATGTTATTTATTATTTATAAAATATTCTAGGTACTTATTGAGGGCCCCTATATCGTCTGGGGTCATAAGCGGCTGCTTACCTCCTTACCATCTTTCACAGTGTTGTGGCATGTTTTTTTTCCACAGGATTCCCAGTACTTTTTTCTGCATGAAGTTCACATGCATATATAGCTGTTCATATAAGAGACATTTATTTTCAGGGCGTGACAAATTAGTGCTAAAAGAGAAAGCAGGCTTTAAGTGTTTGCAGACTGACGGTGGTAATTATGAGAGCTATAGCGTGTGTTTATTTTTTTCCTTGAAGCCTGCAGTAAAATGAAAGGAATGTGAGAACTTACAAACAAACAGTGATTGGGAAAGACAACAATACATTTTCATTAGGCCAGGCTCTCATAGAAGTCTGCAGTGCAAGAGGAGAGAGATACAGAGAGAGATTGAAAGAGAGAGGGTTCAAGTCTAGCTCTCTCATCACTATGATTGGAATGCTGAGGCACAGAGGGAGGAAGGGAGCAATGAGAAGTCAGTGGAAGAGGTTGAAATAATCCACAGTACACCAAGAGCATGGCCACTAGAAGTAAAAGCAGTTAAGAGCTAAAGAAGCGTGCTTTTCAAGAGGTGACAATAGGGGAAGCTATTAAAGGAGTAAATTTATTAAAATTGTATTATTTATTCCCATTGGCAATCTTATGATTTTTCCCATTGGCAATCTTATAATATTTGCCAAAAGAATTTCATTTTCATTTACTTTTTGTTGTTGCTATGCCTTTAAGACTCTTAATTTCTGTAACTCTTTGTAGTTACACCCTTTGCATATGTGAAATGAGCAATAGCCTTTGTTGTGCTTACACCAGAAAATTCAGGTTTGTTGTTGGGTGCAATGCTTTTAACTGCCCATGTTTTTGTAACACATTTTGAAGTCTTTATTATAATTTGTGACAGGATCACAAATTAATCTATGCAGAAATGTGATGCACAAACTGTTAAGATCAGAATGAAAGGTCAGGGAAACAGAACATGCTGTTTTTGCTGCTTAATTTCTGTGGTTGATGTGGCCTATAAGGAGGTTTTTGAGCTCTGTAAGTTTTCGTAATGCATCAAACTTTCTCGAAGGATCAAGCTTAGTGCATTCTTCATTGCTTGACAGTATATGACAGAATATATCCTTATATGGTCACACTTTATTTTACAAAGTCATGCTATTAACAAACCAAGACTTTTAGCTCAATAAACTACTAATTATTCATTCATTCATTTTCTTTTAGGCTTAGTCGCTTTATTAATCAGGGGTGGCCATAGCGGAATGAACCGGCATCTTATCCAGCATATGTTTTACGCAGTGGATGATGTTTTATGCAGTGGATGCCCTTTCAGCCACAACCCAAAACTTGGAAACACACACACACTCTTGCATTCACACACATACACTACGGCCAATTTAGTTCATCCAATTCACCTGTAACGCATGTATTTGGACTATGGGGGAAACCAGAGCACCCGGAGGAAACCCACGCGAACATGAGGAGAACATGCAAACTCCACACAGAAATGCTAAATGACCCAGCCGGGGCTCGAACCAGTGACCTTCTTGCTGTGAGGCTACCCACTGCGCCACCATGACACCCAACTACTAATTATCTGCTTATTATTTAAGTTAGTATTGTTTAGAATTAGATCATACTTTAAGTACTAATAACAGTTAATAACAGGCATGCATTCATGTGTGTGTGTGTGTGTGTGTGTGTGTGTGTGTGTGTGTGTGTGTGTGTGTGTGTTGATGACAAAATATATTTAGAAAATATTTTGATTTTTGTAATTTATTACAGTATTTTGTAGGTACACCAGTCCAACTGCTCGTTAACGCAAATTTCTATTCAGCCAATCACATGGCAGCAATTCAATGCATCTAGGCATGTAGACATGGTCAAGACGATCTGCTGCAGTTCAAACTGAGCATCAGAATGGGGAAGAAGGGTGATTTAATGCCTCGTTTCCACTGACTGGTACAGTATGGTACGGTACGGGTTGGTAGGGGTCACCTTTATCAGGCTTGCGTTTCCACTACCAAGGGTACCCTTTTGGTGGGAGTGGTGCACAACAGAAAGTTTCAGTCGACGTCATTCTCACTTGAATAAATGTCTACAGTAAGGTGGTCGTTCACATATGAGAAGCACTTCTCACAAAACAGATGCTTTATACACAAATACTTGTGTATAAATGTTTATTACTAACTTTTCTATGAACATAATTTGATTATAACTGCAGATCAATGACAGTGTGAAAAAGCCTACTGTAAAGTCTGCAATTTTATAAAATAAATAAATAAATGAACATATTTAAACACATACAGACCCTTACAGTTTTCGATATAGTACTAATGGCAGAAAAACTACATACAGCATACATTTCGTTTTTTTTTTTTGGTTCAAAAACAACACGCAACATAGCCCACAGTCAGTGCAAACCTCTCATCTGTGTCTGTAATCTTCACCAGCACATGTAACCTCTGTTAGAGAGAAATTCTGTCATTCCGAGTTCATAATAGTTCAAAAGGCGATGACAAACATGACAGTTTGTTCATGATTCAGGTTGCTGAAACTATTTGCTCCTGTGTTTTGTTGGGCTTCTCCTTTTTTTTCGCGCTTCACTCTCGCATTTGTCCTTTTCTTTTTTGAAAGGATCAGACGTCGAGACACTTCAATAATCACACACACGTTATTATCATAAGAAGTTTGTTATATTAAATATAGGTGCGATGGCGAGCTCCCTGGAGAAAACGAAAACCTCTCGCACTTGTAGGTGGCCTCGTAAAATAAGAACAGGACACGGCAGATTTTGTTCTTCTTGGCTTTGTGGCTGTTCATCAAGACAACGACAAGGTTTGTTTGAGCTCGGGTCATTCATGGCTCGTTATTATATGCATATAGTATTTCCACATAATGTCTCGGCTGTGTATTTAAAAAAAAACATGGTGGTTCCTTTGTTTTTATTCTGGCTAGCTCCACAAGCTTGTGACTGGTCTGAAAAAGAGAAAATATCCAGTGAGCAGCAATTATGTGGGCGCAAATGCCTTGTTGATGCCAAAGATAAGAGGGGAATGACCAGACTGGTTTGAGCTGATAGAAAGGCAACAGTAACTCAAATAACCACTTGTTACAACCAAGATATGCAGAAGAGTATCTCTGAACGCACAGCATGGATGGGCTACAGCAGCAGAAGACCACACCGGGTGCCACTCCTGTCAGCTAAGAACAGGAAACTGAGGCTACAATTGGCACAGGCTCACCAAAATTGGAAGATAGAAGATTGGAAAATGTTGCCTGGTCTGATGAGTCTTGATTTTTGCTGCGACATTCAGATGGTAGGGTAAGAATTTGGCGCCAACAACATGAAAGCATGGATCCAACCTGCCTTATATCAATGGTTCAAGCTAGTGGTGGTGTAATGGACCCATTCGTACCAATTGAGCATTGTGTAAATGCCACAGCCTACCTGAGTATTGTTGCTGACCATGTCCATCCCTTTATGACTACAGTGTACCCATCTTCTGATGGCTACTTCCAGCACGATAACGCGCCATGTCATAAAGCGTGAATCATCTCAGACTGGTTTCTTGAACATGACAATCTGTCAATCTGAGTTCACTGTACTCAAATGGCCTCCACCAACAAAGCTCCTTTGGGATGTAGTGGAACGGGAGATTCACATAATAGATGTGCAGCCGACAAATCTGCGTGTGATGCTATCATGTCAATATGGACCAAAAAAGAATATTTCCAGTACCTTGTTAAATATTTGCCATGAAGCATTAAGGCAGTTATGGAGGCAAAAGGGGGTCCAACCCAGTACTAGTAAGGTCTACCTAATAAAGTGGCATCTAAACATCTAAATACTTTATTTAATGTTTTGAAAATTTCTTTAAAGTAGCCATGCTTTTATCCCAATTGTGATTTGCTAATTGTAGTGTCAGATTAAAATAGCAAGATCTGTTTTTCTGATGCATTTTACTATCATATTCCCCCATGAAAATCAAATGCATTGTTTTGAAGGGTAGTCACATGATTCAGAGTATTTTTGAAGAAGTATAAATTAGTAAGTATTTCTATTTGACTTGATGTTTTGGCTCTTTTCTTGAGTAATCATGCAGGCTAGCGTGAGTAGACGCTCACAGAATGAGGCCGGTGCCATGACGCTGTAATTGTTCTTGCTATGCTCTTCAAAGAACTCTGCAAATGGAGCTAGACACGCTCCCTGCAACTCAGAGGTACCATTCTCAAAAAAAAAAAGAGCCAAAAAAAAAAAAAATGCTCTCATCTGGACTGCTGCACAGCTGGGAAAATAGAGTCGGCTGTTCTCATTCTTAGAATTTGCTATAATCGTGCCCCTTGGATGTAGTGTCATTCGAATGCCTGTTTAATGCATTAAAGGAGAAACAGTGCTCTACTGTTTGCTTAAAGTGTTAAGTTTTGGTTTAGTGTTCAGCATTGAACATCAAAGTCTGGGTCATGGAGAATATCCCTACATATTAAACTAGACATACCGTATTCTTATCCGGTTGGTGGAAATACTTAAATCCACCACTAATGTGCTATTCCATCACACCAGTCTCCAGCCAACACATGTAATGGTTATGCAGTGTGATAGTTTAGATAAGACGCTAATTTATAGCTTGGAGCTACAACAACATAGCAACTCCCTGGCAACCAGCCACAACACTCTAGCATTGTGGTGTTGTGTTTTGCAAAGGCTAGCAGCACTCGTTTTCTCTAACAATGTGAAAATGCAGTTTTGCAAGTATCATCCACACTTCAACACAGCCACATTGGCCACAGTCCGGTGTGTTAGAGACAAAGTGAACAGGAACAGATAGAAATAGAGCATCCAACATGCATGCATAATTAATTTACGATCAGACCTCACCTTATCACAGCTATACTAATATTTATTTCTGTGTCTCTTTGTTTGCAAACAAAGGATTAGAAATAATCTGAAGTGGGCAATCTATGTGCAATCTGATCATGGGGTGGATCGTAGTGCCAGTAAGTGTACATTCCTAAGTTCTAGCATTGGGTGGGACTTTGGGCATACAGTACTACTTCATGCTGTTAGCAACTACAGATCCAGAGGATTCATTCCAGGGCAGTTTGACCTGGCATGGCAAATTCCAAATCACTTCTCAAGAGTGATAATATAATAAATCATGATTGATTGGGTGAGAATAACACTTCTATGTTTCGGGATGAAAAATGGCAGATTGCAGAAGGTATGAGGCTATCTTTGGTTTAATACAACCTGCTATTTATTGCCTACTATTTGACTATCTGAAACTATTCTGAAATATTAACATTTTAAAAGGTGGTATGCTAGGCGGCACGGTGGCTCAGTGGTTAGCACTGTCGCCTCACAGCAAGAAGGTTGCGGGTTTGAGTCCTGGCTGGGTCAGTTGGTATTTCTGTGTGGAGTTTGCATGTTCTTCCCATGTTGGTGTGGGTTTTCTTCAGGTGCTCCGGTTTACCCCACAGTCCAAAGACATGCACTATAAGTGAACTGGGTGAACAAAATTGACCACAGTGTATAATTGTGTGGGTGTTTCCCAGTACTGGGTTGTGGCTGGAAGGGCATAAAACATATGCTGAAATAGTTGGTGGTTCATTCCACTGTGGCAACACTGTGGTAACTACTGACATGCAACTTTACTACTTTTATGTATGCAGTATGTGATAGCATTTGCAAATTGTGTATTTTAATGCAATTTTATGTAAAAAAAATAAAGCTGCAAGACTTTAAGGTCTTCATGTAGAAAAATTGTTTCTCTGGATTTATTGGTATTACTGATGACATTTAAAGAATTTAAAACAAAAACGTATATATTAAACGTATCAAATAACAAATAATATGCCATATTTTAGACAATAGATTTTCTGCACAACACAGTACTAATGTTTCAACTTCAGAAAAGCTAAGAAAATGTATATTTGATGGAATAAACCTGATGTTCAACCACAACAATTGACAACTTTCATTATTTTGACCAATTATCAATTAAATTAAAGGTGCAGTAGGTGATCTGCCTAAATGCTAACAGGTTAGCATAATATCTTTCAAATACAATCCCTCCCCTGCCGTCCAAAGCCATGCCTTCTGAATTTGTGAACGCACACATTAAAGATGACAGAGACTAGATCATGTCATTCGCCAGTTTGAAAAACTTTATAGCATTTTACAATACTACAATTCTAAACAAAAAACGATTATATCTAGCACAATTTCAGTTGTGTAGCAAGTAAAACTTGTCATAATGTGCAATATTTCATGCATGCAAGGGTCGCTGGTCTCACTCTCTCATGCACTTTGTCCCAAAGCAGCTAATGTATGCTTAGTGGTTGGCTGGTGGGGTGAAGGAATTACACTTATTACTAAGCCATACTTACATGCTATTTCAGACCGAATATTCGGAGTGCATTGGTAAACAATATAGGGAGCGAGTCACAGGTTGTCGTTGTTTAAAAATGAACTAATATGATGTTAATATAAAACCAACTTCACCTCAGTAAAGCAGGCTAGGCGGAACTAAGTAAAAATCTACATTATCGATGTTGTAAAAGGTCCCTTATGAAACTGAAAATAGTCACATTAATCTTTCACCGGATGTGCTTCGCGGCTGGCCAGATTGACCGTCAGGCCACCAGGAAATGTCCCTGCCCACAGCCCGCGTGAAGGCGTATCGGCGCAAATCTGCATGAAGAGAGGTGCGCAGTTGTACTAATCTACATTTGTTGACAGACAGTTTGGGCTACTCCCAAATTATGGGAATTATCAGCCTGAAAATATTTAACTGGATGAACTTTTTTTAGTCTTATGCTGTACACAGAAAATAAAAATACATATAAATACATTTAGATAATTTACTTTTATCATTACCAGTAGAATGTGAAGAGATTTTCATCCAGCACAACAAAAAATGTTTCTAAAGACAGTCACCTACTACACTTTTAAATGACCAATAAAAAAAATATTACCAAAATAAACAGTCAAATTCTCTCTATTGGTCCTTACCTATCATGGCCTCCCAATCATCCTCATCCACCGAATTGGCTCTATCTCTGTCTCTCCACTCCACCAATGAGTGAGCGCAATGGCGCCATTGTCCAAGTGGATGCTGCACACTGGTGGTGGTGTGGAGAGACCCATACCCCCCCTCATGATTGTGAAGCGCTTTGGGTATATACACGATAAATGCGCTTTATAAATGCACATTACATTACATTACATTACAAAATATCACAAGCCCTTTAAAGAATAAAACAAATACTATCATTCTTCTCCATCATACACTTTAATCGAAATAACTTCCCCTCCCTTTTGCAACAACATCTCTTGTTTTCTCTGATGACATGTTTACTGGCATAAGAGCGGGACAACCTGTCACTCACATGAGATCACAGCAACATCAAATGATAAAAATTCAAAAATCCCCTCAACGGTAATCCAGTCAGTTCCTGGAGGACAAAAACAAGTTCCGCCATAGATTTTACTCAAATAAAAGTAATTATAGTTATGCAAAGACTATCACAACATTGCTGACTTTAATGTTCTGTGATTAAAGGCAAGGTAGGAGTTTTATTCTAGAAATATCTTCTGTGAAAAGCTCAGGGCCAATAAATATTTGTCTGGTCATTGCATTCGGTCCAAATACAATAATAGGATATTCTATATGCCTGTTAACCTACAGTATGAATATGTACCTCTGCTCACCCTTCTCAACCAGGCAATCACATAACATCAGAGCTTTTCATTAAGAGAATCAGTGAGAATGCAAGCTAAACAGCAGCTACTTTACATTCCTCCTGAATCTTCAACTTGGCACAGGAAAAGGAAGTAATAGAGAAAATGCAATCTTAAAAACAGCTATAATGAAAAATGTCTGGATCAAGAAAGAGCTAAAAGCACAATAATGATTGGTGTTGCTTTTCCACCAATCGAGGGGCTCGAAGGGTCTGAAAAATGATGCTTGCAATTCAAATGGACTGGTAATTACAAATGGTTTGATATGTTTTTGATGGATTTTGTTTAACTTATGTTTCTTTACCTTTACGGAAAGGTAACATCACTACAGTGTAACAAGAATTTTATGGTTTTCAAAGTTAAAAGACAACTTTTTTTGAAGTGTAATGCCTCAGTGGTGCATAAGACATGACATGGTCTCTGCATTGATGCTTCACTTTCATATGTTTGAAAGGAGGCTTGAATTTGGAGAAAGCTCTAAATTATGGCTGTAATTGTATGCTTTCAAAACTAGCTTGTAATGATAGCTTTAATACAAAATTAAATAGTGCACCTATCCTATACCTTCAATGTGGCACATTTTGCACATCTATTTTTAGGTTTCTGAAACTTTACCAAGTCCGATTCATGTCAACGATCCGACGTGCATGCCTGCTTCTCATGTGTTACTATTATATATAAATATATATTTATATATATATATATATATATATATATATATATATATTGCTTCTTGTTTGCAAGAATGGATGTATCTGCTGTAATGGACACACATACATCCCATTTTGTCTGCCTATTCAAGGTACCCTAAATGCTTAACCAGTGCAGCAATTTACTAATACCCAGAAAAACAGTTATCTTAGACTTTTGTGTGCCTATTCAAGGTACCCTAAATGCCTAACCTGTACAGTCATTCACTAATACCCAGCAAAGCAGTTATCTTACAGACCTTCATCTGCCTATTCAAGGTACCCTAAATGCCTAACCAGTAAAGCAATTCACTAATACACAGAAAACCAGTTATCTTACAGATGTTCATCTGCCTATATTCAAGGT
>CAIGQZ010033112.1:24231605-24262041 GCA_903798205.1 Danio tinwini
ATATATATATATATATATATAGCTTATTTGTCTTTGTAATTTCCCGTCCTACATTTTTATCTCATTGAACATCCTGTTGCGCTCTGAAATACATCACATTGCTAAAGTAAAATGGGTTCCAAGTGCCATTTCATGTTGAAACGGTGGAATATTAAACTAGTTGCTGTTTTTCCATTTGGCGTATGTCCTGATAAACAAATGATGGAGAGGTTTGTTTGTTTTTTTTTTTCTCAAGATCACACCAGTTTGCAGTACAGTAATAATCCACTACTCTCCAGAGCAGAACTGGAGAAACGACACTAAAAATACCAGTTCATTTGAGTCTTTTAAAAAGCCTCAATGGAAAAAAATTATATTTCATTAATAGAGCCGGGATGTAGCATTTTTCTGCCATGTTGCATTCATTAAGCTAAAAGCTAACCAAGCTCAACTGATCTGCATCCATAATTGAAGAGTCATGGCAGCGTCGTATGAGCGCTCAACAGATTGGCTCCATTAACCAACCACAGATTAATGAAAGTCACAGCCTTTTCCAGAAAAACAACAACAGCAAAAAAACAAAAAAAAAAAAACAATTTGGCTTTCGCTCTGGAATTCCATCATGAATGAAATTATTGGCAAGAAATGATGTGTTTTATGGGTCTCCCTCTCTCTGTCTGTCTCTCAGCAGGTGGAGGTGTCTCTAATGGAGGTAGTTGAGCCTGGTGTAGCGTGACTGACGCATGAAGCACCAGTGGAAGGTAATTAATTTCTGTAAACGACTGCCATGTCTGTCAGCTTTTATAAACGAGCGTTTATGTGTTATGGACGATTTAACCAACCCCATTGAGGGGAGCTGACAGAGACGAGTGGAATAGAGTCAGAGAGAGAAAAGGAGGGAGAGAGAGAAATTAACGTAAAGCGCTGACCATGTGAATAGACCTGCACTTGCAGTTGAATGAGCTCCCATCACATGCTATGGCCACCGTTCTGCTGTCACATAAGCATTATAAATCATTCTGTGAATCTGGCATTACCCCTGCGTATGTCACGCAATGGTATGAGCCGTGTGTGTGGAAAGTGACATTTGTGAGTTTCTTTGGTGACTTTATATGGCAGACGAGTGGAATGTGAGCCCTTGTCTGCCATAACTCTACTCTCCAGTGTTTGCACATTGCGCAGACCTACAGGAAACATATCATATAAATGATTAACTTCCCCCAAAGCACTCTGGGACAGTCTAGAAATCATTCTGTGCATATGTAATGCATATATTGAATTTCAGGCCTTTTTTGTGATTCTGTTTAACCAGTTACTCTGTGGGCGACACCATTGGGAAGCTACTTTGAAAATCGTAGCTTGTCAAATTGGGGACTGCTCGTAATTTAGTGTCAGGCTAGACCTTTGAAAACATATCTGCAATGCTGTCTAACCAAAATGTGTGTGTGTGTGTGTGTGCTTTGGTTGAATTTTACAGTAACTCTTCCAGGCCATGTGCAATTTTGAATCATAGAGTAATAGTTTACTCAAAAATGAACATTATTAGATCATTTAGTCACCCTTCACTTGATCCAAACCTATTTAAGTCTCTTCCTTCTGTTGAACTAAACAAATGAACTTTAAGGCAAGTCATTTCACTCAGCAGCCATCTTTGAAATGGCTTGAATTTGCGCATTATGCTTAGGCATTCTGTCTGAATAGGGAAACGTCTGGTTACGTCCGTAACCCTCGTTCCCCGAATAAGGGAACGGAGACGTGTGTCTGTAATAACAGACTTTTGGGAGTACTTCAGACGACCAATCGCTTCTGATGATAAGAAAACGGGCCAATGAAATGCCAATTGAGTTGGCAGAGCTGAGCTCCACAGCTGAGACTGATGAGCTCATCAGGGCTATATAAGCCAGCTGCTGGAGTCAGATCCTCAGAATTGCCTGCTGAAGAGCCGATCACTCAGCTCCCAGCTGGAGACTTAGGTGCTGTGGCAGTAGAGACACACATCTCCGTTCCCTTATTCGGGGAACGAGGGTTACGGACGTAACCAGACGTTCCCCTTCATAGGGAACTCCAACGTGTGTCTGTAATAACAGACTTTTGGGAGATGTTCTGGAAAGCGCCACAGCAGCTAAGCCTGTCACGCTCCTGATGTGCAGTTTGCCAAGCAATGCGTGAGCGCACTGACATCACCAAAAGCGCCACCTTCCAACGTCCCCTAGGCCCAAAAAATTCCCATTACATGGGAATAATATGATTTAGATCGGGGGTCGTAATGCTTTTACCTAGCTAATATAGACTAGGGATTTTAGAGATACGACAGTACGTTGGGAAAGCGTGCCAGTCCCCAAAGGGGGAGGACGCTGCGGAGACCACCTGCTACCCGGAGGGGGAGACTTGAAGGTAAGAAAGCATATGGACTAGCCCTATTGAGGGGGAGTGCTACATATGATAAGCTGGTTAGCAGTTAGGGAAGACAGGGGTCCGCCTGAATAGGGGGAACACACCATGGTGGATAATGCATATGGCATCACCTAGACAGGGGAATGCACATAGCTGGCACCGAACCTCAGTATGCGGGTAGACCAGATGGGCGTACCAGACTACACACTGAGCCAAGCACTCGACTCCTCCGCTGAGTCAGGTGCTGGGGGCCTCTGAGGAATTCTCTAGAGTTCACCTGAAAAGGGAAACTTACTAGTAGAATAAAAAATGTGCACGCATCTCCGGGTTAGGGAGCCTGGCGCAGCAAGCGTTTATTGACACCGAGCTTAATTTCCTGTCGATTGACTGGTGTAACCAGTAACCGGGAGAAAACTGACTCCACTCGAGGAATAATCTCGATAATGTGTTAGGTGTCGCCCAGCCAGCAGCTCGATCTGTTAAGAGGCGCTGTGTACTCACGCCGAAAAAGGAGGCACCGCTTATTATTATTATTATTATTATTATTAAGTGTGCTCTCTCTCCCGGGGGACACAGCTCGCCCTGGCACATGAAGCAAGGGTGATGGCATAAATAAATAAAAAAAAGAAACCAACCTCTATTTTAATACAGCACTTCCCTTCTGCTGATCATAACAGAAAAGAGCTGCGTATGCTTACATGTCACGTTAAGCGCAGTGCGCGGACATAGCAATGAAAAGGCTGAGTCTGCCTCCTCCGCAGGCAGTGCTTGCAGGCTCACCACCTAATAAAAAAGGGGTGGTAGAAGCCTTGGCACAAAGTGAACCGAGGTCTCAGGTAAACGTGAGAGTAGGTCGGTCCAATTACTGGCACAATTCGCTGACCAAAAATGCCACTGGAATCTTAACCCTCCTGATACCAGCGCGATCAGCAGAGCTACCTAAAGGGACAGAACGTATATATACTGATCGAGTGGCTCAACGGACCTAATCATAACTGCTGGGGCTAGACAGATCCCAAGAGGGTGAGAGAGGGGGCGGGGATGGATTATCATCACGCGCCACGCGCCTCTGAGAAACCGGCTGAAGAGGTTATGCTTTCCCAGCGCGCTACCATCCGCATAAAAACGCGGATGATCACACGCCAAACCTTCAGTGCGGAGGGAGACAGCCAGCGCTCCAGCTATCCTGAAAGAAGAAAACACAACACTAATCTGGCATGTCCGGGGGTTTTCTCAGAGAGAATTCCCACACAACGAATAGACTCCACTGCAGAACATAGGCATACCTAATAAGGCGCTCTAGCCTGTAGTGACGGTGTTAACTATCACACTGATAAGTCACCTAAGTCCACCGCACTCTGTCTGGAAACCATCCAAAGAGGTTCCAGAGCCCTGCACGGTTGCCAGGGGGTGCCCGTCCCAGAAAAAGGAAGTGCTTTTTCCGGGGAATTCATCAGGGAGGGCCATCAAGAGGAGTGTGAGTACTGGAAACTCGGGTCCGGTTGGGCCAGAGAGGCGCAACGAGCAAGACCCGCTCCTCGTCTCCCCAACTTTGCACAGTGTAAGTAGTGTCTGTGCGAGCAGGCTCACTGGGGAAAGAACGCATATTGCGTAACCCAGGGCCAGCTGAGAGCCAGCGCCTTTGTGCAGAGCAGAAAAGGCTGCTAGCGAAGGGCCGCTCGGGAGAAACAGCAGGATGATCTGGGCTTTCTCTGAAGCGTGCCCATAACAGCTGGAACGTGCCGGGGTGGAGTCTCCGTTCTCCTGGAACATAGCAGTCCTGAGAGCTTGTAGCTGGCATGGAGAGCTTGTACAGGATATGAACGGAGCGCAGCTATTTAGCCGCAAGGCTCCGGAGGAGCGGATGACGAGCGAACTGAGACATGCTGAGGTGGCGAACACCGCCCAAACGGTTGATGTACGCCATCGCAGCCGTGCTGGCCATCCTAACCAACATGCGTTTCCCCTCCCGCTTCGGTAATGACCGGCAGAGAGTGAAAAACAATGCCAACAGCTCCAGGCAGTTGAAATGCCAATGCAACCTGGGTCCGGTTTACGAATCTGCAGCTGCATGCTCGATACACACAGCCCGCCAGCCCATACTGGAAGCATCTGTCAAGATGACAGCATAACTGGATACTTGTTCTAAGGGCACTCAGGCCCGTAGAAGGCAAGATCCATCCAGGGGCTGAAGGTGCAGAGACACAGCGTGGTGACGTAAACCCGGTGCCTCTCCGCGTGCAATGCCCATCTGGGGACCAGATCGCGAAGCCAGCGCTGAATTAGTCTCATATGAACAATTGAGCAGCGTGATAGCGGCTACAAAATGTCATATGCCCCAGGAGCCTCTGAATAATTTCAGTGAGACCAATATAACTGCCGAATTAATCAGACAGGACAGCGCTAGCCCAGCGCGCTAAGAGCGCACCGTGATGCAGACCGAGTCCAGCTCCAACCCGAGATGAGAGAAGCTCTGCCCGGGGGAGAGCCCGCTCATACTCGGTTGACCCAAAACCCAAACAGGCCGAGGTGCCGGAGCACCAGGTCCCTGTGCATAATCGATCAGTTCAGAGATCTAAAAATAGTCAATGAATAATCAAAAAATGCAGATGCGTGTGCGCCAAAGACGCACAGGGCATCCTCCACGCATGGAAACAGGGACAGCCCGAATGGGAGGACTGTTGCCACCATGTTCGGCCCCCCGTCGAACACCGGAAAAATTACAGTATAAGGAGGGAGAGAGTGAACCATGGAGCGAGCGTCCTTCAGGTCTATAGCTGCAACCAATCCCACGGACGGACGCACTGGGGGATGCGTTTCTGCATGAGCATCTTGATAGACATCACTTCACTTTTGGAGTCGCGGGAAGAGCGCACTCGGCGAGGAGCAGCCAGCGCGGACAGGTCTGATGGGGAGAGCCCACCAAGAGATGACCTGCTCCATTGCGCACGGCTGATCTTTCACCGCTGAGGATTCCTGGGTAAAATCCCCGATGGTGTCGCCGAGAAGGCCTGCCTGGGATATGGGCACACTAAGAAAGCGTACTTTGTCAGCGCGACGCATATCTTCAGGGCAAGCCAGGGTGGCATTTCCGGACCACTATGTGGCCATCGTTTTCCCTAGGGCACGGACGGCCGACTTGAATGTCATGAGAGCATAGTCAATCGCCGTGAGACGCTTACGCATAAGCCTGGGGAAGAACCGCCCCTGTGCAGCACAGCCAGGAGGCTGTGGGGCACGGCAGAAGCGGCATGGCCCGCAGCGGTGTGGGCTCTGGCCTTGATAGACACAGATAACCCACCCGCCTTAGACGGGGGTCTCAGCTTACCCCTCCAGGTGGCGGCGCCCACCACCTGAGGAAATAACTTCGTACCCACTGGCTGCCTCGCCATCAAGGGAGGTGAAGGCGAAAGCACACGTGAACTGGGCAGAGAAAAACGCCCTCTATGCCAGCGTGTGCTCACTGTGCGGCCCTGGGAAGAAGGGGACGGGGGCTGGAAGATTAATCTTAGATCAGCCCGCACGTCACACCCTCTAGTCGGTCTGGCGGTGAGACTGGGGTACAAGCCATCTCCAGCCGCACTGCCGAAACAGCCCAGGAAGCGCAGCCGTTATGTCTGATTCGAGAACCGTGACCACGCATTGCACCCCGTAGGATGAAAGCGAGCCCAGTCTGTCATCTGAGCATAACAGCTCGCCCTCCGATGTCGCGATGGACCTTTGATCTCCGGTGTCATCAGGCGGAGGCGCGGGCATCCCGGGGGATGAACTGTACAATCGCCCGAAGCTTGGATGGGGCGCGCTGTGGAGGAGTGGGCGGTCCGCGGGCCCGGAGGCGACGGATAAACCCCCACTGTGATCCTCAGATCTGCCCGCGTGCTAACCACTTTCACGGGGAGCAACGGGGGTGGCCGAAGCCGCGATCTCAGCAATGCAACAACCACGCCCTCGCAGTGAGAGCATGAGCTGTCCGCAGGCACCGCATCAACATGCTGGACCCCCAGACCTGTCATGCAATACCCGTGCCCATCATCCAGAGATAGGAACCACCGCATCCAGAAACGCACAGTCAGAACAGCGTCTTGAAAAAGACGTGTTGATTGACTGTGTTGCTCTCTTAGGAAAATCTCTTTTAGATCACCAGCGAAACGCCCGGAGGACGGGAAACCCAGCCCGCCACTCGCACGTCTTTTTTCCGCACTGGTGAAGGTAAGGCTTTCTTCTCTGGAAGTCAGCTTAGCAGAAGTTGTTCAGCTCACGATCGGCACTGAAGCAACAATTCTGAGGATCTGACTCCAGCAGCTGGCTTATATAGCCCTGATGAGCTCATCAGTCTCAGCTGTGGAGCTCAGCTCCGCCAACTCAATTGGCATTTCATTGGCCCGTTTTCTTATCATCAGAAGCGATTGGTCGTCTGAAGTACTCCCAAAAGTCTGTTATTACAGACACATGTTGGAGTTCCCTATGAAGGGGAACATCAAATTCTTCAAAACCATTTGCCAATCTTACGATTACAATACATATTTGGAACCACCAATAAACTTAAACAACAACTGTCTCATAAGTTTAGCTTCTTAACGTCCGAACCAAAGTCTGCATATTTTCAGGTTGCCAAAGCTAATTTGCATGCGCACTTAAAAGGAATGAGATCACGACACCAACCTCATTTATGGCAGTGTTACACATGATTATCTTCTGAATAATGCCTTGTTAGATCGCGCTGGTGTAATCCACAACTTGGTCTTGATTGTGAATCTCCTCCAGAAATGACAGCGACTTTGTTTACAAGTTTGTGGGAGTTTGAGTAATTGCTGTCATGTGATGTGCATTTGACAGGACAGACTGTACCTCACGTTTGTTTCATACAGATTATCAAACCAAACTACTTTTTTTTTAGGTGCACTTGGTTCATTTAAAAGTACAGATTTCAAGCTTTATTTGTATTTATTTCTTATGTATGCGAAGCAAAAATTCACTGAGATTCCAGCACGTTTGTTGGCCATCGAACTGTCATAGAAACGTCAGAAACATAATTTCAACCGTTTTCATTTACCACATTGACCGTTACACTTTTCCCTATTCAAAACTATATGAGTGACAAGTCTTTTGTATAGTCTTTGTGTTGAACACAAAAGATATTTTGAAACATTCTGGTTGCTGGTTCTCGTTGAAGTCCCAGCAACCAACTTTTAACAAGAAAAACAAACATATAAAGGTTTAAAACCACATACTAGAGAGTAAATTATGAGGCAATTTTCCATTTGGAATGATCCATTCCTTTAATCTAAGTAACATGTCATCTGGGTGCATTTGATTCCTCTGTTTATAAGTAAACAGACATTTTACATTTTCATCTACCGTATTTTGGAAGCACGGCCTTTATTATTGACTCATTCATTCAGGCTTGAAACTAGTAGCTGTCTTTATTATTGTGTCATTGTTTATGAACAAATCATTTGAGTCAATGATTCAATGAGTCACTAATCCCTAAAAGACAGGCTCTTGATGAATCAGTGTTTTTAAACTAAATCTGTTGTGTCAATGATTCACTCGTTTATTTATGAATGGAAACAAAAATGTCATTTGATCATTGGCTGTGCTTATACCTTGGAAGTAAAATGCATCTCTTGTGACCACTTTTGTGTGTGTGTGTGTGTGTGTGTGTGTGTGTGTGTGTGTGTTTGTGTTTGTGTTTGTGTTTGTGTGTGTGTGTGTGTGTGTGTGTGTGTGTGTGTGTGTGTGTGTGTGTGTGTGTGTGTGTGTGTGTGTGTGTGTGTGTTGCACCTCTAGTTCATTATGAGGCAGAATTGTAGTTTGTGTAAATGTGAATGTTCTCCAGCGATCTATGGTGGTTAGATTGCTGGTGATTGTGACTATTTTGTTCACTGTAAAACCCAACAGTCAACTTTATCAAATGAAATGAGTGTAGTTAACTCAAAATGTACTGAAAGTTAATTCTACTTATTTGAAAAGAGTTTTGAACTCAGTGTTGATGATAATGAGTTAATTAAACACCTCATTACTTCAACCTAAATGGAGTAAGTTCGCAGTACTCCTATAGATTAGCTTTTTAATCGGTTTGTTGCAATCGGTTTCCTCAAACGGTTTGAGTTGCCTTAACTTATTGGCTTTTACAATACTCGGTTTGAGTTCTCTTCATTTATCAGGTTTTGCTTTGCTCAAATTGTCTCATTTATTTAAATGGATTAAGTTCACAGTACTCATTACGATTAGTTTTTGAACTTAAATGGTTTGTTGCAATCGGTTTCTTCAAATAGTTACCTTAACATATCAAGTTTTTTAAGTGTATTACTGTAATTTAAAGAGTGTGCAGCTTACTATTGGCAATACTGAGCTTAAGATTGGCTTCACAAAATGAAAGGAAATCAAATCAAATCGCAATATCAGTCAGAAAAGTCTCACTTCAATATTTTTGTCACCTTGCCTTTCATAAAGTTTTATGCAGTTGTGTAATATAAAACAACACAAACATTGATCCCTGTGAGATCCAATGATTCCAAGTGCAGGTTTAACATACAATACTTTAAATAAGAAAAATGTACCTATAAAAATACACAAAATGCACATGAAATATAAACCTAAGTATACAAATCCAAAATGCAGGGATCCATGTTTATGTTGATTGTCTCAAAAACACTGAAAACTGGACTGACACTTTCAATTTACTATAATCTTCTATGTGAAGCTGCTTTGACACAATCTATATTGTAAAAGCACTAAAGAAATAAAGGTGATCTGAATTAAATTTAATTGAATGAGAGCGTGTATAGATGTTTCCCAGTCATGGGTTGCAACTCGATGGGCATCCGCTGCGTTAAACATATGCTGGATTTGTTGGTGGTTCATTCCGCTGTGGCGACCCCACAATAATAACGGGACTAAGCCGATAAGAAAATGAATGAATGAATTAATGAATAATTATATATGAAGTTTTCATACTGTTTTACCATTCACATTCTATATGACGTTTTCATACTGTTACATCTCTAATATCCCATAACATTAAGTAGGTAGGTGCAGGATAAGTAGTCTATTGTGGCTGTTTGAATTTATTCAACCACACAAGTATTTGAAAACAAACCCCAGAATACCTTTGTTCCACTAGGAGCACTGTAGTCCTTTACTGTTCATTTTAGGCCCAAAAATAGAACTTTTAGAGACACTTCTCAAATCGACCAGCAGTGCAGTAACTTTTTTTTTTATTACATCAAATGCTTTAAAAATAGGACTTGATATACTGTACATAAATTACGATGAGCCATTTTATTTTAGTATCACATATCATTTATTTAATGATATACAGTACTGTTCTCCAGAGTAAAAATTTGGAGCAGTTTTACCAATGGTTGACCCAACACCTGAGTTGTTATAGCACTGCACATGTAATATTAAGTTTGGTCTCTTAAAAAAATCTAATTTTGTTGTAGCTTGAGTTGCATAATTCGAATACATTTTCAATAACAGAAACAGTAACCTAAAGACATTCAAATGCACATCTACTGATACGACTATTTAATCCTTTTTTCATTCATTCATTTTCCTTTAGCTTAGTCTCTTATTTATCAGGGGTTGCCACAGAGGAATGAACCGCCAACTATTCCGGCATGTTTTACGCAGCGGATGCCCTTCCAGACACAACCCAGTACTGGAAAATTATACAA
This sequence comes from Danio tinwini, assembly GCA_903798205.1. Classification (NCBI taxonomy): domain Eukaryota; kingdom Metazoa; phylum Chordata; class Actinopteri; order Cypriniformes; family Danionidae; genus Danio; species Danio tinwini. Next base: position 24,241,661 of record CAIGQZ010033112.1, read on the forward strand.
CAATAATAAATAAAATAATATGAACTTACATACCAAATTTCTGCCACCAAACCATGGTTACCGTTATTATTGCTACAGTAAAGATTTAAACACATTGAAATGAATCAGCTTTCTGCAGTCAGTGCTGAGATTTATTTGTACTTAGACTAGTTTAAATTACACATATTTGCCACCTGTATGGGTGAAATATTAAACTTGCTGGATCTCACAGTGCTGTTTAGTGGTCATGTGACTGTAACTCGACAATATAGTCCACACGTTTGTCACATTTTCCACAGACTGGAGCACTGCACTATGACAGCAATCCAGCGGAATGTGTTTTTGTCTACCTCTGCAAGTAATTGAAAGTGGATAAGTTCAAAATGGTTTATATGCATGTCATTGACCTGTGATTTGAATTGATGAAAATGCATCTTAATCCAGGTATAAATGGGCCTGTTGGCAATTCACAAACTGCTCACTCTCATTTGTAGTATTTAAAATTAAGTTTTTTGTCTTTAATTTTTATTTATTCAAACAAAATTGTATAATTTTTTATTATAGTACACTCGAAAAATATTTTTGCTACTTGTTCAAACTACATATTTACAATGAGTTAACAAGTACACAACACAATTATTGTACATTTTTGGAAAAATACATTTAAGTTTCATGTTCAGTTCAGTTAAATGTATTTTTTAAAAATTGAGTTAACCTAATCATTTTGAGTTTTGCCAATATGAAAGAATTGTGTCGGTGTAGCTACAGCATGTCATGATTTAGCCAAGTCTGATGCAATCCTGGATTAACATTTATGTTGATCCTGGAGCATCATTTTTGTTCAAAAATGTAATCCATACCTATTCCCTACCCCTAAACCCAGCGATAACTGTAAATTATTCCCAAAATCAGAGGCGAATAATAGTTGCATAACAATTATGTAGGTGCATATAACCGTAAACCTAAACTTAACATAAACAGTAAACGTATCCCTTAATTATGATTGACTGATTGAAATGTTGTTCCAACATAGATATTAATCCAGGAACATGTCCCACTCAGTGAAATCAGGTTAGGGGTAAAGACATAGTGGATGTGTAGTTCCTAGCACGATTTGCATGAGATTGCATTAAGAGGAGAAAATGTTGACAACAAAGTATACTTGCATTAAAAGAAACACTTATTAGAGTTTTATCTTCATTAGTTTGATTAGTTTTACAACCTTGCAGAAAAGTAGCACTCATGCTTTTGGTGTTGGCAGCATTCATGTTTCTCTAAGTGAGCCATAACTGTGAAGCAATTTTTAAAGCAGTTGTTAAGTTTTCGTCAGTAAATAACAAACAATTCTGGTTGTCTAAATAGTTGGACAATCATTGGTTCAAAAACATTTTTCTCTTGGGTTAAATATGCCTAAAATTAGGTGAAATAACTCAATTCAAATGAGTGGAAATTCATTAATTGATTCATTTTCCTTCAGCTTAGTTTCTTCAGGGGTTGCCACAGCGGAATGAACCACCAACTATCCCAGCATATGCTTTACACAGAGGATGCCCTTCCAGCTGCAACCCAATACTGGGAAACACCCACACACTCTCACATTCACACACATTTAATTTAGCCCATCTAATTCACTTATACTGCATGTTTTTAAAACCGGAGCACCCGGAGGAAACCCACACCAACTCGGGGAGAACAAGCAAACTCCACACAGAAAAGTCAACTGGTACTCAAACCAGCAGCCTTCTTGCTGTGTGATGACAGTGCTAACCACTGAGCCACCGTGCCAGCCTTTGAGTGGAAAGTGTATCATAATTAAACTTAATTACAACCAAACGTGTATAGTGTATAGTATATACAGTAATTGCATGATTATATCGGTTCATTCACAATTTTCCCATACTGCCTACAAGAATGGACAATTTGAACCTGTTTTAGGGTTTATGACAGACTACTAGAAGAACCACTATTTCTATTAAAAAAAATCTAAGCTGCTATCACACTACTGAAAAATAATTTAGCAGTTTGTTAACCCCCCAGCACTGGTGGCAAAGCAGTCACATTTGGCACAAAGAGCTTTAAAAAAAAAAAAAAAGACGTGTGTAATATCAAAGAATGTGTGCTGAAACGCGTGCGTGTGCCCTGGAATTAATGTTCCCTCCTCTGAGCTCCACATCCACTAGGTCGTAATCATCTCCTCTAATGTCATTCCTCACGCCGGGCCCATGCAGAAATAATTACAAAATGGAGGTGCAATTTTCAGACTGCGATACTGAGAAAAGTGGCACATGAGGCCTCGGAAAATGAAAACAAGATAGACTGTAGACTCCAACGAGGACCCGGTTGCCATTTTCCAGATCCCAAATTGTATTTCTCCAGCAAATATGGTTTTGGGTTTCTTAACTTGAAAGCCTTTCATGCCGAACAGCAGGCGAAAGAGACACAGAGAGATTTTTCGAAAAGCCGTCTCCACCAAATGAGACGTGTTACCCTCCCACTCGCAGTGTTACCGTAAACCCTAAAGGTCCAAAGGCTTTTCCCGAGCCCTCTCACCCCTGCTGGAGAGAGAACGCTTTGATGGAGGGCTCACACATTGGTTCGTTTTATGCGCGAGTGTGTAAGGCAAACTCCAGGTCCTGCCTCTGTAGTTGTGCAGGAGCCCTGGGTAATCAGGCCTATGAAATGTGTTTTCACTGCTGATTACAGAGCAGCAAATGCGGACAGATCACTGGAAAACACCTCGCAAACTCCTGGTCGGCCAGACGTACTGTATCATGACTGTATATACAGTAACTACCGGTCTGGAAAAGCGACTTTATTCAGAACGTATAGTGCTTGAGTGCTTAAAGCACCCCATTATTTCTCTGCATTAACCAGACAAAGGGTTGTGAGAGGATGGAAGGAGGATAAAAAAGACGTCTTTCCTTCTAAAAATAAACCTCTGGATGAAAATGGCCCTTTGATGGGGAACACTGGCTGAGTGCCATCATACAACTATACCGTTCAGACCGTCTTAGAGAGCTGGAGTAAAGGCTAATGGATTCATCTCACTCTTTTTCCTCTTTCTCTCGCTGCATTAACAATTAATAAAGTGCACTCAAGCTTTTACCATTCACATTCTTATTTTTTCAGACTGTTTATTTATTTTGTCTGGAAAGGATTATCCTTTTTAGGCTTGCTTTAAAGGACTATAATATTTTAATAATAATAATAATAATAATAATAATAAAAATAATAAAAATAATAAAAAATAATAATAATACAAATAGTAAAAAATATATAATTTAATATGAAATAATATTTTTAATATTAAATGTTAATACAAATATTGTTTTATTCTACACTACCTGACAAAAAAATTGTCGCCTATCCAAGTTTTAGGAACAACAAATATAAATATATAAGTTGATAATCTAGTTCTAGTTGATCATTTGGTATTAGAAGTGGCTTATATGAAAGGCAAATGCCTCTAGATTATGCTTTACCAGAATAAAATATGATCATGCCTTGATTTTTAATTATTTAAGGACATTAAGGTCTGCCATTGCTTGGACAAAAGTCTTGTCACTTAACAGAAATAACAGTATAGAATATAAAGTCATGGTGCAGTGGAAAAATTATTAATATTGTGTATGACTCCATGAGCTTGGACGACTGCATCCATACATCTCTGCAATGACTCAAATAACTTATTAATAAAGTCATCTGGAATGGCAAAGAAAATGCTCTTGCAGGACTCCCAGAGTTCATCAAGATTCTTTGGATTCATATTCAATGCCTCCTTCATCTTACCCCCATACATTCTCAATAATGTTCATGTCTGGTGACTGGACTTGCCAATCCTTAAGCACCTTGACCTTCTTTGCTTTCAGGAACTTTGATGTGGCGGCTAAATTATGAGGAGCGCTATCCTGCTGAAGAATTTGCCCTCTCCTGTGGTTTGTAATGTAATGGGCATCACAAATGTCTTGATTTTTTGCGCTTACAACTGTGATCGACAACAATACTTGTATGGTCTGATAACATTTCTTCCTAATTTCATATCATACTGTATGTTGTCCTTTAGAGAAGTTTTTTTGTCTTGAGAAACAATGACAATTGGTCTGAATAACAATTATTTTATTGTTGTGCCTGAATATTAACAATATATTACAAAATATGCACTTAACATTCCACAAGTTAAAATATGGATATATACATGTTTGAAAACATAAATAGGAGTAGCAAAATTCATTTTGAAATTTAATATGCAAAACAATACTGCAATATGTAACAATATGACATTTAATTTACAGCGTTGCTACCTTTTTGCTACACCTTTGGCTCAGAATTTTGCTACAAACATCAGTGTTATGTTGAAAATGCTATCCTAAACATACGTCTACATGCATATGAGAAAATTACCATTTAAACAATAATTGTGCTACTATTTGTTTGTACAGTACAGTATACAATTCATATCCAATTCAATTTTAAAATGGTTTGTAACGTACATATTAAAACTATTGTTAGAAATGGCAAATGTAAATTAAAGAATTTTATTTTCCTTTTCATTTAACATTAAATTTACAGTACATATAAACTTACAGTATATTTCAAAATGAATGTTGCTGCTCATGTGCTTCCATGAAACATGGCAAATGATTGTTGTTGTTAGGAGGTCTCTAAAATTGTTCCATTGTTTAAGTGTGACATCATGCGAAGCGGCTTCCGGGTCCAAGCGCAATGTCAAACTGTATGGGAAGACTCATCATATGGTAATTATAAACGTTTACAAAGTGATGTAATATTTACAAAAATCACCGTCCCAATATATGTATCCATGCCTATTTGATGGCCAGAAGGTGATTCAATTTTTAGAAATTGTTAAAATTTTGGTATTTGTGATGCAGCAAGCCCAGAGACTGTTGTTTACACTATGGTTTTATATAAAATTCACTTTAATGTGAGATATGACTAAAACTTGACCAGAAACTAATATTTTCTCAATTCAAATGAGTAGCAGCTTGGACCCAGAAACAGTATTCCATACGTCACCGATATGTCACACTTTAACAAGCAGATAGCTATATACCATACAACCTCTATTAGAACAGTCTCTATTCATCATGGCATATATTCAACAATGTGCTGCAAAACATTCCACAGATTTTTATTATTATTATTTTTTTTTCAAATTAATTATTAGGTCTTGAATTGTTGATAATGTTTCTTCAATGCTTAAAGGAACACTTCACTTAAAAAAGCTAATTTTACAACTCCATTAACGTTAAACAGTTAGGTTCACCCATTCTTGAATTAATTTAGCTGATATCCGCGTCTGGCGTGATGAGAGTATATACTGGCCATATTGGCTGAGAAAGTAGCAACTTTACATTTTGTGTTGGACTTGATGTACATGATGTTACTAAAAAAAGAGTCAATTTTGAGCAAGATGCTAATGATCTAATCTGATTCAATGGTCTATGCTAAGCTAAGTTAAGCTAAAATTGTTTCCGCCAGACCTGGAGGTCAATTTAATTAATTCTAGGGGCTTTATTTTAACGATCTAAGCAAAAAGTCTAGAGCGATGGCGCAAAAGCATTGAGGGCATGTCCGAATCTAATTTTGCTATTTTAAGGACCGAAAAATACAGTCTGCGCCCCGGTGCTTGGTCTAACAGGGTTGTGCTTATTCTCTTAATGAGTTATGGGTGTGTTTTGTGCATAACGTGCATTAAAACAATCAGAGTCTCATCTCATATTCCCTTTAAGTGTCAGTTGCTTTGCGCCATGGCACATTTGCTGTTTACATGGCAGACTTTGTAAGTAGAAAAACTGATTGCTTCACTAGCAAGAAAACATTTAAACAGACCATCTGCGCGAGGATAAAGAATGAGCCTCCTACATTTGGTCTCTTTACTTTCTCTTTCTCTTCACTTTTACTCATTTACTTTCATGTTTTTTGGTCTATTTTTACAATCAACTAGCAGAAGTGCAAAACATAAAATTAATAGATTGTTACTGGGAATCCGCCATCAATTATATAGTTTAATCTGATTCAATGATCCATGCTAAGCTAAGCTAAAAGTGCTTTCGCCAGACCCCAAAGTCAATAAAATTTGCTCTAGTGGAGTTTTCTATTAAAAAGTCTCTCTCTCTCTCTCTCTCTCTCTCTCTCTCTCTCTCTCTCTCTCAATTCAATTCAATAGTTGCTTTATTGGCATGACAAATGTTACAAATGTATTGCCAAAGCATTTAGCATTTATATATGTGATTATAGTTTACATAAAAAAGTAACATACATATATATAATAAAAAAACAATACACACAATGGATAGCAGTAGTAAAAAAGGGAAATATATTATAAATAAATAAATATATATAATTAAATAAAATATAAATAATATATCATATCATTCAATATATTGTCAGACTAAAGGTTGAGCTCATTTAACTCCGACTACCAATCTGCCAATCACTGATGACCTTTTAACTTGCTAGCCACACCCTAGCAACCACCTACGCCACCCTAGCAACTAAAAAAATAACTGCCATTGACTTTACATTGAACATACTAACAACATATCACTCCATACTAACAATATACTGATCCATACCAGAAACAGGCTAATCATACTAGCAACATCAAATTTATACTATAAACATACTAGCAACATGCTAAATTATACTAACAATATACTAATCCATACTGGAAACATATTAACAAACATATTAATCATACTTGCAAACATTCTAATTCATACAAAATTCATGCTAACGGCATACTAGTTTATACATCAATAATAATATTATATCAATAATAATAGATCAGAATAAACTGTACATTTAACAATCAACATTTTTTTAGGATAAAACAGTAATAAAACAATAATAATCTGTATATTTACAATGATTCATTTATAATAATTTATATTTTTATAATAATCTATAATTTAATTTAGTGTGTGTGTGTGTGTGTGTGTGTGTGTGTGTGTGTGTGTGTGTGTGTGTGTGTGTGCGTGTGTGCATCACTGATATTTTTATTGGTCTCCTCTCTCTTTTTGTGACAGGCGTTAATGTATTGCGCCGCTAGAAGGACACAGTCAGTTTTTTCCCTAGTAAATATTGAAACTGTGTTTTATTGTCTGACTCGGTGAATTGTGGGTAAATGCTCTGCAGTTTGGGGTAGAATGATTCTCTGATGTGCTGATAGTTTGTGCAGCGTCTCTACAGTCAGACTGTAAGCACTCATCCTGTATTTGGTCATTGTTGTTCTTAATTTACTGTCCTTTACTGCACTCAGATACTGCCTCTCTCTCTCTCTCTCTCTCTCTCTCTCTCTCTCTCTCTCTCTCTCTTTCTCTCTCTCTGTAAAACATTTCTTTATTAGAATATAATGCACTTAAAATACTTTTTATAATCAGTTGGCAGATGTGCAAAACATACAATTATTAGATTGTAACTGGGAATCTGCCATCAATTGTTTGTCCTAATTATGTGTTCCTTGCACAGTTGTTCTATCAGGTGTTATATTAGGAAGATTGCCGTTTAGAGGATTGTCTCCCTGAAAGCAGCTGCAAAAAGCTCTTTGCCATGATGGTTTCTGTTTTTCCACTTGGTGAGTTTAATGACAGGAGAGACTCAAGAGTGCAGGAGATCAGGGAACGGGGGAACAAGCTGCTCCTGTAAAGGATGCCATGAACTTAAACATCCTTGTCCTGCAATAACATTAAATTGTCTGGTTTACATAATCCACAGCTCCTGCTCAAGCACTCGCTGTTCTCTGACTCAGCATGGTTGCGGAGATGTATAAAATAACACCCATCCTGAAAACAATCTCATTGTCAATTTACATGTAAATAATATTGCCGATGCTTTAAAGGGCACGTCAACATTATTTTATAGATTCAATAAGCACTTCAGCACGTATCTCATCATAAGTTACTGTAGTAACTTGCTTTTCAGTGCTGATTTTTTCTTCCTGTATACATTTTCCAGTTAGAGAAAAAAGGTTTAAGATTATCATCAGTGCCACCTACCCATGATTCTTTGTTTTGTGTGAATTTGACAGCTCCCCTAGGGACTTTCATGCCATATTAATGGTAAGAAATATGGTGACTTCCACTGTAATTACAAAAGCACTGCAGGCAGACATGGTGTGTCGTAATTCACCCACTTCCCTTCATGTTTGCACTGCAGGGCGGAGAACAGCACTATCTATTTCATCAATGTCTTAATCCTTATCTTTCTCATTAAACATGTGTCGAGCATTGCAACTCGGCCTGATGAAAACTGGACTGGGAATGAAACTCGTGTTTTCAGCAGTAAGCAGTTACTTTCTTTTGAAGGGAAACTTTTACACTGTAAAATCAGTCTTGTTAAATGTATGTTTAAAAAAAAGCTTCTATATAGACGAATTACCAACCTACACACATGATGTCACATGGGTCCCTGGTTGCAAAAAAAGACCGGTTGCAATAGCCAACGTGTTGTGTTGAGCAAGAGGATACCAAATTTGAAAATAGGAAATTGAAAAAATAATAAAAAAACTTTACTTTTACCGTACACCACACTTTGTGTGTGTGTTTTGGTCACGTGATGTGCGTTTTCAGTAGATGGAGGGCTGTTCACAGATGCTTAGTAAAACGCCAGTTTGGATGTTCTGCCATTTTAAAACTAAGCTGTATCAGTGTAAAGTGGGCCTGAGTGTGTGTTTTTCACGAGCACGTTTGCAACGGGGGCGGTGCGGAGGGTCGGTGATGCCACCTCAGCAGCATCATGATGTCTATAGGCCATCGGCGATGGCATCGTCTATCGACCCAACCCTAATAGCGTTAAAACCAAAGTGCAGCCACACGTCAGCTCTAAAAGCTGGAGGCACCTTTATATTTTCCGCTATGCTCACTCTTGCTTACTTCTGATACCGTACTACTTGGCATTTTGTTGATCGCGAGTTAGGGACATCTACAGGAGTGGAGGAGGACGTCATTTGGCACAACTTGAATCGATACTTGAGGTTGGACTATCAATACACTATCGTAAAAGAAATTATCGCAATAGTTAGATGTATCGATAATATTGCACAGCCTATTACATATGGTTAATTAAACTGCGGACACTAAATGCTAAGAATGAAACGTGAAAGTGTAAGTTATTAAAGTTGGTTTTATATTCACACATTCATTCAGTGACAACTTGTGACACACTCCCTATATTGTTTACCATGACACTTTGAATATTCGGTCTGAAATAAGCTGCAAGTATGACTTAAACAAGCATGTATAAACAACATTAACACTGTTTGACTGTGAACAATGTTGTACTTTGATAGTCATTGACTGCTAATATGATTTTGCTATTTAGAGTTTGCAAATAATACTTTTATGAAATTATATTATTAAGGAGAAAGTCTGAATGTTCGAATATAAAACCAACTTTACCTTTAGGTGTAAGTTCACATACCCTGGGCCTGCCGTATAGGTGTAGTTTGCTGTCAGAATGCAGTGGTTTTACTTGTTAATGATTACCCAGGCCTTATATAATGTTAGCTTTGTCTTTTTTTTTCTTGTCTTTTGCTCGGCAGAACCTCGGTAAATCAGGGAACATTATTTCTTGCACATGACCACACAGAACACAATTGTTGGCATCCAAACACTTGTAGGCCTTTAACTTCTCTCTTGTAAAATCCCTTGGAGCTTCAATGAGATTGTATATTTCGGGCTGGATGCTTGGTCATTTTTGCCTATTCAATATCCATTGGGAGGGTGCTATCACAAATGGACCTGTCAGACGAACACCGCTCACTTTAACGTTAATTTTACCAAATAACTATGCTTATCACTGGGTGACAAGCTGTTATAATACACTGAAAGCATTATGTAAATAATATATATAATATGTAATCAATATATCTTATTTCTAAGACAACAACAAACCCTGTACCACATCGTATGTCATTCCCTCGCTGTAAATGCTGGCGTTCCCGTTTTTTTCTGCCACCTCCCTGCGCGCGCATCTTTGAAGTCAGAATTATTAGCCCTGTTAAACTATTAGCCCCATGTATATTTTATCACCAATTTCTGTTGAATGGAAATACATACATTTCTAAAGTCAATAGTGTTAATAACTAATTTCTAATAACTGATTTATTTTATCTTTGCCATGATGACAGTAAATAATATTTTACTAGATCTTTTTTAGGATACTAGTATTCAGCTTAAAGTGCAATTTAAAGGTGTAACTAGGTTAATTAGGCAAGTTATGGTATTTAGACAAAATTATTGTATAACAGTTGTTCGATATCGAAAAAAAAAGTCGTAAGGGGGCTAATAATATTGAAAAAATTCTAAACTGCTTTTATTCTAGCCAAAATAAAACAAATAAGACATTTTTTCAGAAGAAAAATATTACAGCAATTACTGTGAAAAAATTCATGTTAAACATCATTTGGGAAATATTTGAACAAAAATTACTGGATGGCTATTAATTTTGACTTCAACTGTGTGTGGAAAATATGTGTGAGGAAATAAATAAATTTATTTTTTAAAGTCATTTAGGTATAGTCATTTTTTGCAACAAATGACAAAAGTTACATTTCAAGTATTCCATGGTGTCAAATATTGGGGAAAATATTTATACTGTATGCAAAATGATAACAAATACACTAAATGATATTCTTATTTGAATTTTTGGTATTTATTTTGAACGTCCCTTTACCGTGTTTTATTGAATTTAAGCTACATTGGATCTACATGCCAACTAATTCTCATTAGATTATCAGTAGACTGTTAGGTTGGGGTTAAGGTTGGGGTGAGGGTAAGGCTTAGTGTAAGTTGATATGTACAGTACTTGCAAAGTTTCTTATAGTTAGTTAAATGTCTGTTAAAGGAGCAGTATCAGCAGATATTAAGCAGACAGTCTACTAATACTCAAATGGACCATCAATATAAAGTGTTACCGAATTTTTAAAGACCTGTTTTAAAACAAAACATAAATGAACATTTTACTCTAAGCATGTACCTATAAATGTTAAATCCAGAGAAAATGTGTGTGAGTTGCTTTTCATCTTACTGACATGACATGACTTGGTACTTACAAAAACATAATTTTTTTTATAAAATTGTACTGTACAGTGCCAAAGAAATCTGTCTTAATAATTTGTCCAATAATTTCCCTAGTAAAAATCACTTTCGTTTAAATATCAATTCTTACTATTTACTACTGGCTTATTACCTGCCTATTAAAAAACACATTGGCTGTTTATTAGTACTTCTAAAGAAAATGTTCTGCATGATCTTATTCTACTTCCCTAATCCCCACCCAATACCTAAACCTACCTTCTACCTTAATTCAATTAATAAGCACTATATTAGGAGTTTATTGTGGCAAAAGTCATAGTTAACGATTTATTAATAGCCAGAATTGTTCCTTTAAAAATAGTGTGACCAAATACATCTAAAACTTTATAAATGAAGACATATTTACTTTATAAGATAAATAACATGTTATAGTACGTATGTCATTTTGTGTATCAAAATGAAGTGTCTATGTTCACAGCAAGAAATATCTGCTTTTAGGGGTAAGTAAAATGATCTTGTTTTTCAGTAAAACCCCACTGGCAGTTCTTAATTCATATTTAAGCATACACTTTCAAGAAAATAACTTCTAAAACATCCAAATTCCTCAAGTTATTATTCCTACTCAAATAAAATGTGTCTTGATTCAAACATGTTTACATACAGTATTTGTACATAACTTCATTTGCTGCCATTTTTATTTATTTAGTCAGTTAAACGAATAGTTACTCAGTGTATAATGTGTATACATTCATTTATGTTCTTTTTGGCTAAGTCCCTTTATTAATCAGGGGTCGTCACAGCAGAATGAACCGCCAACTTATCTAGCATATGTTTTACACAGTGGATGCCCTTCCTGCTGCAACCTAACACTGGAAATACCCATACACTCTTGCATTTGCACACATACACTATGGCCAATTTAGTTTATTCAATTCACATATACTGCATGTCTTTGGTCTGCAGGGGAAACCGGAGCACCCGGAGGAAACCCGCGCGAACACGGGGAGAACATGCAAACTTCACACAGAAATGCCAACAGACCCAGCTGGGGCCCGAACCAGCGACCTTCTTGCTGTAAGGCAACAATGCTTAATGTGTTTTCAATTAATATCAGTTAATAACAATAAAAGTCAATCAATTATTGTTATCAGCTATTACTATGTGATATGTGAACGTACATTTAACAAGATAAAATAGCACAATATTTGATCATATATACCTAATGTAACCAGGTAACAGGTTTTTAGGTAATACACTTTTAGCTTTTGCTTCTGCTTCTTACCTTCTGTAAAGATGACTGACTATTTCTCTTTTTTTTTGTACAGTGAGAGCTGTGGGAATTGAAGCGTCAGTGTGAGCGGTTACTGGCTGAGTTGCTGTGTTGTCAAGTCCACAGAACACACTTTGGGTTTGAGCAGAAACCACAGTTCTCAAAAGTGATAGAACAAAGTTTCAGGTTGAGGTAGAGATGGATGGAAAATACATACTCAGCACAAGTTTCATTTTGCCTTACAATATGTAACATCCTCTTCCTGCGCAAGCTTTCTTTCCAACTCTTCCACTCCAATCTATATATAGATTAGTATAAGTTTCCAAACTGTTTAAGTAAAGGCATTTTTGGTCCTCATTTCTGTCATTCACATCTTTTTTTTCACATTTGCTTCAGATTTGCACAGAATACCCATCTCATAATCTTGTGCATGGTATAAAGTTGTGTAAATGTTAAAATGCAAATGATGAATGCTCTGAAAAAAATACACTTTAAACCAACTTAAAAAAAAACTACTGTAATGAACTTTGGTTCAAACTATAAAATTGTATTTAATCTAAATCTAAAATATTTAGTGTGGTCAAGAAAAAAATTACATTCACACAAAGTAAAATATTGTTTAACATAGAGAGACTAAATATATTTTTTAATTTAGTACAAAGTAGAAAACTACTTTTTTAACTTTAGATCAAAGTATACTCTTCTACCCAGGCACATTGTGGATACCTACTCAGGTCTACATTTCAGGTGACAGCAAAATGCGTAACAGGAGAAACGTTTGCTCACAGTTTTTGTTTTTGCAAATCCACCAGAGGTTATAGTGTACGCTTTTTTAATGATCTCTTAAAATGTATCTTGTGTGTCCTCTTCTTGTGTAAATCTACCAGAGTGCGCAATATACACTTCAGCTGACCAGGCCAGAAAAGCCATCACGACCATGTGATTTCACCACGTTTTCAGCCTGTTGTTCATTTATTTTTATTTATAAATTAGTTTTTTTGCCTTTGTTTTACATGGTTTCTGAAACCATTTTTTCACCAGACTCAAACCCCGTTGTCCCCGGCAACTCCGCTCTGTGTCCCAAGTCCACCGTCATATGTGGCGAGCTACTGGGCAAACTGGTAACACCGGAAAAAGTGTCCACATGGAGGCAAGTGATCAGCTGTTAGCACAAAAAAAAAGAACAAAAGCTGTTGGCGGCATCATGCCACCCGATAGAGTTTCTTTAAAGATAAAATGCAGCCAGACATACCTCTGGCTACATATTTCACGCTCTCCAGAAATCTTGACAGGGGTACGTATTCACAATAAGCCTATGTTAATAAAATATACTGTAACTTGTTACAGCTAATTTTAATAAATAACCCCTCAAATTAAAATTTTTACTTGAAAATGAAAAATGTATTTTAATATTAATCTAAATATTTATTCTGCCTAAGGAAAAAATACATTGACTCAAATGTAAAATATTTTATAAACAATGTTTTAATTAAATTACTTGTATTTTTATTTTAAATCCAACCAAAGTAAAATTGTACTTTGGACTAAACTATAATAAATACATATAATAATAGTCTATGACATTGTAAGTTATTTATTTTCAATAATGAGGTAATCTGTTTGTGCTTTCAGTATGGCTATAAATATCACGCAATACTGTGATCAAACTCACCTTAGAAATACTTAAAAACTGAAAGTACATAAACATTACTTTTTTTAGTGGTCACATGACAAAAACTGCTGGTTTAAAGCAAAAATATTATGAATGTTTTTAAGTTTACCTAGGGAGTTAGTTTTTTGCTTTATGACACATTGAATAAATCAGAATATAATAAAAAACCCTTTATCAGAAATAATAAAAATAAATAAATAATACATAAATAATAATAAAAATGTTATAATCAGAAACACTGAATTCAATTTAAAAATGCGCTTTGAATGAAATGTACTTTGAATGAAAGCTTATGTATTGGCTGTCTTAATCCTGTCACTTTACAATAACAAACTGTACAATCTCAGAAATAAAGGTCACTGGGGTGGTACCTTTTCAAAAGGTACACATTTGTACTTGAAGGGTCCATATTGGCACCTCAAAATTATATATTAGTTCCTTAAAAATTTTAAAAGAAACACTTTTGTACTTTTTAGGCATTGATATATACCCGTGAGGTATTAATATGGAGCTATTAAGTACAAATTTGTACCTTTTGAAAAGGTACCGCCCCAGTGACAGCTCTCGTACCTTTATTTCTGAGAGTGTACAGCTTTCTAAATTTATGCTAAAACACTGCTTTATTTATTTGTTCATTTATGTATGTATGTATGTATGTATGTATGTATGTATGTATGTATGTATGTATGTATGTATGTACTTTCATTTTAGTTGTCTTTTATTTCTTTAGTCTTAATTTCCAAAATGAATCCTCATTACACTTAACAAGTTTACAATGATAATAAAGCTTATAAGTTTATAAGTTTTTTTAATGATTTATGAAGGAATTATAATGCTTTGTTTCGTTATATCATCTTAATTTACAAGTAGCAGGGTATTTACAGCTACTGTATATTTCTGTCCATTCGCATCCCATCCCTTTGTGCCAACTGGCGGCATTGTCGCAAACTGCTGTTACACCTAAAAACATTTTTTTCTAATCCCTTTGTCCTGCGGCAGTGTCATATGTGGTGGTAGTGCTCATTTTGAACTATCACTCACTGTAGAAGGTTTTTTTATTTTTAGTGTGGGAAAGATTTCTTGTGACTACTGTCTTAAAGTTCTGTCTTAAATGTCAAAACATTGTGTTGAATGAACTTTAAATTGTTTGGTTTTTCAAGTATATCTTCTTTTATGTTCCACAGATGTGTTTGGGAAAGATATGAGGGTGAGTAAATGATGACAGCATTTTCATTTTTGGGCGAACTATTCATAACTACTTCATTTCTGCCTTAGCTAAACAGTTGTCCTTTTGATGAAGACACTAGCGGCACACTTTTGTAGAAGTACACAATCAGAGCTGCTTCCGGTCTCATTTCCATCTCAAAAACACTGGTGTGACCAAACCTCTGGGGAGAAAAAAACTCTGCATAGATGTCTTTCATGTTCCAAGCCTGAGGATTCTCATTTTCCTCTGGATCTGTGATGAGAAGCAGGCAGAAATGTGTAAAGAAGGTTAGGCTTATGTTTTTTTTTTCTTGCTGCAGATATGCACTGATCTGTTTACATCTCTATTTTCTGCCCCAAATGTTTCCAACTTTCCCCAGAAGGTTTCATTTGCTTTGAAGTGGCAAGGAAAAAATGCCTTACAGCTATCGTGTTAAGACCTGGTATATGTTGAAATAATTATTAAGTATATTAACGTCGTTTTCAGGTGAAGCATTGTTGCATCATTTATTTTGCGTATACATTTTATGAGTCATTTGTGCCCTTGTAAAGAAAAGTTACTTTTGTGAGCTTTGTAAATGCCAAAACCAGCAGGCTGACATCAGCTTCAAAAGACTCATAAAATGTCAAACTTTGATTAAAACTGTGTTTGTGATATAAACCACTACAGCCGTGCTTTAAAACAAAACAAAAAAACAACATGTACTGAACTACCACCAGACATTTATTGTTGGTCCAGCATATTTTTGTGTGCCTTGTAAACCTACAAAATAATAGGAGTAATTATCATATGTCAGACTGTTGTTGCATGATGTATCCAAGCTATGCTTTATTAACTCTGATCATTTTTTTTTAAGTCTATTGGTCTAAGATGGTCTTAGACCAGTTTAGCTGATCTGGACTGGTTTGGAACCAGGGGCTGGTTGCACCAGCTGTGCGTAATGCCTCATTCACACCAGCAGCGACTTTGTAGCTGAATGTCATTCGGGGTGGCAACCTGCTACAAACACAGAGGTGTGTAGGTCTACAGCCCAGAGAATACAATCGGCCTCTGAGCAAGCTAAGAGAAGATCACGTGGGCTCTACTGATGCTCCTACTGGCTGTGCTCAAGAAAGTCGCTCTTCATTTGCACAAAGTTGAAGGATGCTTAACTTTGTTGCGTCACTAGACACGCCCACCTGGTTGACAATGGTCGCTGTTGCTCAAGTAGTCGGAGGTCGTCTGAAATCGCTCACTCTCCGTTGAAATGAACGGTCGCTTGTCGCTTTGCCTCTGCGAGACGCTCGTAGTTTGAATAAAGCTTAAGTTCAAACATAGCCCAGTTGTGACTTAAAGGTTCTCTAAGTTACAGTTTACACACTACTAGATAATTTTGTGTTGCACCACTGAACTTATTTTAAATGTAACGCTACGTTTCAACTAAATATTTTTAGTTGAAACTAAACCCCCCTGCTGAAAATACTGTAGGTCGAAAAGAGATGATGGCGAGATTAGTTTATATTAATGAACTCATGATAATAGTAGTAGTAGTAGTAGTAACTTTGTTGTCCTTGACAGGAAATTTGTTATGGGCATCACCATATTGCTGCAGACATTACATAAAAACAGGCAATAAAAACAATACAAAAATACAGCAGTTACAGAATTTATAATGCTAATTAAGATAGACTCTTGTTAAATAAACCCACTGAAACAGGTACAAAGGATTTCTTATAATGGTTCAACCTACACTTTGGGCCTCTATATCTTCTACCAGAGGGAGTTCATAATGTGAAAACAAAAATGAGTTGGATCGTTCACAATCCTTTTCACCTGGTTGAGGACACAATTCTGATATAAAACTTGAGGATTAAAATATTCATCACGCCCAACTATTTTCCATCCTGTCTTTAAGAGATGCATCAACTTAGATTTACACTGAACAGATAGGTTGCCAAACCACACTGTGATACCATATCTTACCAAAATCATGAGCTTCTTGTTAACTCCAAAAAGACGTAACCTCCGTAAAAAATACAATTGCATAATAATAAAGAATGATCTCCCTCTACTCACAGCCTTACTTATTTTTTTGCGGTTTGTGAAATAAGCGTTCATTTTTTTTTTTCCAAGTAGTGTATCCATTAATTAAAACCAGAATTTCTTCATGACTGAGTTCTTCTCCCTGCACTTTTCTCTTTTATGTGTAAGATATTTAGAAAAAAAAATCTAGTTTAATATTTTGATAACTTTATGCGTATTTCTTGTGCAATGTGTGCATCGTCTGTTATAGTGACCGACTGTAA
Source organism: Danio tinwini (assembly GCA_903798205.1). Lineage (NCBI taxonomy): Eukaryota > Metazoa > Chordata > Actinopteri > Cypriniformes > Danionidae > Danio > Danio tinwini. Next base: position 24,259,131 of record CAIGQZ010033112.1, read on the forward strand.
TATAATGTACTATAAAAAATGTAATCTATCATTTATTTTTATAGGACAGTCATATATAGATGCATTAGTTGCAGACTTTTTTAATTTATTGGATATTAGGTCATTCAATGCAACTACGCATGACTTTATGAAGAGCTTACGACCTACTAACTTGGTTTATGCTACATTAGAGCTTCCTTTCAAATACTAAATAGGAAATTCCAGTTATCTCAATAGGAATCCATGTCACAAGATTTTTTTATGCATTTCTGATGATTTCAGTTATTGAGATCATGTAAGTTGCTGTGTTTAAGCCACTAGAAAGCTGCTGCTTTTGAAAGCGATGCTTGTTGTGAAATTGCCGCTTCATTGTTGACTGAAGAAGCTAATCCTAGACTTGTCACAACATCTATTGTAGATCTCTCATGATTTGACATGCTATTTTTTACTTCTTTTATTCTTATTTGTATAATTTTTTGTCATTTGTATAAAACTGTCTGTTAAGTGAATAAATGTCAATGTAGATAACAGACATTGTTTTGATTACACACTGTAAAAAATGCTGGGTTCCACACAATTCCTTCATGTTGCCCCAACCTGAATCGTTTGTTAACTTAATCATTTTTTTTTTACAAATGTAAGTGGATTGAACAAAAAACAATTAAGTTGTGCCCCCAAAAACTTAATTATTGTGTCATTTCAACTTATTTTAAATAATTAGTTTGAACAAGCAGCAAAAGTCATTTTTTTGCGTGCAAAATTTGATGTGACCACACTTTAAGATAGCATAATTATCATGGTTAAAGTTTGCAGCAGTTCTACTTACAGTAAGCAGCAATTCCATATGTTACACATTGTAAAATGAAATTAGGTGACTAATTTTTAGGTGAGATAATTTTTATCATTTTTTATTTGATAAAACTAGAAAAAAATAGTAACACTAGCTATGTTTCCATCCAAAAATGCGAATGAACTTTATGCGCAAAACTGGATTATCGCATAAAAGACATGCGAATAAAGCTGTGTTTCCATCCAACGAGTCAAACCGAACAAAATCGTCACTTCATGATTAACTGGCGCCAAATATTAACAGTAAAAACAATATTTACTGCAGTAGGAGAGGCTGCGTCAATCTTTTCTTCATCTAATAAATGACTTGCGCCTCAGAAGGCAATTCTGACACACAGTGAACACGCGGTGGAGTTTGAAGGTATCAGACGCGGAGCACAGACGCTCTTGATTCTGGATGTCACTAATAATATAATAACACTAATACTTAAACAGTAAGGCATTTAAGAATGACCAAAACAACATTTCAGATGGTTTATAATGTGCAGCCTGCTGGTTTGTACATTCACACACATTTTTTTCATCACATGATCTCTTATAACAAAATCACATGACCTTTTTTAATGCGCACAATGGAGTTTATCCTACTCAGTTATGCGCATATGTTTTTTATGCGCATTTTCAAAATTGATGTGCATCATGGCGTTTTCATCAACCATTTTTTTATGCGCATATCTAAAATGCTCATAAAAATAGGTGGATGGAAACAACTAATGACTACACACAATGCTGGCTTCCACGCTATTGATTTGTGTTGGGGCAACATAAATGAATTAAGTTAACCTATTAGTTTTTACAAATTTCAGTGGATTGAACATAAATAATCATTTGTCTTCAAAAACATAACTAAAGTTTTGGCGAAGCAGTGGCGCAGCTGGTATTGCTATCGCCTCACAGCAAGAAGGTTGCTGGTTCGAGCCTCGGCAGGGTCAGTTGGCGTTTCTGTGTGGAGTTTGCATGGTCTCCCTGCGTTCGCGTGGGTTTTCTCTGGGTGCTCCGGTTTTCCCCACAGTCCAAAAACATGCAGTACAGGTAAATTGAGTAGGCTAAATTGTCCGTAGTGTACTGTATGTGTGTGAATGAGTGTGCATGGATGTTTTCCAGAGATGGGTTGCGGTTGGAAGGGCATCCTCTGCGTAAAACAGATGCTGGATAATTTGGTGGTTCATTCCGCTGTGGCGACCCCAGATCAATAAAGGGACTAAGCCGAAAAGAAAATGAATGAATGAATGAAAGTATTATATTTCAGCTCATTTTTAAACAAATAGTCTGAGCAAATAAAATAAAAAAGTCATTTTTTAAATACAGATTACTCAATTTATTGTAAATATTTAGGTACACTGAACTCAAAAGAAGTCCTAAATCTTAATTTCCTAAAAGACTTGTTTATGTTCCTTGTAAAGTATTTTGAAAGCGAATACTAACTGATTGCTCCTGTGGCTCTGCTATCCAGCCCAATGGTAACCTCATCAAGCAGAAACCCTTTAAATCCCAACAGAACATTAATGAATCACTCTAGATCTCAGCAGAGGAGGATTAAATAAACTCAAATTAAATTAATTTATTACAAACCAAATTGACATAATGTCTATGACAAAGTCTACAAAAATAATAGACTCAACTAATTACTTTTTTACATTGTACAAACCTCTTTAAAGATCTTGCAGTTGATTTCAGTAGTTTAAACGTAGTGCTCTAAGCTAATTGTAGTAAACACAAATGCATACACAAATTAAGTAAAATTCAAAGATATATTTAATGATGCTTCCTGTTTCCACATGGTATCTTCGTGCATTTTCAGTGATCCAATGACAAGTGGTCAGCTGAGACGAATTACTGTTTCCACATGGTATCAATGTGTTCAAATGCGTCTCCTGTGTCCACTTGTGTTGGGATTTTGCTGAGACCCTCTTATTTTATCATGCTCTACATTACTTTCACAGGAGGGCTCAAGGCTGATTTATACTTCTGATTCAAGTGATCACCATGACCCATGGCGCATACCTTGTGCGTAATCGTGCGTTTATACTTCTGCTTGTATTGCTTTGCAATAACACTTTTTTTTTTTTTTTTTTTTTTTTTT
>CAIGQZ010033112.1:24267507-24284797 GCA_903798205.1 Danio tinwini
TTCTTTCTTTCTTTATAATATTTAAAATTAACTAGAAAACATTAGATTATATTAACTTATACAGTATATTTTTACATTTCGTTTTATAATGAACTTATTACAGTAAAAACAATCTCATTTATAACAGAATAGATTTACACTAGTTTCGTTGATGTCTTCTTCATAGTCCTCTATCCATCAAGTGGCAGTATTTACATTAAAAAATCTGATTATTTTATATTTAATTTCAGTTGTTTTTGTAGCTCAGCAATAAAACAAACAAACAAAACAAATCATCACCATCACAGTTAAAGACATTGTCCCAAACTCTCTCCATCTTACTCTCTTCTTAGATGACATGGTAGGCCAAATCACACATTTTACAATTACAATGGGCCAACTTTGACCCGCCGGCCCTACTTTGGGCATCTCTGATTTACACGCTCACTTTTAAGATCAAACCTACACTCTTAGAAATAAAGGTAAGAGAGCTGTCATTGGCGTGGTACAAATTTGTACCTAAAAGGTCCATATTAATACCTCAAGGGTACATATTCAGTACCTAAAAAGTACAAAAGTGTTTCTCTTAATTTTTTTAGGTACTAATGTATACTTTTGAGGTACCAATATGGACCCTTTAAGTACAAATGTGTATCTTTTGAAAAGGTACCACTGCAGTGACAGCACACATACCGTTATTTCTAAGAGTGTACAATAAATGGCACTTTTTTTGTCATTTTCACATATTTCTGCCTCACAACCATTTGTCTTTGTTCCACAGGATTTGGTAAGTTGATGACAACATAGATTTAAACTTTTTATTCATCCACATGAAAAGTGATATTTTGACAATTGGGCCACATTATCCCAAAATGTTTTTTTCTTATCTGAATGAATGGCATGCAATAAGGTCATATTTGTGAAAATAATACCAATAATAATTACCTATGCAGTGAGACTCAAATTAGAAATGACAATCTCTTTTAAAGGCATTCTCCCCAACTCTCTCAATCCTTCTCACTCTCTTCTCAGATGGGATGGTGGGCCAAATCAAAGGTTACAATGGGCCAACTTCTACACGGTCACTTGTAAGATCAAACCTACAGTAAATGGCACTTTTTTTGTAGTCCTTTTTACACATTTCTGCCTTGAAGGCTCCTGTGCCTATTTCTTGTAAAATTATATTTTGTTTTTGCTCAACAGGATTTGGTGAGTTAATGACAATATAGATTTATTACTTTTTATCCATCCAAAGACTACCTGAAAAGTGCTATTATGATTGATGGGCAGTGGTGTAAAGTAACTAATTACAAATACTTAAATTACTGTAATTGAGTAGTTTTTCCTCTGGAATTGTAATTTACTATAGTTTTAAAAACGTGTACTTTTTCCCTTGAGTACATTTTTTGTGCAGTATTGGTACATTTACTCCACTACTTTCCTTCAACCTGCAGTCACTACTTTATTTTTTCTTGTCTATGGGGATTAGAAAAATCAGTCCTGTGGTTCCCGTCCAATCAAATCGCACATACGTTGTAAATCGCATCATAATAAACTCAAGACATGGGCGATTTATAATTGCAGCAAACTGTTTGGAAGCATTAAAAGTGTCCAAGAAGATGTACAAAATCTATACACGCATTGACCCAGAGACTGTTTAGATGCATGTCACTGATGAGAAGATGACGGATGTTTACTGTATGATGACTGAAATGGCCTTAAACACCCAGCAGGCACAAGACGTCAACATGACGTCAGATTGACGTTGTACCCTAACCTCATGGGGACATTGTGTTTGCTTGGAAATGAAAATCGGGTTAACGTCAGATCTTAACGTCAGGCCGACGTCAATGTCCAACGTCCATCCTAAATGTTACAGCTTGACGTTGTGTAGACATTACCACTATGACATCTATTAGATGTTGTATTTTTTTGTTGCCATACCTGATGAATAAATGTCAGTATTTGACATCAATATGATGTTGGTTTAAGATGTTGGCTCAACATTGGATTTTGGTCACTTTCTAACAACCTAAAGTCAACCAAATATCAACGCCATTTGACATTTTTATTGGACATCAAAATAACGTTGTCCTTAGACGCTGGCTAGACATTGAATTTTGGTCACCTGACATCACAACCTAAATCTAACCTAATATTAATGTCTTATGATGTGTGCCTGCTGGGCAATAACTAGATGCACTACAGAATGTTACGTTTACGTACACATGCACAAATTACATGTAAATGCATTAGCTTTTTACAACGCAATACTCAATACTCTTGAATACTTTTAAAATGTCTACTTTTTACTCATACTTTAAGTAATATTTACAACAGATACTTTTAGCACTACATTTTTGGCAAGTAATGGTACTTTTACTTGAGTATGATTTTTCAGTACTCTTTCCACCACTGCTGTTGGGCCACATTATCCTGAGATTTTTTTTTCTTATCTGAATGAATGCCGTGCAAAGAGGTCATATTTGTGAATGAAATAAACAGATTTTGTGTTTCATACTTTATGCTAGATGTTTAGGAAATTAATAAGCAAAAGGAACAGCAATAGCATTGGACCTAATTGGAGCTTGTGTAGGAAATGATCCAAATCGCTAATAATGATTACCTATGCAGCGAGACAGTACAAGGCAAACCTGAACGCAACACATTAGTCTGCTGATCTAAACAATGTTTGCAAATGAAGGTGATGTTCCCTTTTATATTGTGATATGAATTGATATGAAAACACATGACACAAGCATCAAAGCGTCTGATGCAATCCTGAGCAACACAGACACGCTGCGTCTTCTTGTCCACCATATTCGGTTCCAAATTCGCAGATCAAACTCCCAGCAGAAAAGGCACATTTGCCCCTACTGCCTTTTGTTGAAGTTTTTTCCAGATAAATTTGAACCGACAGCTCCACTGCAGGGATAAATAATGTAACCGCATTTCGGGACATTATTAAGAGTAATGTTTCACGTTCAGTCCCCTAAAATCCCTTTCACACATTTAAATAATAAACGGCTTTTGTGGATTAATCTGAAAGTTCAACCTGCAGTCAAATTTGAGCTGCTTCCACTGTGCACCAGGCTCAGATTAAAACCCGAGACCTGCCACAGAATGATCGGCCATTTTTCACTTGTTAAGCAGTTCAGTTTCTGCTCTTGCTTCCCGCCGCGAACTAGAGAGATTTAAGCGCCGTGCAAAATAAAACATATGATGAATTAGAGGAGCGCTGTCCTTGTGTGATAGATTAAACCGCAGTGAGGAGCACGCATGTGAGAGCGTGTCCTCCAGTGTCTTGCCTCTTGCTAGCTCTGCCCGGCTCTGCTACACCGGGGCGGAGGCTGACAGATCACCTGTCTGCCGGTGCGCTGGAGGGGTCTCTTCCTGACCGACAACAAGGTCGTACAGTCATTCATAGAGTTTGGACTGGCTGCCTGCCGCATTAGTCAGCACTTTGCCACCGCCACTCCTCATTCACCCTGACTAATTTGTGCGTTATAAATGGAACGAGCTGCGAGCACATTGAGACATAAACATGATCATTATTTTGAAGTATGAGCAGTCAAATGGACAGACTCGCATGCTCTATCTACTGTCAATGAATCTGCAGAGTCGTCCTCAAAAGGTTTTAAAGGAAGGGTGTTGAACGAAGAATTTTTGAATGTAGAGATTGTGTTTGGTGAGTCAGTTAAATTGGTTCATTTGAATTTTTGCATCTAAAATTGGTGGATGAATATAGACCATTTTGAGGGATGTAAACAAACATAATGGTCCCAGTGTATTTCCGGTTTTACATTTTTAATTTTGATTGAATTATGATTATGATTATGATATAATTGCCTCTTGTTACAGTTATGAAATAGTTTGATACCAGGCAGGCAATGTTCATGGGCCAATGACATGAACACATGGTCTATACAAACTGTACTTTTTGAAAAAAAAAACTTTCCATGTTTCTTATGCAATGCAATTGTTACAAATTACTATAGACATAGCTGAATAAGAGTTCAGTACATGAACATATCATAAACCTTGACTGTCATTCATAAATATGCACTCACTCCTTCTAGCTAAAATAAACCTCTCAACCACTTCAGTTGAAAAGAATGTTAATGAGGCATCTACTCAGTTTAACTTTTTTTTCATTTTTGATTATTCTGCATGTCTGTAATTCGCTGTGTGTTTGTGTGTGTGTGTCTGAGAGAGAGATGTGGAGCGTCAGAGCAGAGCTCATTAATATTCACGACTATTCCAAATATGGTCAAATTGAGCTTTACATATTAGGGATAATTCCTGTGATTATAAATGCGCAAATAAAGCCATTATTTTGATACTGTGTTGAGTAGAAGCCTCATTATTAAAATGTTTTATCTTCTCAATTATTTATTTAGCAGGAAAATTAGCTCATTAATATTCACAGCCATTCCAAATATGGTCAAAATCAGCTTTACTTTTAGGGGTATTTCTTGTGATTAATGAACATATAAAGCCATTTTTTGATACGGTGTTGAGTAGAAACGCATTAATAAAATGTTTTATCCGCTTAATTATTTATTTAGCACAGAAATAATTGCTTATTAGAAGCTTTTTAAAATATAAATCAGAATCAGTTTTATTGTCAAGTGTGCTTCACATTTACAAGGAATTTGTTTTGGCAATAGAAGCTTCCAGTGTACATAAAGTGACAAGTGACAACACAAAATTAAATATGAGAAAAGAAAAGGGCGATAAACATTAAACAGAGATGCAGTAAGTCAGAAATATCTGGATGTTGAGTTGTAAGTACAGATATGTTGTGAGTATACAGGTTATAAGGTGCTGTGTACCAATGCGAATGGAGAAAGTATTGCATTGTATATTGTTATAAGGTGCTGTGTACAAGTGCGTAAGAGAAAGTATTGCACGTTTATTGCACAGTAGGGGAATATTTAACTGTTCATGAGGTAGATGGCCTGAGGAAAGAAAACTTTTCCTGTGTCTGGCTGTTTTTGTGCTTGGTGCTCTGTAGCGCCGACCAGACGGTAATAGTTCGAACAGGTAGTGTGCTGGGTGTGAGGTGTCCAGAGTGATTTTGCGAGCCCTTTTACTCACTCTGGAAGAGTACAGTTCTTGAAGTGTAGGAAGGGTAGTGCCAGTGATTCGTTCAGCAGTCCAGACTATTCGCTGTAGTCTGCAGAGGTCAGTTTTGGCAGCTGAGCTGAACCAGACGGTGATTGAAGTGCAAAGGATGGATTGGATGACAGCTGAGTAGAACTGTACGAGCAGCTCCTGTGGCAGGTTGAACTTTCTCAGCTGACAAAGGAAGTACAGTCTCTGCTGGGCTTTCTTCACAATAGTCTATGTAAATGTCCCACTTCAGATCCTGAGAGATGGTGGTGCCCAGGAACCTGAATGACTCAAAAAGAATAGTACACATCATGATATTTATTACTTTTATATGGACTGCTGTCACAGAAGAGGGACAAGACCAGAGCTGTGAGTATAAATGACAGTTTTTTTATAGTTTATGAACAGTAATGACGTAAATAAGTAATGAATCTTTCTGGCATAGATAAGCAGTGGACCAGGGCATGAATGAAGATCGGAGATACACACAACCAGGAGGGAATCACACCAGTAAAAAGGAGACACTGGAGATGAACTGGAAACAGACAAGGTAAGTATAACAACTATAACGTCGTGATAGGATTCACTGACTGTGATAGTTCGTCCTTCTCGATTGTGACGAGGCCGGACACTGAGTAAGGGACGCTGAGGGGTTTTATGGAGCTGGAGTGATGAGCAGGGATGATGTGCAGGTGTGTAAGTGATCAGAATGCAGGTAATGGTGATCTTGTTAATTGAGGTGACTGTTTGCAGGGTGTTTCAGGTGATTGTGAATGGAGAGAACCTATCCTTGCCGTGACAACTGCATAAAGCTGCAGTCACATTAGAGTTTGTGTGTGTGAAATTCTGTTGTACGGCACTGTGAAAAGGGCCGGGATTAGACAAGATGATTAGACATTTAAAAAGCAAGCGTTCGTTCCATATTTAAAGTTTCTGTGCGGAGAGGTCATGTTTTGATCCTCGATTGGTCTCACGCAATCAAGTGATGCGTCAATCTTGAGTTTCCGGTCTGATGCATTCGCATGCGCATGAATGGAAGTCTATGGGGAGAAAAGTGTGTATTCCAATGTGTCCAATGTGACCGCAGCTTAAGTTTACCATAAAGTTTATGCATTAACTGAAATTCATTGAGAATCACTTTTTTCATAAAAAAAAAAAAACATCAAGTGAGTATATTTATTGTGAATTGGTTATACAGTTATGTTCCAGAAGTCTGATAAATATACCATTCATTAAAGCAGTGGTCCTCAACCACCGGGCCGGACAAGATATCATTAATTATTTCCATTTTATTTATCATCTGGGTCTGAATGATCTTTTATTTTGAAAAAATCGTGAATGAGTAAGAAACAGACGTCTTTGCGAAGTTTCTTTGCTAAGGGGTAAAGACAAATCAGGTAAATCCTGCATGTCTGTACAAGAAGAACAACTGCTGGAGATCACAAATGATGGCTGTCTTTTAGGGGTCATTCACATATTGTGTCTTTTCTAGCGTTTGCGTAAGTTTGTTACTTCCAGTGGAGGTGCATGGCTCGTGACGCGCTCGTGCTTTCCAAGCACACACAGTTGAATGAATGTCGGAGTGCACCGTGAGTCACATGACAAGAAGTGATTGATCAGCTCTAGCTTAAACACAGAACATCCAAACACTGCAGTGCTTTGTAATTTTCTCCATAAATAAAACTTGTATCAGAGTGACTGCCATGTTTTTTCAGCTTTCTATCCTCTGAGAAAATGGTTGATGGTTGCCTAGCAGCCTTCAAACCAGCCCCTCACCGGTCCGTAGTAAAATAGTCAAGCGTTGGTCCATGGTGATAAAAAGGTTGGAGACCACTGGATTAGAGCAACTAGTATTGAAACCTTCTAAATAACCTCTAATAATATAAAATAACAAAATTCCTAATGCTATCACTAAAATTGGAGATCTTTATTGGTTTGTTAACTGTTTTATCCAAATAAAGTGTATATCTTACTGAAATAAAATCATACTTTAATTGTTAATGTAAATGGCTTCAATATTGTTAGCTGTATTATTTTTTTCCAATTAAGCTACTTGCTTAACCAGACAAAGTGCTATAAATTGAGTAGCTTTGAAGGCTTCAATTTCAAAATAGCCTCTTCAACACTGTCACGTTAACAAATGCTGTTCCATGACCTACAGCATTTTTAGCAGACACAGTGGTGCTGCCAGAAGAGTCAACAGGGCTTCCGCAGGGTAAGGCAACTCCTTTTCCCCTTCTTCCTGTTGGGCTGGCCAGTTTCCGCCAACTGTATTTGGGCCCAGATTATTACATGTTAATGTTGGCAGAGCCTCAGACAGTTCAAGTGTTCTCTCACTAGCGAATGTCGGTAAAGCCGCTGGGTGAAGTTATTTACAGAGCCATCCACAGCGGCTTCTGTATCAAGCCAGACAGGAAGTTTTATCTGTAAAGGGAAGGGAGATGCACTTTTACGCCTCAGAGGGCAGCACGTTTCCACAAAATGTTTTGGGAGTTGGTCATAAATGTCAGACATTATTATAGAGAGCCACAATTAACTCTGAACAAACACAAGGGTCTGAACTATAATCATGATTCATTTGTTGATCATATGTCAATAGAAACAGAAATGTCACTCGTCTTTTCAGTCCAGTGTTGAGTTGCTGCTGAAAATCGTACATTGTGTGATCTTGTAGATTCTATTTTTTTTTGTCCTAAAAGTTTACTTCGGTTTCACAGACAAGGCTTAAGCTTAATCCCAGACTAAAATGTCAAAGTCTGAGCCATTTCAACTGAATTAAACTTGCTTTGATTTATCTTAAAGGGCGCCTATTTTACCCCTTTTACAAGATGTAAGATATGCCTTTGGTGTCTCCAGATTGGTGAAGATCATTCAAGCCTTTCTGAAATGATGAGTCTCACACAAATGCCATTTGCAGTACACATACATACATTGCAGCATACAAGTGAAGTCAGAATTATTAGCCCCACTGTTTATTTTTTTCCCCCAATTTCTGTTTAATGAAGAGAAGATTTTTTCAACACATTTCTAAATGTTAGTTTTAATAACTCATTTCTAATAACTGATTTATTTTATCTTTGCCATGATGACAGTAAATAATATTTTGCTAGATATTTTTAAAATACTTCTATACAGCTTAAAGTGATATTTAAAGGCTTAACTAGGTTAATTAGGTTAACTAGGCAGGTTAGGGTAATTAGGCAAGTTACTGTATAACGATGGTTTGTTCTGTAGACTATCAAAAACAAATTTAGCTTAAAGGGGCTAATAAGTTTGACCTTAAAATGTGTTTTAAAAAATTAAAAAGTGCTTTAATTCTCACCAAAATAAAACAAATAAGACTTTCTCCAGAAGAAAAAATATTATCGGACATACTGTGAAAATTTCCTTGCTCTGTTAAACATCATTTATTAAATATTTTAAAAAAGAAGAAAAAAATTAAAGGAGGGCTAATAATTCTGTCTTCAACTGTATATGTTTTACCGTACTCCTATGTCATGTTGCGGTAAAACCGTATAATCAAATTATATTTATTTCAGTTTGCAATTAATTGTTTTATAAGACTTATAGACGTTGCATATGTAGCGCATGTGATGTATTTAAGTGTCTCTCGAAAAATGACATCTCAACTGCACCCTCACAATCATTACATTACATGGAAGGGGGCGGATTGTATTGCAGTCTGTGCAGTTAGCAGACGCAGATGAATCGCGAATGATTTACATGTGAAGGCAATGCAAAGATGCAATTAGACATCTTGTGGCTCAAAAACTCTTTCCCTGCAGTCAACGAGAGAAAACGCTTCCCTGTGAGGAGTTTAATGGCAGTCCGTGTTTTAGGTGTATTACTGTATAGGGGAAGCCCTAACGCATTTCCTATGTGTGAGGTGCATAATGTCAGAAGCTCCGGGGAGTGAAATCTGAGAGAGAGAGAAAATGTTTTAGATCTCGTCTTGACAAGAGACCAAAATAAAAAAAAGCTTTATAGTTATAATTTGTGTCATTATCATTGTGTCAGATTGCACACCAAACATAGCTACTGTAGTAGGTTACCTAATATGGTAAATAAGATAATATAAATAATATGAATTTTTTATAATATACTATAATTTTTGATATTTATATATATTTTTTTTAAATGTCAAAATTATCCGCAGATTTCTGTGAATTTCCACCACACAATCAGTCATTTTAACGCAAAGAATAACAAAAAAATTTTGAAAAACTAGGGGGTCTGTTAAATGTCCTAATTGAACTATGGCCTAATCCTGGCTTAGTCTAAGGGTGTTAGGTCCTTAGTAAGGAAAGGAAAGCACTCTCACTCAGTACAATGAAGACTGCTTTAGTTATATTGTTTTGCATTATTTTGAGCTGTTTTGGATTTATTAGGAGGTTTGCTGAAGGTTACAGCTGAAGTGCAGTGAGGAGTTCGCATCTTTGACAAACTATGACAGTTTCCGTTCATTGAAAAGTAAGAAAGAGTTTTAAATCTATATAAAACAGTCCCTTCAGTTTCACGCTTGGGCACACTTTGTGTTCACACTACAAGCACACTGCTTGAACAACTATAACCGAACTGCGTTCTGGCCCACCTCTTTCAACCGGACCAGGGCCGGCCAATCAAACCATGCCTGTGCACGCCATGGCACACTTACACTTGTCAAATTACCCTGGATATGGGGGCACGGTGCGGATACTCTAGTGTGAGTACACCCTACACCTTGTCTGTGAAATCAGGCCTTATTGTTTCTGTCATGAATTTTGAATAATTGTTGTAAATTTAGCTGGGTTTCCTAGTACTGGGTTGCGGCTGGAAGGGTATCCGCTGCATAAAACATATGCTGGAATAGTTGGCGGTTCATTCCGCTGTGGCAACCCCTGAATAATAAATACGGGACTAAGCCAAAAGAAAATGAATGAATTAATGATTGAATGAATGAATAAATTCAGCTGATTTGTCACCACAAAAATATCGCTAATCATCGAAAAACTCAGTTGTTGCCCTAATGTCTGACTACATCTGTTTGTTTTCACATGAAGTTTGATCACAACACTAATTCTCCTCTGAGGCAGTATAAAGAATTAACAATCAACAATAAAGCCTAAGGCTTTGATAATAACTAAGTAAATATTTAATTACCCCAATTCCTCATATCCTATATGGAAAGTAGTCAAGTTATAGGTCCTCCAAACCACCAGGGGCCCCTCTTGCTGTCAAAGAGGAGTTAATGGCTAGGGCCGTGCAATTATTAGGATTTTAGTTTCGTTTTTAATTGTGGCTTCCCAAGATAATGAAACCACATTCTGTTGTTTTCATTTAAAGAAATGTAAAGGATGTCATTAATGCTGTCAAATGAATAATCTCAATTAATTGTATCCAAAATAATAGTATTATGTGCACACATTGTTACTTTACTTAATGTACAATTGTGAAAATAGTAAAATTGCATTGCTAGAAATAAAAACTGATCAATCTTTTAAGGTTGGGACATCAAAAATGCTCTCAATGCATCTCTGGATCCACTGGAACCGAATTAAAACATATTTATTTATTTAATCTTGAAAAAGGCAGAGAGGTACAACTCAGACAGCTCTTTTATTTCAAGAATATTGGTATCTAGAAAGCCGTTCAAGGCTGCGTTTCAGTTGTTTGTATGCCTGTTTACTTGTTGAAGGTCAATGGTGGATGTCTTGTGGGAATATTTTCACCTAAAGTATGTAATTCATCAAAGGTTGAGGAGAGTTGGTTCTGTATCCAGCTCGATACATGCAATGAATGAACAGGAATTTGAACACAGCCTACATGTCAGCCGTTTCTTTGCAACACGAATAGGAATGAAAGCATGCCTTGTAGTAACTGAAGAGCCATGCACATAGAGCCCATATTGATTTATTGATGCTGGAGAAAATTGCTGTCATGTACTGTACATGCGCCCACTGGGGACTAATGGAGGGTGGCTACAGATCTGACATGCCTGCTGAAAAATGAAGGATGTGATGTCAGGCTGCGTGTGATGCAGGAACTCTGGCATTACAAAGGTCACAATCTGGCCTTGCACTAGACTAGACTGAGTAAAAATGCCTCCCCCCCAGGTTTCTCCTAACGTTTTTCTCTATTTCTGTCAATTGGTGGAGTTTGGGTTCCTTGTCACTGTTGCCTTTGAGGAACTTGATTTTATCAAGTGCAGAATGTTCCTGGATCAACAACATCATTGTTGATTCTGAAACAGTATTCTGATCAAACAATCAGATTTGAGGGACATGTTTACAGTTTATATAAAGTTCAATCTGACAATCTAAGTAGTTATTTCTACATCATAGTTTTTTTTCACTTATTATTCATCTCTGATTTAGAAATAACTTAATGATATATGGTTAGATTTAAAGATCAGGTTTGAATAAAATTTTTGCACAGAAATTATGTTCCAGAATTGACTAAATATGTTGACATTAGGGCTGGGCGATCAATTTAAATAATGTAAAGAAACGTAATGGAATTGCAAATACGATTGAGTAAAAATGCAAAAGTCATGGGACATCTTGTCAGAGAAGCACAGTTGCATAAGTAACATTTTTTTTCTAAAGGCTAGAAGGCACTCTTGCATCAAAACTCTAAACACTCATGAAGAAAAAACCCAGGAAATCCCCATAGCATTCTATCATAAACATACTATCATTTATTTAGTGTTACTAATAAACACACCACTATGAAATCATCTCACAAAAGTATTTATTTTAAACACTTAGTTGAAGGTTAACACTTTACAATAACAGTATTTGATTAATTATATATTAATTATATGTAAACTAAGCATTACTTTATTTTAAATAATGAGGTAATGCATGGGCTAATCGTGAACTAACTAACTACAACATGAGTAACATGAGTTCATGTGTGAATAATGGCTATCCTAATTACTTGTTAGTATTAATTACCACACTAGTTTATGCTTAATTTAACCATCATGAATTCATTTGTTCATTCATGTTCTTTTTAGCTTAGTCCCTTTATTAATCAAGGGTCGCCACAGCAGAATGAACCGCCAACTTATCCAGCATATGTTTGACGCAACCCATGCAACCTTTATGCAACCCATTACTGGGAAACATCTTTACACACTCATTCACACACATACACTACGGTCAATTTAGCTTACCCAATTCACCTATACTGCATGTCTTTGGACTTGTGGGGGAAACCAGAGCACCCAGAGGAAACAGACTCAAACATGGGGAGAACATGCAAACTCCATACAGAGACGCCAACTGACCCAGCCGGGGCTCGAACCAGCGACCTTCTTGCTGTAGGGCAATTGTGCTACCCACTGCGCAACGTGCCACATCATCATTAACACATTCTTAACTACTCATGAACTCCTAATGCACGTCCGTTTAGTGCGTTTACACAGAATAACAACAGAGAAGTGTTCTGTCAACATCAACATGAACAGTTTAAACACAAAAGTTCATGAGTAGTTAAGAATGAGTCGATGGTAATTGGCCCCTTCAAGTAAAGTCATGATATAAGTATACGTGAACAGCTCATGGGTTCATGTTGAACTCATCATGTTGAACATTTAGCTTAAACTTAAATGTTCATTAATAAATTAATTAACAGCATGTACTAACAAGTAAAGGTAGCCATTCATTACTCATGAACTCTTGTGACTCATGATGTAGTTAAAGTTAGTTCATGATGTGCGCGCGCCTTAACCCATCATTATTTCATAATAACGTAATGTCTGGTTTACATATTAATACATCATTATTCATGTACTGTTATTGTAAAGTGTTACCAGCTGAAGTTATGAAGTAAGTTTGGAGTAAAAATTTGATATTACATGTGATAATTTCACATACAGCGTAGCCTTCACTACACAGAGACATTCGTTAAGAAGCTACACAAACACCTGTCATTATCACAGAACAATTGTCGCTATATTATTATCATCCAGTTAAATAATTATCAATTTTTAATGTGATTTTTGTGTAGCTTGTAAGTAAACTATGTGTAGTAAATGCTGCTCCAGGATTACTACAATTGTCTTTACTGACAAAATGAGCATTAAAATCAAGTTCGATTAATTGCTCAACCCTGGTTGACAAAAGATCACATCTAAGTCTAAGCCACTCATAATTGGAGAAGGGTCTGGCTGCAGAACGAGTGCACATGCACTGTCAGGAATGCATTCTCGGCAATGGCTGCACCTAACCGTGTCTCTATCTCTACCCCTCACAGTAACATCACTTGCTCTATTAGATGAATGTGTCTAAGTGTGCATGTGCAAGCCTGTAGCCAGATACTATTGCATAAGTGAGTTGTATCCTTAAGCATTCACATTGAACTGAACTGAATCATCACGTACCACGCCTACATGGGCATCAGTATTCCAATTATTTGCCTTAATCTGAGTAGGACAATATGATTAAGTTGTTTACATGAGTTTGAATATTCCTTTCATGTTCCCGCTTTACATGTTATAGCACATCGATTAACATCATCACCACGCTATCCACATTTTTCCTGAGTTTCATGTAATTTTGGGTGTCAAATTGAGGTATTTGATGAGAGTATGAAATAAGCACTGGTGGAAGAGTGTTGTTTTAATGGAATTTGGTATTGCATGAATGTAAAGAGAAAACACCCTCATTTTGCGATGCGGGTGTCTGTGGTCCTTTACTGACTTGAAATGATTCACGTCTCCAGTAACGTTAAGCACTTATCCACAAACTACTCACTTTTTAACATGCCTAATACCCACCTCTGACCCGAAATAAAGCAATATATATTGAGTTATTCAGTTATGAAAACAGTACACAAAGATCAGATTTGAGAAGCAGAGAATAATAATACTGCATATGCATGATTCAGTGAACTGAACACAAACATGACAGCCTGCTGTGACTGAACTGAACTTGAACAACTGCAGAGCGACCAAGGGCTTAAATTAGAGGGTTTGGTGAAATGTAAGGTTGTTTCATAACAGAAAGTCATAATAGAATGTAAAATGAATCATGCTTCAGTTGGGTTGCAAAATGTAATTGTAAGAAACTTTTCAGGTCATGGGGATGTTTTAACAGACTGAAATTATGATTGCTGACTACATATTTTTGGTATGTTTAGTGCAAACTTTGGAGAATTGTCACGAAATTTGCGGAAAAGATCCAAACTTCCCATCACTACTGTGTATCTAACCTCAGAAGCAGCCTTGCGCACATATTTTACCTAAGGCTGCTATCTTGTGGGCAGTTGTATTTGAATTTGAGGATGGGTAGATGGTAGTGTTCTTGTGTCAAAAAGATGTTTGCCTATCTTTGGTTGAGATTTTATTACACAGTTTATTCTGATGATTTTGAATCTCGCATCTAACAAATATCCAAAAAAAAAAAAACTGAATTTGAAAACAAAAAGTCAAAATGAAATAAAAACTAAAACTAATAATATATCACAAACTATTATAACCTTGAATCAGAGTATTGTTTTAATCATATAAAAATCGGAATATTGGTGTTCATGTAAACGTACTCAATGAAAGAACTTGAAGTGGATATGTCTAATGAACTGAGTGAACTGTAAAGTGGATTTGACACAGTGTGCATTGAATTATGTGCTATAGAATTGAAAGTGACTTAACTTGGGTGAAATGACAATAGTGGAATTGTTGAGAAAGTTATTTATCCTTTAATCTTCTTCACTTGTTGCTCTGTCCATCCCTCACTTTCTCCATCTCTGCGGTTTGGTCAGTGCTGTGGTTACTCTAAATTCCTCCGATGAGTCATGTTGTTTTCTGTATCTTACTGGATTTTATCTTCCCGAAAATCTCCCTGCTGCCCGGAGCGTTTTTGGCTGCTCATGAAAGAGTGAATGCGCGATGCCTTACTCACTTCCTGAAGAGCCATGCAGCATGAAATGACCAAACTCCAGCACTAATTTCCCATGAAGCACTCACACCTTAATGCATATAATAGCAGGGTTATTATAATTAACCAAAAAAAAAATATATATATGTATTTTCCTTCTGAAAAGACCAGATTTCTCCTATTGGCCGGTCAAAATGGTGCATTGTGATTGGCTAAACACCCAGTATCACGATCAGGTTGTGACCTTAAATCTCCAGTTCTTCATTCATTTATTTTCCTTCGGTTTAATCCCTGATTATCAGGGGTCAGCACAGCTGAATGAACCGCCAACTACTTCAGCATATATTTTATGCAGCGGATGTCCACACACATACTCATACACTATAACAATTTAGTTTATTTGATTCACTTATTGTCAAGATTTTGACACTTCTGTCTTGTTAATTCTTGTTTTGGTGGCCAGAAACTAGTCCTATCATGTCTTGCATGTTGTGTTCGGCTCAAGTTTTCTCGGGTCAAACACAAATTTTCAGTCATTGTGTGTTTGATTGCCGCCTTGGCTGTGCTCGGGCCTTGCACGCTCCCGCTTGATGCTGCCGTACGAAGTACAAGTGGGGTCGGGATGCTCGCTCTCATTCTGGTGTGTTTGTTGTTTTGTTCGTGGCATGGTGTTTTTTTTTCTTAGCTCTCCAGTCTAGTCGGTTCCGGTTGGCAATGGGATCGGAACATGCATGTCACATTTTTGAGTGCACGGTGAGTGTTTTTTTTATCATGTAATCATGTCTTGCGTTCAGTCTTCTGTTGGTGTTGTGTTTAGCAAGTAGTCTAGTCCCACCCTCCTTTTTAACCTATTATTAGTTTATTCAGTTCACCTGTTTTTTTTTCCTTAATTGTTTCTGCTTATAGTCTCTTCTTGTTTGCTGTTCTGCCCCAGTTCGTCATCGTTTATCGCCTTGTCCTTTTCCTTTTCCTATATTCCTTTTCGTGTCTTCCAGTCCTGATCCCTGCCAGCCTGCCCAGTCAAGTTTGTTTGTTTATTTGTTTTGTTAATGTTTTTCACCTCTGGATTGTTTTTGTTGGCTTTTTGTTTTATTTTTATTATTAATAAACCCATTTTGATTTACTGAGATTGGTCCTCGTTTCCTCCCTACCTGATCGTGACACCTATAGCAGGTCTTTAGACTGTGGGGGAAACCAAAGCACTCAGAGAAAACCCACATGAACACGGGGAGAACATGCAAACTCCACACAGACATGTCAACTGGTCCAGTCGGGATTCGAAACAGCGACCTTGCTGTGAGGCAACAGTTCTAACCACTGAGCTACTATGCCACTTATAAATGCACAAACAAACACCTTAAAAGGAAAACATTCATTCATTCATTTGCTTTCTTTTCGGTTTAGTCCCTTTATCCATTAGATATTGCCACAGCAGAATGAACCGCCAATCCATCGTGCATATGTTTTATGCAGTGGATGCCCTTCCAGCTGCAACCCAACACTGGGAAACACCTATACACTCCTGCATTCACACACATTCACTAGGGCCAATTTAGCTTATTCAATTCAGCTATAGCGCATGTCTTTGGACTGTGGGGGAAACCAGAGCACCCGGAGGAAACCCACGCAAACACAGGGAGAACATGCAAACTCTACACAGAAATGCCAATTGGTCCAGTCGAGATTTGAAACAGTAACCTTCTTGCTGTGAGGCACTGAGCCACCATGCCACTCAATTTCCATTTCTTATACATGCAGAAACACCTTAAAAAGAAAACATGCAGATAAAATAAATGAGAAGCTTGAATATTATTAAACTGCAATATTTCTTGTTATTGTTCCATGCTGTGCAGAACATTTAACAAAGTGCCTCACAGCACAAAGACGGCCTCTATAACAGCACATCTATCTGTGCCAGTGTCTCGATGCCATCCTTGAGGATGAATTTTACTGGCAAAGTCTTTATTCTCTTCACATTGTGTCGTCCTTCAGAGTTTATGTCCTTCCACTCTTTTTTTCCCTCCTCAGCTTTGATCTATCTAAAAAGCCATTCATCGAATTCTTCAAGGCCAGACTAAACTGCTACAAATAGTAAGCACATCCATATCATTTTTGTCCTTTTTCTGTACGTTGGGCTATTGGAACAGACGATGTCATTCAAAAGTTTCAATACCACTTTTAGAGACGCTCTTTGCTCACATATTTTCTCTGTCTTGTCATATTAGGACAAATTACAGTCACGTGGTGAAAGTGACGGCCAAAATCACAGCAGCAGTGAATCATAAGCAGTCAGTGATTACAACTTGCTTTTTACGTCAAATGTGATTGAACACACA
>CAIGQZ010033112.1:24288839-24306338 GCA_903798205.1 Danio tinwini
GTGTGTGTGTGTGTGTGTGTGTGTGTGTGTGTGTGTGTGTGTGTGTGCGTGTAGCACTCATGTCAATAATGTACACTTTATGCTAATTTTAACTATAGGCCAGTAAGTTCGTCTATGAAGATGTAATTAGACAACTTAAACTTGTATGAATAAATCTGTTTTAAAATTAAATGAATACTTTGAATTAAATTCAAATAAAAATAAATGAGCAATTAATTTACAATTGTGTCACTTTGTAAATAAAATCACAATAATGCAGAGTTTCAAAGTAATACACATGAATTACTCATAGACAACTACTGGGTGCACCCACCACTATAACACAGAATGACAGAAGAAACTTAAAACATCAAAAAAAAAGTTCAAATATACCTTTTACAATTTCAATATGTTCAGAAATTAACCATTCAGGAAATTATAGTCACAAGTTTTTGTTCAATAACAGTGTAATACGCTAAATGTAAGAGATCCAGTTAAAGTAAAGAAGAAAAAAGATTCAGCTCGTGTAAGTGATTCCTTAGATTCAGTTCAAATAACACAGTTCAAACAGTTTGGTTCAATCACTTCAATTCAAATAACAGAGTTCAGCACAGTCAGTTCATCAGCTCAGTTCAATCGAGACTGAATCGATTCACCAAAAAAAACATTTGATTCTCAGTTCAGTTCTAGAAAAGTCCACGCAGCGGAGAAAAATGAAGAAAAACGGCTTAAACTTCAGAAGGAAAAATAATCCTTTAAGCATTTTTTCAAGAGAAAACAAGAGTTTGTTCCGTTTGCACGATTTAGCAAATAATTGGATTTTTACTACCGCGCTCCTGGTTTAGTTTAATTGATTCACATCTGCAGTCGTCTCGTGGGTTGACTCGCCATCTTGGATCATCCAACTGAAACGCTCGGTTTTTCAGCATAATAAAAAAAACCTGACCAAAATCCAACGAAAAGAAAGTACTTGTGTATATTTCTGTATTTAATCCTTTATGCTGCTGTTCGCCTCTCTGAACTCACGGAGAAAAACAACAACATGACTTTTTCCATTAGCATCTAACGTGGTCGGCCGGCTTTCACTTAACATGAATATGATTGGATGATAATTTTTCTCATGTTATACACTAGCTTCCGAGTTCAATAATAATTTAATTTATTTAACAACTATTGAATAATTTAATTATTATTAATGATCAATTTTTTTCAGGGTTACATGTGCTGTAAAAATAGTCCTAGTAATCATTTCATGAGTAGCTTCAGCTATGTCTGCCTGCAATCATGGGGTTCTAGGCCAGGTGTATGAGTAGTGCATGATTGGATCTTGTAGTCCATTTAATGGTGAATTTGTAGTTCTATGCAATAATACATGTTTACCAGTGATCTGCACAGGCGGGATCACTGGTAATCGTGACAGATTTCTGCACTGTCCACTTTTTATGTTAAAAAATGACTTTTATTGACATTTTAGTTGTTTAAAATAATATAATGTATAAGAAATGCTAATGTATAGAGAAATAAGTCTGTAAAATAGCAGAAAATATCCTGGCAGCGTAATATACAAAACCAACCCACACAATATATAACTATAAACTATTAAAATTGTTCATAAAAGTCACTTTTTTAAACATTTCAAGTATAAAGTCAACACAGGCTCATTGTGAAATCGTACCCTGTATACATTTCTAAAGAGCTTCTTTTGGCTGCATTTCATCTTTGAAACAAACACTACGGGGTGGTATGACGCTGCCGACAGCTTCTGTTTTTTTTTTTGCACTATACCGACTGACTGCTTACCTCAATCAAAAAGAAAAGCAGGAGCGAACGGCACTCGCAGGACAAATTTGAGATCTGAAAAAGCGTACATAGCAGCCTCTGGTGGATTCGCAAAAACAAAGACTATAAAACACATACCTCCGGGGATGTATCTTGTGATCTCCTGAAATGTTTATAGGGGTACGTATCAACATTGAGCCTGGGTTGGGTAAGGTTGTCGGGGGAAAAAAACCCAAAGGTCTCATAATGCAATTGTAAAGCATAAATAAACGTGGAATAATAATAAAAAAAAAAAACATGGATCACAAAATACGGAATTCTAAACTGAAAATATCCATGAATTAGCATGGAATTATTAAGTTGACTTAATTGTTCAAATTATTCACATTGTTTGTTTACTTAATCATTTTAAAGCAATGGGTTTCCTCGCTTTTTAAAGTACATTCAACTGATCAATTGTTTTTTCAGGAACCTGACATTTTTTGTTCTCTCAGTTCAGTTGATTTGGCCATTTGTTAACCTGTCAATTATGCATGGATCTGTGCCAAAACAATCGACCCGAGATCACCTGAGTGAAGTGGTCTCAGCCTGCTATAGCAAACAAGCTCTGGTGCAGTTCAATTGGTGGTGTGAAAAGCAATCTGACCCAATGGACCAACAAACCAAGTTTTATTACAATGTATGAGAAGTTATTATGTTGAGTGCAGGAAAAATGGAAGTCTTTGTTTTTCTAATTTCTCTCAGATAAAATTATGGATTAAAATGAAGCAAGGACTATTGGAATTATTTCCAAACTGAAATTTTGTCAGAAGGTTTTTCAAAACACTTAAAACTATCCTTAAAACTATCAAAAAATTAAGTATAATGTGTGCTACAAACGTACAATTTCCGTCAATATTCTGATAAATTACTAATAGCAGAAACCCAGTACATATGAATAGGTGCTGCTTGACCGATAAGGTGAGAGTTTACCTATGACACATTTTTATATTCAACTTGTGAAAAAAACTGCTTTCAACATGTGCTGTAATTGGTAGACCAAAACAGACTTTACCATCTGACCAAACACAGTAGAGTAGGTTCTTGGAAGGAGGGGCTTGAATAAATAAATATTTAATCAGATCATTTGAGACTTGAGATGATTTTAAATGTATACTATGAAAAAATAAAGTGACCTTGTAAACCTATTGTAGGAGACCAACAAAACAAAACAAAGAACCTTAAAAGAATTGTAATAGGCCCATTTGTTGTTAAAATGTTTGGTCGCACTTTATTTTAAGGTAAAGTTCTTGTTATCAACAAATTATTATCTAATGCCTCATTCACACTAGCAGCGACTTTGTAGCTGCCTGTCGCTCTGGCTGGTGACCTGCTGCAAACGCAGGTTTGAGTAGGTCTATACAGCACGGAGAATACAACCGGCCTCTGAGTGAGCTGAGAGAAGATCACATGAGCTCTACTGGTGCTCCTATTGGCTTTAGCTCAAGAAAGTCGCTCTTCATTTGCATAAAGTTGAAGGATTCTCAACTTTGTCGCATCGCTCAACAAGCCCACCTGGCCGCCAACAATAGATGTTGCTCATATAGACGCAAGTCACTCACTCTCTGTTGAAATGAATGTAAAAAGTACTCATTTGCTTCTTATTAAGGTAATTTAGGTTTTAAAGGATGTAGAAAAATATCATATTTTATAAGTACAAGTAAACAGCCAATATCTTAATAATAAGCTAGTGGGAATTGATACTTAAAGTGTTACTAAAAGTCTTTTTGAAGACAAACCTGAAGTATTATCACAGTAATATAGCTGTGCCTCACATTTAACATATATTAGCCTTTGCAAACAGCTCAATTTAGTCTGTGAGAAACATCTGAGAACCAAATTCATGAACCCATTTAAACAACTATGAATAATTTCAACGATTCAGCTAAAAAAACGATTGCTTCTCAGAGCAGTACATTTTGACTACTTTTTATGCCATTTTTATGGATTTTTTAACAGGATATTCCTAGAATAAAAACTCTTTTGTGTTCCATGGAAGAAAAAAAAAGACATAATACGGGTTTGGGTGAACTACTTCTATAAAGTCTTAAACAAGGGAAGAAAGGGAGGGTAGGTTAAAAGGATAGAGATGAAAAAAGGGGGAGGGGGAAATCAATAACGAACAGCTCCGCAACAAGAACATAATCAGAATGGCAGGCCGATGTATTACTCAGGATTAATATAGGCATTGGTGAGGTCGATTTAATTTACTGGGAAAAGCAAGAAAATAAATAAAACATGGAAAACAAATAGAGTCCTCATTCAAATTCATTAGAGGCTTTTGCGAGGTGTCGAACTGAATTTTCCCCACAACAAGTTCACATGCTCCTTTAGCACTGTGGACATTAAATTTAAGTGACTGCCTAATTTATAGGCTGATAAATGGTATAATTGTTTTACATTCATTTGTTAAAGAATCAGATTATGATTTTCCACCCCCCTACATTGCATGAATAATTAAAAGGTGACCTTTGCGGTGGGTGAATATTTTGTAGTTCTTAGAATTGTTAGCAAAGGTGTTCGCTTTACACACTGCAGGACCTGGACACAATTTTAGCTATAGAAACATCTTTGGGGTTAAGTTTTCAGAATAGGGTCTAACCCAGCATAATAGGAATACCAACATTATTTTGGCCGGTTACATGCCATACAAAACACCAGCACAGTATTTAAAGTGTTAAAAGATATACACAGACAGACAGATAATGCCTTGTATTCTTTTCTTAGCCTCGATACAGTATGCAGCACTACAGCTTTTGATTTTATCTCTTAGCCCTTCATCCTGCTTTTTTAGTTGCACAACACATACAGTTGAAGTCAGAGTTATTAGCCCCCCTGAATTATTAGCCCCCCTGTTGATTTTTTGCCCCAATTTCTGTTTAACGGAGAGCAGATTTTTTTCAACACATTTCTAAACATAATAGTTTTAGTAATTCATTTCTAATAACTGATTTATTTTATCTTTGCCACGATGACAGTACATATTTAACTATATATTTTTCAAGACACTTCTAAACAGCTAAAAGTGACATTTAAAAGCTTAACTAGGCTAATTAGGTTAACTAGGCAGGTTAGGGTAATTAGGCAAGTTATTGTATAATGATGGTTTGTTCTGTAGACTGTAAAAAATATAGCTTAAAAATATAGGAACAAAATATAGCTTAAATGGGCTAATAAGTTTGACCTTAAAATGTTTTTTTAAAAATAAAGACAAATAAAACAAATAAGACTTTCTTCAGAAGAAAAAATATTATCAGACATACTGTGAAAATTCCCATGCTGTGTAAAACATAATTTGGGAAACATTTAAAAAAGAAAAAAAAATTCAAAGAGGGGCTACTAATTCTGACTGGAACTATACATCTTCATTCCATCTTTGTTATCAAGGCATCCTCTAGTTATTCACATTGTTGAATGATGTGCTTAGATGCCACTGTTGGCCAGCATCCATCACTTCAGAGTTCTTAGTGACATTGCTAATGCAACTTGTAAACTAGAACTTCTGTAACAGAGTTCCTATAACTACTCGGTTAAAAAAGACTTTTCTGTAAAATCTTCAGTTTCTGTAGTCAAATTTGATTGTTAGAGTAGATAAATGTGCCGCACGTGTCCTATAAAGTGAAGCCAAAACATTTGGCATCACAGGGGTGACCTGGTGACTGACTGCACTATAGCTAAAAATCGTATAAAAAGCAAAAAGACAAAAAAAAAAATCCATGTAGTTAAAATAAGTCATGTCTAGGCCCACACGGATCTGCGAGAGCAGATTTCCACCGATTTTTAGCTCATCATCGAGTTTATTTATTGTGTAAATGCATGTAAATTCATATTTATTCAGTTTTTAATTTAATTTCAGTAATATTATTGACTAATATGAAAATGTTCATATGATTTATTTACAATACAGTTTGTAAAGTAATATTTTCTGTCTTTTACTAGCTATATAAGAGACTTGCTTTGTTTACCAAATAAGTGAATCTAATTGGACTTGTATTGTAAACAACAAATAAAAGTTAAAAAGGTTTTATTGTTATTCATACATTACGCTTTAAGTTACGATACTCCCAAAGCATCCTGCATAATATCGGCAGATATTTGTTAAAAAATTCTGTGCAGAAATAGCAAAAAATGTCCACAGATTCTGTAGATATCTCTAATATGTTTACAATTAGTGTTTTAATACTATAAAACTTTATTTTTGCCATTATAAAGGTCTCTACCAAAACTCCTTTCCATGTATTAGACCTACACGAAACAGAGAACGAGTTTAGGTGTAAGTTTGCTACAGCTGCTCCCTTTTGTGGTCACTACTGCGCAAACCTGGGCTCAAGTCAAAAATAGGTATTAACTGTAGGAATGGCACTATTGTGGTGCAGTTAATTCAGCTGTGGCTTTGTTTGGAACTACACCCCCTTTTAAGGACTGTTTTGAGGTACTGTATTTCTGCAGTAATTAACTAGAAATTTAGCACACTGAAAAAATCTGTTTCTAAAACAGTATTATTAGCCTCCTCAAGAAATATTTACTGTATATATTTTTGATTGTCTACACAACAAACCAGTTATACAATAGCTTGACTATTCCAACTTTCCTAGTTAACATAACCTAGTTAAGTCTTTAAATTACACTTTAATCTGAATACAACTATCTTGCAAAATAGTCAAATATTATGCACTGACTGTCACCATGGGAAAAACAAAAAAGTAGTTATTAGAAATTAGTTAGTTAATTATGTTTTAAAGCGTGTTGTAAATAAATCATGTGTTTGAAGACTTGTTCTTAATTAGGTCACTACTGAAAACAAAAATGAATGAAGGCAAAACTAAATAAGTTAAAAATTACTTTTACATGAGCATGAGTAAAAACTACATGTTATCAGTGTGTCACATCTGTTCTCCGGTACTTGCCGACAGTTTGTAAATTCAAGACTGCATTTCCTAACGTAAAACTATATACACTCAATTTTCTGATTAATAATAGCCTCTGCATAGCCGACGACTTCATATATCAAAAGTTTTCAAATCAATATTGAAAACAAAAGTCTAATATAATTAACTGTTGACATTTTGATAGTTTTTCACAACTTGAACATGACTGAAGATGAATCTTTTTATTACCTGTGTTAATTTGGGGCTTAACGTTTGATGAATGTTGGAAAATAATGAGTGCGGCACTGTCACTGACAAAAGTCAAGGCAAAAGCAGAGAGATGGAGTGTGCATGACACTAAGAACACAATGAAATTGGGGAAAAACATATAAAGGGTGGCTAATAATTCAGGAGTGCTAATTGTTCTGACTTCAACTGTACATTTGAAGCAATGGAGAAAACCAAAATAAATGTGCTCTGGTCTCCCATTACATAAGTTAATGTTAGTTTTGCAAAAGAAAATTTTTATGGTCACCAAAAAAACACACAAAAGTAATGTTAGTAACTTCTCAAAAATTATATTACAGTATATTTCTTGTATGTTTCGTACCACTTTCAGTGTAAAATGTCCTGTGAGTAGTCCTAAAAGCAGCTTTATGAATGCACAAATCATTTATGTTTAGTTTTATCTGACACAGATGAGTGTGAATCTGGCAGTGTATAATCACACTGGTTTTTGTATAAATCGTGAACTTAGAAGGCACTCATTCTTCTGAGATTTTCCAGGCAATAGTGTTTTTAAAATGAAGCTTGCTCAGTATTGACTTCCTGTTCATTGGACTGTTGTAAAAAAGCAATATCACACAGTAATCGTAAACTTTCAGGAGCTCCCGCGCATGCTGAACTGCTGCCATGAAGATGAATGGGAAAGCTAACGGATCGTTCTCTCAGTTTTATGTAGGTCTAATACATAGAAAGGTGTTTTGGTGGAGAGCTTTTGCTTCGGGATTCTGACCTGGGAAGCATTAACCCAGCAAGACCACACATGACATTGGTCTTTTTTTTCACAGATGCCTGGGATTGATAACCAGACACAGCAGCCAAGTACCTGCTACATTTGGAATCGAAACCTGCACCCTGCCACCTCCTGACCGCATTACTCACCCAAAGCCAAACAAATAAATCAGAATAATGATAATAGTCAAAATTCAAATCAGCCTGAGGAAACGGTCCATGAAAGCAGCAGTGGTGACGTACATTTGGCTGCGTTGTGTGCGATTTCCACGACAGTGTTTAAATAGGTGCGGTCCCACTCCTCCTTGCAGAGCTCAGCGTCTGGATTACTTCATAATCCACACCATATAACGGGCCTGGCACTAATTGAAAGATAAATGAGTTTATTTGGGTTAAATCCATCACTGTGACACAAACCCAGAGGAGGCCGAGGGGAAGGAGAGATGAGAGAGCAAAAGGAAAACTGAAGACGTTTGACTCTCGCCTTTGTATCAGCCAACTGGATCTGAAGTAACATCAGTGGTGAAACACAGATGAAGGATCACAGGTGATTAAGGATGTGAGAGCAGGAGGCGGATACATCCAAGCCTTATTTTTTTATGCAGGTCCAATAAAGACCTTTTGCTTTTAGCTGAGAATCAAAGGTAGAAAAAAATTGGTGTTGGTGTTTCTCAGAACACTAACTTACATGGCATGTACACAGCAACGTTTTCAACTAAAAGTGTAAAACTGTTTATTCATTTTCTGACATTTACTTACATGAAAATAATATTTTCAAGGCTGGAAAATGCAAAAAAAAAAAAATTCAGTTTCAGAGTGGAAATCTGTTTAGAAAATATGGCCCACACCTACAGTAAATGGACCTCTTAACCCTTGCGGTCTTCTACATTTTGTTTGTTATAATGCTGCTTTCATTGTCAGGTTGTTGCTTGTTTATAAGCAGATACTATAATGTTTTCATGCAGATATATGTCATCAAATTTACAGCAACAATTGTTTTATGTTAAATGATGCAGCTGATATAACAACAATGCAATATAATTCAAAAGTTAATGTCACAATTTCAGGATTCAATTGTGTTGGCTCATATATAAAAAAATATTTTAATATCAATAATAATTTGTAAATCCTTTTTATTGTACCCCAGTATTGTATGTTACATTTAAATGTCATGATTGTAAAAAAAATGTACACATACATGGCATCTGGAAAGTTTTCACAGCGCTTCACTTTTTCCACATTTTTTTATGTTACAGCCTTTTTCCAAAATGAAATTCAGTTTATTTATTTCCTCAACATTCTACACAAAATACCCCATAATGACAATGTGAAAAAAAATATTTTTAAAAATTGTTGCAAGCTTATTAAAAATAAAAACACATATAGTACACATAAGTATTTACAGCTTTTGCCGTGAAGCTCTGAATTAAGCTTAGGTACATTCTGAGCTTCAGACACTGCTCATCACCAGGCTAATACTATCCCTACAGTGAAGCATAGTGGTGGCAGCATCATGCTGTGGAGATGTGCTGTGGACAATGACCGCCAAAATATCAATAGAGTGGCACACCGCCAAAATATCAATAGAGTGGCTTTACAACAACTCTGTGAATGTCCTTGAGTTGCCCAGCCAGAGCCCAGACCTAAATCCTATTCAACATCTCTGGAGAGATCTGAAAATGGCTGAACACCGTCGCTTCCCATCCAACCTGAGAGAGCTTGAGAGGTACTGCAAGGAGAAATAGGCAAAAATTCCCAAAGACAGGTGTGCCAAGCTTGTGGCATCATATTCAAAAAGACTTGAGGCTGTAATTGCTGCCAAAGGTGCCTCAGCAAAGTATTGAGCAAAGGCTGTGAATACGTATGTACATGCGATTTTTTAGGTTTTTCATTTTTTATAAATTTGCAACAAAGTCAAAAAATCTTGTTCACATTGTCATTATGGGGTATTGTCTGTAGAATTTTGAGGAAATAAATTAATTTAATCCATTGTGGAATAAGGCTGTAACATAAGAAAATGTGGAAAAAGTGAAGCGCTATGAATACTTTGCGGATGTACGGTAATCAATGTTAGTGCCACGATTTCAGGATTTATTTGTGTTTGTAAAGTTGCTCGTATACAAATAACTTTCATTTTACACCAGTATTGTGTATGTTTAGAGGCTTTTATTACATCAGTATATTACATTTAAATACTTATTTCCAAATATATTCACAAGATCAAATTGTCTTGGTAAAAGTATTTATAGAGGATGTGTAGTACCATAAAAGAGACTAAAAGCTAGTCTTTTAGATAGCAATTTGACGCTTGTGTTTCTGACTGTAATGACAATATGCCATATTGCCTGTAGTAAATGCGCACCCTGTCGGCAAAGAAACAATGTTTTATTTATTTATTTATTTTACAGATTTCTGTTCCACAAAACAGTTTTTGGAGTTTCGTATGATGAATCACTGAAGTCACAGGTAATGTTTTGACTGTTTTTGGTTCCTTTTCTGGACTTTGAATGTCTCCAGACAGTCTAAAATATCTTAATTTGTGTTCTGAATATGAACAAAGGTCTCGGGATTGGAACAACATGAAGGTAATTTATAATAGTATTTGGGTGAACTAAACCTTTAACTGTGACCTGAATATGCACCATTACTTTAATTGGTGGAATATTTTATCATTCATTCACTTTCCTTCGGCTTAGTCCCTTTATTCATCAGGGGTCACCACAGCAGAATGAATCACCAACTTTATACAGCATATGTTTTACACAGCAGATACCTTTCCAGCTGCAACCAGTACTGGGAAACAACCACAGTATACACTTTCACATTTACACACACACATACACTACGATCAATTTTGTTTATTCAATTCACCTATAGTGCATGTCTTTGAACTGTGGGGGAAACCAGAGCAAACCCACGCCAAAGCGAGGGCAACATGCAAAACTCCACACAGAAATGTCAACTGACCCATCCGGGACTCAAACCAGTGACCTTCTTCCTGTGAGGCTAACCACTGAGCCACCGTGCCACATTAATATTTTATCAATAAACCAAATTTGCCAAATTAATATCATGAAAAATATATCACATGAGGTCTGTAAGTACCATTTCAGAGAGCAGTTATTATGTTTTCCACATGTGCAGCACAATGATTTCAACAATTTCCAAATTTTCATTGAGAATGTGCAACTTTTGAAAAACGCCAATGTGAACCGAGAGCTTTTTGGAATGAAAATAGCTGTTTAAACATGTCTGGATGAATTTAGACCACAGGGGTGTCCAATCCTGCTTCAATCCTCCTTCCCATAGGTTTTAGCACCAACATGCATGCCTAGAAGGGAGTCTGAGGACCTTGATTAGCTTCAGGTGTGTGTAATTATGGTTGGAGCTATACTCCACATATAGTGGCTCTCCAAAAACATCTCTGGATGTAGATGTAGCCTTACTTTTTTCCCAAAATGTGTGGCAGCCAAAGAGGGTTAATGGTGTCTGAGTGCAGACGTCAGGGCTGGACACCATGCAGTCAGACACGGTTCACATTTTCCACTTCGTACACTGTCTCTTATTAACAACTGAAAAGTGCAGAGCTTGTTTCACCGCCAGTGTGTGTGAGTGTGTGACAAATCAAAACTGCTTCATGGAAATATGGCAAAGTTAAAGGGGGGAAAGAAACGTCTGGGTTTTGAGAGCCACAGGCAGCATTGAGATCTGTCCCTAAATATAACTGCTGAACTTGTGAACTATAGAGGCTTGTGCAAAGCGTGAACTTTTTGCGGTGACAAAGGAGAACAAAACTGGCGTCGTTTTCTCACGCTTTTAAAGACACAGATGGAGTTTTTTTTTTTTTTTAAGTGGGCCATGTGACCCGTCTCGCATCATAAATTCACATACACAGCATCTGGCTCTGCTCCTGCCAAACGCTGAAAACCACAGGTGCATTTCTCAGAGACGAGTGAAATACATCCACATCTAATAGTCTAGAATTTTTTGAAAATATCAAAAAACAGTCATGATTTCAGTGCACATACAGCAGATGATTCAACATCCAGTTTAACACATACAGTACACTACCTGACAAAAACTTGATTTCTAGTTGATCATTTGGTATCAGAAATTGATAATATGACTATGCCTCTAGATTACGCTTATGTTACCAAAATAAAATATGATCATGCCTTGATTTTTAATTATTTAATTAGGACAGTAAGGTCTGACTTTGCTTAGACAAACAGAAATAATGTACAGTATAGAAAATGAAGTCATGGTGCAGTGGAAAAAGAATTAATATTGTGTATGACTCTATGACTCTCATGAGCTTAGACGACTGCATCCATACATCTCTGCAATGACTCAAATAACTTATTAATAAAGTCATCTGGAATGGCAAAGAAAGCGTTCATGCAGGACTCCCAGAGTTCATCAAGAGTCTTTGAATTCATCTTCAATTCCTCCTTCATCTAACCCCAGACATTCTTAATAATGTTCATGTCTGGTGACTTGGCTGGCCAATCCTGGAGCACCTTGACCTTCTTTGCTTTTAGGAACTTTAATGTGAAAGCTGAAGTATGAGAAGGAGCGCTATCCTGCTGAAGAATTTGCCCTCTCCTGTGGTTTGTAATGTAATGGGCAGCACAAATGTCTTGATACCTCTGTTGATGTTGCCATCTACTCTGCAGATATCTTGCATACCCCTATACTGAATGTAACCCCAAACCAGGATTTTTCCTTCACCTAGCTTGACTGATTTTTGTGAGAATAGCGTTTGTGTGGGTTCCAATAGGTCTTCTGCAGTATTTGTGATGATTGGGATGCAGTTCAACAGAGGATTCATCAGAAAAATCTACCTTCTGACACTTTTCCAAATGATCAACTAGAAGTCAAGTTATTATTTGTTGCTCTTACAACATTGACGACAAGAGTTTTGTCAGGTGGTGTATATAATTAACTTTAGTGTTGTGTATTTAGATATATTTGAAAGCTTTGTTTAAAATATTAAACATTTTATTGTTGTTTCCTGCTTTTGGTTTTGACCTAGAGCACAGCTTATGTCTTCATCCATGATCATCTTCAGGAAGGACAAGGATTTTCTAAATTATACACTCCTGTGCTGGATCTGGATTTAAATGGTAAAAATGTTTGCTATTTCATTCATGAAATAAATAACTACTTAATTTTAGACTTTGACTTCTGAGATGCTGACAACTGGAATAATGGCTGAAGCCATCAAATAATTAAACACATTTTAAAATATCTTAAACATTATTATTACAGTTTTTACTGTACTTGATCAAACAAACTTTATAATAGCCATTTACTCTAAACATATTTTATCAATTGTCTGCATTTTAACACAACACCTCATGTATACAATTTTAAATATAAAACAAATGCTGTACATGTACAGTATAACAAAACTGTATATATTTTTTTACCAAAACGTGATGGAAAAATAAATCTTCTACTGTGATATTTTATTGGGATACAAAGTATGATTTATTTATAGTATGATCCCATAGAAATATTATTTAAGATACATTTGACTGTTTGTTTAAAGAGAAATATGCTTTTCATAACCTGTAGTTTGAAAAATTGTATTTATTATTAAGCTAATGGGGTCATGCTAATCCCCCCAAAAAAACCTTTGTTGAAATCACCCCTATACACTTAAATAGCACACAATCTGAGGGAGCAGCCATTTGTAGAGGTGTCCAAAACTATAGTGGACTCAAGGAATCCCACAATGCACTACAATAACGAGTGTAGAACCAATGTACACTCAACAACTAGAGAAAAGCCATAGTGCATTGTGAGCTTCAGTGCTGATTGTACTGTATCTGTGACCACAAGAGACCACTCTTTACACAATGATATTACACAGTGCTGTTACCTTGTTACCTAGCTGGTATCTGTGCTGTGCATTGTCATTGCACCTGCTGCAGCCATGGTAAGGCAGTAAAGTTCCTTGATTATTACGCTGCATGGAGATTATAGTTCCTAGTCACATCAACCTAGAAAACAACAACTTTTCATTTGTTTTAGTATGCAATGCAACTATGAGAGTCAAGCGTTAAATATGAAAATTATTAACACTCTCTATTGATTTTTTTTATTATTGTGAGATGCTAATGGTCTAATCCGGTGGTCCCCAACCGTTTTATCACCACAAACTGGTCAAGGCTTAACAAATTTACCGCGGCCAGGGGTAGGTTGATGGAAGTGTACGTAGATTGCTAGGTCACTATCATCCGTTTTCTCAGAGGATGACAAGCTGACAAAACATTGCTGCAAATCTAAAACAAGTTTAATTTATGGAAAAAAAATTAAAAGCACTGCTGTCTGGGTGTTTGTTATTTGTAGAGGACTTCTAGAGGTCTCCATAATTCTGGATCAGGCTGTATCCTGAGCAATCATGGTAAATAGTGGTTAAATAGCATGCATACATCGTGGAGACATCTATTTGATGTCAATTTGATGATGCCAACCATCGAGAACCTCAAGGACAGCACATACAAAGACATGATGCCAACCATAGAGAACTTCTAGAGGTATCTATAATCCTGGACCAGGCTGAGTCCTAAACAGTCATGGTAAATAGTGGTTAAATAGCATGCATACATCGTGGAGACGTCCATTTGATGTCTATTTGATGATGCCAACCATCGAGGACCTCAAGGACAACACATACAAAGAGATGATGCAAAACATAGAGGACTTCTAGAGGTCTCCATAATCCTGGACCAGGCTGAATCCTGAGCAATCATGGTAAATAGTGGTTAAATAGCATGCATACATCGTACATCTATTTGATGTCTAAATCTAAAAACAAGTTTAATTTATGGAAAAAACTGAAAAGCACTGAAGTGTTTGGGTGCTCGCTGTTTGTAATTAGGTAATTAGTCTACCAAAATGTGTATATTCCATACAAAGTAAAGCTGATTGGTCAACTCTTATTAAGATGTTTTTAACTAAGTGCGCCTGGAAGGTCTGAGTGGGTCACGTCACTTTAACGTGCATATTCGGAGCGACACACCTCCATTAGAAATAACAAACTTGCATGCTGGAAAGAGGCGATATGTGAATGGACCCTGGTCGCCGTCATTTGCGATCTCCAGCAGATGTTTTTTTTTTTTACACAGACATGCTGGATTCTGATTTGTTGACAAATGGGTTACAATCTATTCCTTGGCGTTTTGTGGGTTCTTCACTGGGCCTTTCCTCTTTGCAAAGAAACGTCCCAAAGACCTCTGGTTCTAAATTATTTTCCTAGCTTGTGGGTTAAATTTTGGCACTCATGTGACTGAGATAATATGCTAATTTATCAAATTAAAAGATTTTTAAAAATAGAAGATTGTTCAGACCCAGATAATAAATAAATCTGAAATAATTAATTATTTTTTGTGCGGCCTGGTACATATTGATCGCCAGGGCATTGAGGATCACTGGTCTAATCCTCTTCAATTAATTATTGCTAAGCTAAAAGTGCTTCTGCCAGACCCGGAAATCAGCTGAATGAATCCAAAAATAGTAAAACTCAACTTTTTAAGTCTAGTGGAGTTGTAAAATGAGCCTATTGAGCAAGACATTTTATTAGAATAAATCTAATATGTCCGAGGGATTTATCAACCAGCAAAGCACAAAAAAAGCTCTCAGTGCTTAAATTCACTCACTTGTTTCCATTCACTCCTTCAAGTGGACTAAATTAGTGGACTAATCTAGGGAATAGTGAATGATGATTTTGGATACAGACCTGTTTTAAAATCAAATGTGCCAATTTAAAAGTGGAACCTTTAGAAATCTCTCACATGTAGAGGAAACCCCATCAAGCCTCCCACGGCCGCAAAAGGAGATTTTAAAAAAAGTGACATGCTTCTTCTCCTCCCCTGTAACTTCTCCATGTTAATTGCAATCAGGGTTTGAAAGCACAGCCCAGCACACACTACTGTATTTATGTGCCTAGAAGCAGAGAGACTTGTTCAGGAATAAACTTCACAATTATATCTGATGTCTAAGTGATTTTGAAAAGGCTGCCGGTCTGCAATTTTTCTCAATTAGACGGCAAAGACACCTCTCTCTTCTAGACCAGAGACCTTCCTTGAGCTGACAATCAACAGGGAATGTTTTTATTCTTTTTTTTTGTCGTCATGTTTTACACTTGTGACATCTTTCAGTTTAACACAGCTTTAGCATATGGAACAATTGCGCTGTCAAACACACAAAGAGAGTTTTTTGTTGAACGTGTTTTAAAAGAACGCCTGAGGCTTTTTCATCAGAGTTTTCGCCCACTTTTGCATTGACAATAAACACAAACAGCGGTAGATTATCCTATTCGTGAAGTCCTTGAGACGGAGTGCTTTAACACTGAAGTCCTTTATCGGAGTGGAGGAAAGGCGACATCTCTGATTTATCTGCTGATTCTCCAAATGCTCGGAAAGAGGTCAAACTCTTAATATTTGCAGACACTATTGGACTAAATTGATTTCCAATAAAGTGGATATATTGTGTAACAGGCAATTATCTAAGTAGGTGGCCAAGGGATTCCGGAGAATTGCCCTTTTAGAACTGTTTAAAAATGAGTGGCCCAGCACATTCAGATTTGAATAAAATGACCACTTAGGGCTGGCATTTTTGTATTTAAGCTGTATATAAAAGAAATAGACAATGTCCTATTGCATTCCTCTCATTGCATCAATTGACAAATACTTTTGAGTTCTAGGATGTAAAAGGTCCATCACATTTCAACTGTTGTGAAATTCCAATGCTATCTCACTGCCATTCATAAATTTTTGATTTAGTGGCTAATTCGTATGAATTCGTACAATCTCATTTGTACATTTTAATACGGTTTGCTCATCCCCCAATCACGGTTAGGTTTAGGGGAACAGTTTATTTTTAAAACAATCATAGTAAATAGTGGTTAAACAGAATGCATACATCAGGGAGATGTCTATTTGATGTCTATTTAATTATGCCAACCATTGAGGACCTCAAGGACAACACATACGATGAGATGATGCCAACCATAGAGAACTTCTAGAGGTATCCATAATCCTGGATCAGGCCATATCCTGAGCAATCATTGTTAAAAGTGGTTAAATAGCATGCATACATTGTAGAGATGTCTATTTGATTTCTATTTGATGATGCCAACCATTGAGAATCTCAAGGACAGCTTATACGAAGAGATGATGCCAACCATAAAGAACTTCTAGAGGTCTCCATAATCCTGGACCAGGCCGTATCCTGAGCAATCATGGTAAATAGTGGTTGAATAGCATGCATACATTGTGGAGACATCTATTTGATGATGCCAACCATTGAGGACCTCAAGGACAACACATACGAAGACATGATGCCAACCATAGACAACTTCTAGAGTTCTCCATAATCTTGGCCTGGACCAGACCGTATCTCGAGCAATCATGGTAAATAGTGGTTAAATAGCATGCATACATTGTGGAGACGTCGATTTGATGTGTATTTGATGATG
The DNA here is from genome assembly GCA_903798205.1 of Danio tinwini. Taxonomy (NCBI): domain Eukaryota; kingdom Metazoa; phylum Chordata; class Actinopteri; order Cypriniformes; family Danionidae; genus Danio; species Danio tinwini. The sequence goes on from CAIGQZ010033112.1 coordinate 24,306,006, forward strand.
CCAACCTTTGAGCACCTCAAGGACAACACATATGAAGAGATGATGCTAACCATAGAGGACTTCTAGAGGTCTCCATAATCCTGGACCAGGCGATATCCTGAGCAATCATGGTAAATAGTCGTTAAATAGCATGCATACACTGTGGAGATGTCGATTTGATGTCTCTTTGATGATGCCAACTATTGAGGACCTCAAGGACCAAACATACAAAGAGATAATGCCAACCAAAGTGAACTTCTAGAGGTCTCCATAATCCTGGACCAGGCCGTATCCTGAGCGATCATGCTAAATAGTGGTTAAATAGCATGCATACATCGTGGAGACATCTATTTG
>CAIGQZ010033112.1:24307931-24341347 GCA_903798205.1 Danio tinwini
TCTGTCTGTCTGTCTGTCTGTCTGTCTGTCTGTCTGTCTGTCTGTCTGTCTGTCTGTTTATCTACAGTATCTATCCATTCATCCATCCACTGTACTGTATCCATCCATTCATCAATCTACACAAATTTTTTTTTGAGTGAAACATGGACAAGTGGGTGAAATTTGGTAAATTTAATTTCATTGAAAAAAAATGACAACATTTTTTTCCATATTTTTAACCCAACTTTTGGTTAAAACAACCCAGCATTTTTAGAGTCTAGCTATTTATTTATCTTTTTGAGAAAAAAATATTTAGAGATTTGCATACTAACATTTAAAGAAGGCTGGGTTGTTTTTAACCAAAGCTGGGTTAAATATTGACAAAACAAAATGAAAAGAAATTTAATTTAAAAGGTTTATATACCAAAAGGGCGTGTTGGCTCAGTGGTTAGTACTGTCACCTCACAGCAAGAAGATCGCTGGTTTGAGTCGTGGCTGGGTCAGTTGGCATTTCTGTGTAGAGTTTGCATATTCCTTTCGTGTTTGCATGGGTTTTCTCTGGGTGGTCTGGATTACCCCACAGTCCAGAGACATGCGCTATAGGTGAATTGGGTGAACAAAATTGGCCGTAGTGTATGAGTGTGAATGTGAGAGTGTATGGGTGTTTCCTAGTACTGGGTTGCAGCTGGAAGGGCATCCACTGTGTATAACATATGCTGGATAAGTTGGCGGTTCATTCCACTTTGGCAACCTCTGATGAATAAGGGACTAAGCCGAAGGAACATGAATGAATGGATGAATGAATGTACAAAAATAAAACATACCTAAACTAGCCATATTTAGAACAATTATCATTTGATGACATATTAAAAGAGTCCAGTTAAGGATCACAGTGCAGCCCTATACTAATTAATTGTAATTTAACATTTTAGTGGTTTAACACTATGCAAATCACTAGGTTTTATCCAAGGTAAAATATAAATAAAAAATTTGTTTGACCTCTTATGATTTCATATAAATACAGGTCAGATTAAGAATATTATTTCATATTTACATAAATGCTGTGACAGCATCTGGTTTTCCGTCCCCCTGTGTTAATGCACATTTTAAAGTATCACATAAGAAATGTGTGATGAAAATTACTAATTAGAAAGAAAGAAAAAAAGTTAACGCCTACTTGAAGTAGTTTTGGACGTAAAAAAGCGTCAATGCGAATTGCATAATGAGATTATGGGAGAAAAACTAATTTGCAAAATAAACTGTGACAGCAAACATTACATCTGCGTGACTCCATTATGTTTGCCTTGTTGCCTTGCCTTGTTTACTATTAGTCTCATGATTAGTTCATTAGTTCATCATCTCATGATGAAATGCACTAAACTTGCATTTGGGATTTATTATATTATTTTTTTGGAAAATTTGAAAAGATTTATTTCAGGTTAAGATGGAAACCCATCTAGTGAAAGAGTAAACAGTCAAGAAAAAAAATGCTAAATAGACCGTTATAAGTCAAGTTCACTGTACTCAAATGGCCTCCACAGTCACCAGACCCTCAATCCAATAGAGCACCTTTGGGATGTGGTGGAAGGGGAGGTTTGCATCATGGATGTGCAGCCGACAAATCTGCAGCAAATGCGTGATGCTATCATGTCAACATGGACCAAAATCTCTAAGGAATATTTCTAGTACCTTGTTGAATCTATGTCATGAAGGATTAAGGCAGTACTGAAGGCAAAAGAGGTCCAACCCAGTACTAGTAAGGTGTACCTAATAAAGTGGCCGATGAGTGTAGAAAGACGAGTGCTTCTACGGGTGCTTTGTCAAACCCACTCACCTGTGTGAGGCACACTCAGAAATTATTTTAGCAAGTGAAGAAGACATAAAGAGGTACAAATATAGCAGAGGATCAAAGACTAAGCACAATCTGCAAAAGTGAAGCAGGTGTAACACAATGAGCGATCAGGAATGAGTTAATTAGATTGACTCTCCATCTTTCCTCCGTTCCTCTGTTTCGTTCCATCATGTAACCGAGTCTCCATGGGAAGGGAAGGGGGGGTTTGCAGCTGTCACATTTTTTCTCCTTAGACGGGATCTAACGCAACTCTGAAAAGGCGCTGAGCAGTCAGCCATTCTGAAGCGAAGAGCAGCAAAGATTAAGTCACCATCGCCGCAGATGTCACAATCAAAATCTGAATAATACACAATCTCTGCCACAATCTCTCGCCTCATAGACCGGCTTCCTGCTCCGCTTGCCTTTTTTAGTGGCAGCAATTTTGTTTCATGTGTGTGTGTGTCTGTGAGAATTTGAGTGTGTGTGTCAGTGTGAAAGAGACCCCTGCAGCTGGTCCTCAGAATCCAAACTAATTTGTCCCAATCACAGCTTTGGTCTTGGGAGTCCCCTTCCATTTATCTCTCGACTTTCTCTGCGATCTTTCTGTCACTTGAAGGATCACTCCCCTCGAAAAAACGCTTCTCCACAATTCCTGTCTGATTTGCCACCATGTGGTCGACGTCTTGCCCACATCTGTCTTTGAAGTCTTAATTACAGACCACAGCATTTGCAAGCTAAAAAAATCGTTCACAATGCTGTTTCATTGTAGCAGTTTAACAACATATGTTGAAATATAATATAAATATACAATTTTATTTTCTTTAAAACGTTGTGTGCTTTATATACAGTATATAAATATATATTTTTGTACATTTTCAATTTTATTTTATTCAGTTTAAAAACATAATTTGAAACATAAATACAATAATTTGAAACATAAATGCAATTTTTTTTGGAACTTAGAATGTTTTCTGTTTCTTTAACATTTTCTACATTTTTATGGTGATTTCAGGCTTGTAGCCAGGCTGGTGAATGGTGTGGTTCTTTTTTTTTTTTTGACCTTTTTGCAGTAATACGCCTAATTTTCTATTTAATTATGAGATTTAAAAATGGTTATTTAGTAAATTTTTTAGCACTATTTATTTCTGGATTAGCTTGTTTTGTATGGCATCATAACCACACTTTTTCATGTACCAAAAGCATTTCCTAAATATTTAGAATAAAGAAATATTTTAAAAATGCTTATTTTAAAAATACAAATTTATTCAATCCTATAAAAAATGGGAATCTGTTAAAGTTTTAAGTTAAAAACTATTGGCAATTTTAATTTATTAGGCAAATAACAAACTGGTCAGCACATTTCCTCAGTCAGAATTTGGCCATTTAACTAAAAAACAAAAAATCGAACATAATAATAATAATAATAATAATAATAATAATAATAATAATAATAATAATATTAATGTAGAACTTCACCTTTTTCGAGCCTCTTTTGTAAAAAAAGTACATTTGAAATTGCATGGATAACAACAGTAGTCAAAATAGTTATAAAATTAATTTTAACATGGGCCGCTTTTGGTGCTTCACACCCTCTTATTGTTAATTTTTTGTTTCAAGAATAAGGTCCAAGATTTTAGAAAGAATAAAAATTCTGTCAGTGAGGGGTGGGTCTTCCGAACTACACAAATACCTCCCAGCTATGGGCCTGACACCCACAAAAATCATTAATCGTATTAATCGTAAGCCCAAAATAATTAAATGTAAATTTAAATATTTATACTTTTTCATCTTTTACCCATTGTCAGTATTTTTTATCATTTAAAATAAAATAAAAATCTATTATGGTCACTTACTCATATATTTTAAGAATTATGGATTTTACAAATTAGAAGAAGTATTTTGTTGCATTGTTACATAAATACATTTGGGTTGGACACTCTTTTGCCTTCAGAACTGCCTTAATCCATAGATTTAACAAGGTACTGGAAATATTCCTCAGAGATTTTGGTCTATAATGTCATGATAGCATCACGCAGTTGCTGCAGATATGTTGATTGCACATTCATTGTGTGAATCTCCTGTTCCACCACTTCCCAAAGGTGCTCTATTGGATTGAGCTCTGGTGACTGTGGAGGCCATTTGAGTACAGTGAACTCATTGTCATGTTCAAGAAATCAGTTTGAGACGATTTATGCTTTAAGACATGGAGTTATCCTGCTGGAAGTTGCCATCAGAAGATGGGTACACTCTAGTCATAAAGGGATGGACATGGTCAGCAACAATACTCAGGTAGGCTGTGGCGTTGACATGATACTCAGTTGGTACTAATGGGCCCAAAGTGTGCCAAGAAAATATCCTCCACGCCATTACACCACCACCAGCCTGAACCGTTGATACAAGGCAGGATGGATGGATCCACGCTTTCATGTTGTTGATGCCAAATTCTGACCCTACCATCTGAATGTTGCAGCAGAAATCGAGACTCATCAAACCAGGCAACGTTTTCCAATCTTCTATAGTCCAATTTTAGTGAGCCTGTGGGAATTGTAGCCTCAGTTTCCTGTTCTTAGTTGACAGGAGTGGCACCCGATGTGGTCTTCTGCTGCTGTAGCCCATCCGCCTCAAGGTTGGACGTGTTGTGCACTCAGTAAGGCTCTTCTGCATACCTTGGTTGTAACAAGTTGTTATTTAAGTTACTGCTACCTTTCTATCAGCTGGAACCAGTCTAGCTATTCTCTTCTGACCTCTGGCATCAACAAGGCATGTACGTTCAAAGTCACTTGAATCACCTTTCTTCCCCATTCTGATGCTCGGCTTGAACTGCAGCAGATCGTCTTCACCATGTCTACATGCCTAAATGCTTTGAGTTGCTTCATTGTGATTGTCTGATTAAAAAAATTGCATTAACAAGCGGTTAGACAGGTGTACCTAATAAAGTGGAAGGTCAGTGTATATACAAGTTATGCTATAATCAGTTTTGAAAACAATATTTAACCTTGAGACGTTTCTTTGAGTGTTTTATGAAAAGAACGTTCAAACAGTCTTTATTTAAAATGCAAATCATTTGTATCATTATACATCTTTTTGATGCTACTTTTAGTCATTTTAATGTGTCCTTGCTGAATAAAAGTATTTTATCTTTTAACATTCATCTTCAGAATTACCTTAGAAGAGTAATTGAATACAGTTTATTTAATTAGTTTTTTTCTTGCCGCTCATTAACAAAGGTTTTATTGATGAATGTCACTTACCAAACATTTTTTTAAATCCCCAAAGAGCCTAAATGTTTTGTCATGAGTATCAGTTTTTGTGAGTAGGCTTCATGCATTCTTGGGTTCTGTTTTAAAAGAACGTGGAGTGTCATTCAGAATAAAGTGATGTATTATAAAGGAGACAGAAAGAGCGTTTTGTGTTGGTTTTCTCAAAGATATTGTTTGGCAATAAACTTAATGTGAAGTCTCCCTCTGCGAGCTTGTCATGTGTGTGTGTCTGTGTGTTTGTTCATATGTGTGTATCAGAATTGAAGCCTTTCAGGTTCTGCAATCATTGGCACCCATCTCGGTTAAATCCTGACAGCTTTGTGAGGAGACATTGTGGATGTTACAAACACAAACTCAAAGAACTGTATTACTTCCAGCAGACACCCATCATTTCTAAAATTCTTAAAACGGCACCAGTAGGTCTCATCTATTTATAGACAACTACCGATAACAGTGGGCTGTCGTGTTTGCAGTTTTGACAACTTTGAGCGGTGTGATTGTTCTTCCCTGTTGTTATAGTGTATCTGATTGGATCTGTTTGTTGAACAAGAGAAGCGTGGGACTTGATTTAGAATTGATTTGATGGTTGTTACTGATGTTTTTTATTGGTTGAGCTGCTGTAAGTGACAGGACGTCCCGCCCCCCTGCCAGTAAACACATCATCATGAAGAGAAAGATGTTATTGCAGGAAAGACGTAATTTTGATTAAACATCACAAGGGCACCTTCATTTTAAAAAGCAATGATGTGCTTAGATTAATCAGTTAGCATTTGTGCGGCAGTGTTTCATTAAAAAAAAGGATTAATTGCAATTGCAAGTGTCTGTTCTTGAGCAGAATGTTGAAACCACTTTTTTTGTTAAAAATAAAATAAAAAAATATATACTCTAAAAATTATGAAACTAATTAAAGTTTACTGTAAATCAGTCACTAATCAGCATACATCTTTAAAACATTGCAAGAATTAGATGCTTTGTTTTCAGTGAGGATTTAGAGAAACTTGTTTATGTTTTTATCACCATCAGGGTGGATTACTGTAACGGCCTCCTTACTAGCCTTCCCAAACAGACAGTCAGACAGTTGCAGCTGATCCAAAACGCTGCTGCCAGGATTCTGACCAGAACCAGAAAATTAGAGCACATCACACCTGTCCTCAGGTCTTTACACTGGCTCCCAGTTACATTCAGAATCGATTTAGTATCATTACTTGTCTATAAATCACTAAATGGCCTAGGACCTCAATACATTACAGATATTCAATTCAATTTAATTCACCTTTATTTGTATAGCGCTTATACAATGTAGATTGTGTCAAAGCAGCTTCACATTCAAGATTATAGTAAATTGAAACAGTGTCAGTTCAATTTTCAGAGTTTCAGATCAGTTCAGTTTAGCTCAGTTCAGTGTGGGTTAATAATCACTACTGAGAGTCCAAACACTGAAGAGCAATTCCATCAAAGTGCAGCTCTACAGATCTCGAACCATGCAAGCCAATTGGCGAAAGTGAAGAATTTAAAAAACCTCGAGAGAAACTAGGCTCATTTGGGCAGACCATTTCTCCCATGGCCAAACGTCTTGTGCAGAGCTGCAGTCTAGGCGCCGGAAGCTAGAGAATGCTAGAACCTCAGCGAAGACTCCTCTCTCCTTGGAGCGTCACAGGAATCAGTCTCATGCTCTCCACTCCTACATGACCACCACAGCAGCTGCTCAGGATGCGGCCTGGTCCAGGATTGTGAAAACCTCGGCATCATCTCGTCGCTGGTCTTGGATTGCATCAGTGGCGCTGCATAGTGTGAGGGCCTCGCGATGAGTACCCCCAGGTGGAAATAGAGAATAAGACAATCATTAGCGTAGCTGCTGTTCATAGTGTATAAACGAGATGCAAACACCTGCGTGGGGCACAATCATACCGCTAAGTGATGCACTGAGTGTATGCTTTGCTAAAAAGATAGTTTTTAATCTAGTTTTGAACTGTGAGAGTGTGTCTGAGCCTCTGACATTATCAGGAAGGCTATTCCAGAGTTTAGGGGCCATAAATGAGAAGGCTCAACCTCCTTTACTCGACTCTGCTATTCTAGCTACTACCAGAAGCCCTGAGTTTTGAGATCTTAGCGAGCTGGTTGGATTGTAGCGAGACAGGAGGTTGGTTAGATAAACAGGAGCTAGATTATTTAAAGTTTATAGGCAAGAAGTAATATTTTACATTCAATACGAAACTTAACAGGCAGCCAGTGTAAGGAGGATAAAATTGGGGTGATATGATCATATTTTCTAGACCTGGTAAGAACTCTGGCAGCTGCATTTTGTACTAGCTGAAGTTTGTTAATAGAGGATGCTGGGCAACCAGCAAACAGAGCATTACAGTAATCCAGCCTAGAAGTCATAAAAGCATGGACTAGCTTTTCTGCATCTGAGATGGATAGCATACTTCGTAATTTAGAAATATTTCCCAGATGAAATAAGGCAGTTTTTGTGACATGGGATAAATGACTTTCAAAAGTTAAATTGCTGTCTAATATGACACCCAGATCTTTTATAGTAGAGCTAACACTAACTTTGTATCCTTCTAGTTGCAGGCTGAGTTGTGAGAACTGCTGTGTACAGGATTTAGGCCCGATAAGTAATAATTCTGTTTTGTCTTAGTTTAAGAGAAGAAAATTGTTGATCATCCAGTCTTTAACATCTTTAATACACTCAGTTAGCTTAGACAGTTCAGACATCTCATCAGGTTTAGTTTAAATGTATAATTGAGTATCATTTGCATAGCAGTGAAAGCTGATCCCATGTTATCTAATAATGTCATTGTAAACAGCAAAGGGCCTAAAACTGATTCTTGAGGCACCCCGTACTTTACTGGCCTGACTTGTGAAAGCTGTCCACTAATATTCACAAACTGGTAACAATCAGCTAATTATGACTTAAACCATTGAAGAGCCTGTTCTTGGACACCTGTAGAATATAAGCAGTCTATGAGAATATTGTTGTCAATGGTGTCAAATGCGGCGCTAAGATTGAGTAAAACTAATAGTGAGATGCACCCTTGGTCAGCAGCTAAGATTAGATTAGATTAGATTAGATTCAACTTTATTGTCATCACACATGTACAAGTACAAGGAAACAAAATGCAGTTTAGGTCTAACCAGGAGTGCAATAGCAGCAAGTGCAGGATACAGGTATAAGTTATAAAGTGCAGTTATAGAAAAACTATGGTGATATTTACAAATGGATGTACTATCAACATTATATACAGGTTGTGTTAGCTATGAACAGATATTTACAATAGATGGATAAATGTACAGGTTGCTATTAATAATCAGAAGTGTGCAGATAGATAAACAATTACAAGTGTATATGTACAGTGGATGTGTACATAATTTACAAATGTACATGAGCAGTAGGTGTGTACAGTTCAAATAAATGAATCAGTGCAATGAATATGTGCAATTTTTAAATGTGCAAATGTTAAGTAGTGCAGTGATTATGATGAGTCTGAGTTATGAGGAGAGGAGAGTGGGGTGTATTAGGGGGGCAAAAAGTCAGTGGGGAGCAGAGTTCAAGAGGGAGACAGCTCTGGGGAAGAAGCTGTTCTTTAGTCTGCTGGTTTTTGTCCGGGGGAGCCTGAAGCGCCTGCCAGAAGGCAGGAGAGAAAACAGTCTGTGAGCAGGGTGAGAGGGATCTTTAAGAATACTGCGTGCTCGGCGTAGACAGTGTTTCCTCTGGATGTCCTCTATGGCTGGCAGTGTGGTCCCTGTGATGCGTTGGGCAGTTTTCACCACCCGCTGCAGTGCCTTACGCTCCGCAACAGAGCAGCTTCCATACCAGACTGTGACACAGTTCGTCAGGATGCTTTCTATTGTGCAGCGGTAGAAGTTCACCAAGACGGCTGATGACAGCTGGTTCTTCTTAAGTTGCCTTAAGAAAAATAGGCGCTGGTGAGCCTTCTTGACCAGGCTGGAGGTGTTGGTGGTCCAGGAAAGGTCCTTGGAGATGTGGGTCCCCAGGAACTTGAAGGATGATACAGGCTCGACGGCCATCCCATTGATGTAGATGGGATCATGTGAGCCTGTTCGTCCCTTCCTGAAGTCCACAATGAGCTCCTTGGTCTTGTCGGTGTTAAGGAGCAGATTATTGTTGGTGCACCACGTGGCCAGATGCTGTATCTCCTCCCTGTAGGCAGTCTCATCATTGTTGCTGATTAGACCAATCACTGTGGTGTCATCTGCAAATTTGATGATGGCGTTGGATCTGTTCACAGGCCTACAGTCGATGGTGAAAAGGGAGTAGAGGAAGGGGCTCAGCACACAGCCCTGTGGTACACCAGTGTTGAGTGTGACGGTGGTGGAGCAAATGTGGTCTGATCTAACATTCTGAGGTCTGTTAGTCAGAAAGTCCATAACCCAGTTACAGAGAGACGTGTCTATATCCAGGTCTCTAAGTTTGATCATTAACTTAGAGGGTATGACAGTGTTGAATGCTGAGCTGAAGTCAACAAACAGCATTCGTGCGTAAGTGTTTTTATTGTCCAGGTGTGTGAGTACAGAGTGCAGCGCTATGGAGACTGCATCTTTTGTGCTCCTGTTGCCACGGTAGGCAAACTGATGTGGGTCCAGTGTGGATGGCAGAGAGTCTTTCAGATGTGCCAGGACCAACCGCTCGAAGCACTTCATGATGATGGGTGTGAGTGCTACCGGGCGGTAGTCATTCAGGCATGTTGGGCTGGAGTGTTTCGGCACTGGCACAATAGAGGTGGTTTTAAAGCATGTTGGCACAGCTGCTAGGTTAAGGGACAAGTTGAAAATGTCTGTGAATACCCCAGCGAGCTGTTCTGCACATGCTTTGAGGACACGCCCAGGAATACCGTCTGGTCCAGCAGCCTTACGCACATTGATCCGACTCAGTGCGGTGTAGACTTCTGAGGAGGTGAGTGTAATGGGTGAGTGGTCGGTTGAGGAAGTGATCCTGATGTAGGGTTCATTATTGTCTCTTTCAAAGCGGGCATAAAAGTCATTAAGCTCGTTCAGGAAGGAGACATTTGTGGCTGTGGGTGTGGAATGGCTGGGTTTGTAGTTGCTGATGGCCTGTATGCCCTGCCACATGCGCCGAGGATCAGAGTTGGAAAAGTGCTCCTCTAGCTTTAGCTTGTAGCAGTGGTTGGCCTTTTTGATGCCCCTCTTCAGATTAGCCCTGGAAGTGCTGTAGGCCTGTGCATCCCCTGATCTGAAGGCAGTGTTGCGTGCCTTCAGCAGGAGGCGCACCTCCTTGTTCATCCATGGCTTTTGATTTGGGTATGTGGTGATCTGTTTCTGGGTTGTAACACTGTCAATGGTGGTGTTGATGTATTCCAGAACAGAGGAAGTGTAGCTGTTAATGTCTGTGTGAGAGCCACATGTGGCCTGGGAAGCAAACATACTCCAGTCTGTGTGTTGAAACCTGTCCTGGAGTGTGGAGTCTACCCCCGCTGGCCACACTTTGATGGTCCTCACTGATGGCTTCACACGGTTGATGAGGGGTGAGTATCGGGGGGTGTGGAACAAAGAAAGGTGATCTGATTGACCCAGGTGGGGGAGGGGGGTAACAGCATAGGCTTCAGCCATGTTTGTGTATACCTGGTCCAAGGTCTTGTTTCCCCGTGTGTGACAGAAAATGTTTTGATGGAATTTGGGAAGCACTGTCTTTAAGTTTGAGTGATTAAAATCCCCCGCAACAATAAAAGCAGCCTCCGGGTGAGCAGTCTGTTGTTTGCTGATGGCTGCATGAAGAGCCTTCATAGCAAGCTTTGCATCAGCATCGGGTGGAATATAAGCAGCGATTATAAAGGTGGAGGTGAACTCCCGTGGCAGATAAAACGGTCTGCATTTGACCATCAGAAATTCCAGGTTAACAGAGCAATGTCTCCCAACGATGACAGAGTTTGTGCACCACGCTTTGTTAATATAAATGCATAATCCTCCGCCTCGGGTCTTACCGGAGTCATCCGCCGCTCTGTCTGCTCGGAATGTCTGATGCTCAGTTAAAGATACAGCGTTGTCTGGTTTCCCGCTGTTTAGCCATGTTTCTGTGAAAATCATGACATTACAGTTCCATAATCTTTTGCTGTGGTTGATGCGCAGTCTAATCTCATCCATTTTGTTCACCAGGGACCGTACATTGGCGAGGAAGATGCTGGGTAAAGAGAGCCGGTGTGGTGTTAGCTTTAGCTTAGCTCTTAGCCCGCCGCGCTTCCCCCGCCTTTGTTTACGTTCGCGTCGCTGTCTCCGAGCACTTCTGCCCGGCCGGACAGAGCGCTCAGCCTCGGGTGTCCTGGCGATCTCTGGGATGAGTCGTAGATTGCTGATAAAACTGTCCGAAATGCACAAACCAATATCCAAGATCTCCTGTCGGGTGTACGATGTAAAGGCATTACTGTTCTGCACGAACAGACCCGAAATGAGCAGGAAAAATACTGCAAAATTGCAGAAACTGGAGAGACGCCGAGCCTCGCGATGTGTACGCGCCGCCATCTTGGTCCAAGAGTAAATCATTGGTTATTTTTACTAATGCGGTTTCTGTACTGTGATGAGGCCTGAAACCTGACTGAAACACTTCAAAAATATTGTTTGTCTGCAGAAAGGAGCATAATTGGCTAGAAACAACTTTTTCATTTTAGACATAAATGGAAGATTTGAAATAGGCCTATAATTAGCTAAGTTGCTGGGGTCCATTTGTGGTTTCTTAATAATATATTTAATAACAGCTAGCTTGTAAGGATTTGGAACATGGCCTAAAGATAAAGAAGAGTTGATAACGTTAAGGAGAGGTTCTCCTATAACAGGTAGCAATTCTTTCAGTAATTTTGTTGGAATTGGGTCTAACATACACGTAGCTGGTTTAGAACTATTTATAACTTTATCTAGCTCTTCCTGTTCTATGATTTTGAAGCATTGTAGATTATTTTGATTCAGTGGAATGTTTACTGGATCTGGAGTATAAGGCGGTGCAGAAAGTTTAGCATCTTCTATTTTCTGTTTAAAGCCTTCTATTTTATCATTGAAAAAATTCATGAAGTCATCACTACTAATTTGCGGTGGGACATTTTGTTCCAAAGATGACCGATTATCTGTTAACTTAGCAATTGTGCTAAATAAAAATCTAGGATTGTTATGATTATTTTTTATCAGTTTGCGAAGGTGCTCAGCCCTGGCAGATTTAAGAGCCCTCCTATAGCTGTACATACTGTCTTCGTACGCAATTCTAAAAACCTCTAAATTAGTTTTATTCCATGTACGTTCCAGGTTGCTGTTTTGAGAGCGCGAGTATGACTATTGTACCATGGTGTAGTTTTATTCTCTCTAGCCTTATTTAATTTGATGGGTGCCGCCGTATTTAGTGTGCTAGTAAGGATGGCATCCATACTACTGGTTACTACATCAAGGTTGTTTGCATTTGCAGGTGCATTTCGAAGTAGAGAAAGATCAGGTAAGTTATTTGTGAATTCATCTTTGGTGGATGGAACGATAGTTCTACCAGGGCAGTATATCAGTGCAGATCTGCTAATTTCAGGTAAACACAGCTTATATAGTAAGAGGTAGTGGTCTGTAATATCATCACTTTGTGATATAATGTCTACATCAAATACCAAATGACACATCACTGCACAGTGCTCATGAATGTGTGCAATATACTGACACTGGGGAAAAGAAACTGTTGAATAAAGTCATTATTTGTGTTTTGTGTGCACACAAAATCATTCTGGTAGCTTGACAATGTTCATATTGAACCATGAAAGGCATACGCTTTGAGGATGTTTTTATGGTATGGACACCTTATTGTCTATAGCAGTGTTTCCCAACTCGATTCCTGAAGGCACACCAACAGTACAGAATTTCAACCTCTTCCTAATCAAACACACCTGAATCAACTCATCAGAACATTAGAAGAGACTCCAAAACCTGAAATGAATGGGTTAGATAAGGAAGACATCCAAAATGTGTACTGTTGGTGTGCCTCGAGGAACAGGGTTGGGAAAGAGCTCTCAGATTTAACCTAAAATATCTTAACCCTCTTCCACATGGTGTTGCCTTATGGCCACATGATATTTATGTCAATTTCCCTGCCATTGTTCCTTTAAAGTCCTACACTCAATTTTTTTGTTGGAAAGAGAAGACCTTAGTTTAGCCAATGATGTGCTTTGGTTAGGTCACATGACGTGCAGTGTTTTTCTGTGGTGCGATTTCTGACAGACTGGCGTTTATTGCAATTGCTGAATGTAAATGTAATCGTCAATTAAAAACAAAGAATCAACTCATGTGAGATCCACAAAAAAATTGGAGACCTCACCTCTTGTGAGTTATAATGACATATTCAAAACTGTAAAAAGAATTTGTTGTAAATCGATCAAATATACGTGTTGCCAAATGGCAACACTGTCCAATAGTAGAATGTGCAATATTACAATAGCTTAGCTAGCTAGCAAGGTCAGCTGTGATCTTTTAAGTTGTAACAATAACAACATAATTGCTAGTAATATAATGTTAATTAGTCATATGTTAATTGCATTTATTTTATGAATAAAATCTAATTTTAATGGCAATAAGTTTGATTAGATATAAATACAGGGAACAGTGTATTGGTGAGAACCACTATGTTCTATGGTAAGTGAAACAAGAAAAACTGGCTCTTCCTGCAAATGAATGTGAGGATGATATGGATTTTAGTGATCATGAGAATGATGCAGATTGGACATTTGATAAGAGCAGTAAGACAGTTCAAGTAAGTTAGCTCAGAGGCAGATAAGACAGGCGTAGTATAGTACATAGTATAATATATAAACATTGCTAGCTACATTATTCTTCTGCATCTGGATATTTTAGACTTGCTATTTATTTGTTATAATATTTACTGGAGGAAATATTTATACCTACTGTATGTTGTAAACATGATAATGCAATATTATGTTTGTTTTCAATAATATTCAGCAAAAAGAAAGTTTTGTGTTGAAACTTATAATACTGCAACACCAATTAAATCAAAACAAACAACATTTCAACAACAAAATTATTAATTATAAGGAAAGATTTCTAAATTATAACTGTTTAAGTTAGATTCACTATTGGACGTAGTTGCCATATGGCAACATATCATACACTCTCAGAAATAAAGGTACGAGAGTTGTCTCTGGGGTGGTACCTTTTCAAAACACATTTGTACTTGAAGGGTCCATATTGGTAACTTAAAAAGTATATATTAGTACCTACAAATTTTAAAAGGAACACTTTTGTACTTTTTAGGTACCAATATGTACCCTTGAGGTATTAATATGGACCTTTTAGTTAAAGGTACACCAGTGACAGCTCTCGTACCTTTATTTCTGACCGTGTAAAGTACCTTAAAAAAATTCCCAAATTATTTACAGCACTTCAAGTTAAGCCAATCTAAGACAAAAATAACAGTTTTTTTTATAGATCTATCATCAGAATCAGAATCAGTTTTATTGCCAAGTGTGCTTCACACACACAAGGAATTTGTTTTGGCAACAGAAGCTTTCAGTGTACATAAAGTGACGAGTGACAACACAAAATTAAATACAAGAAAAGAAAAGGCAATAAACATTAAACATTAAACAGAGATGCAGTAAGTCAAAAAGATCTGGATGTTGAATGTATGTACAGATATGTTGTAAATATACAGGTTATAAGGTGCTGTGTACAAGTGCGTATGAGAAAGTATTGCACGTTTATTGCACAGTAGGGGAATATTTAACTGTTCATGAGGTAGATGGCCTGAGGAAAGAAACTTTTCCTGTGTCTATCTGTTTTTGTGCTTGGTGCTCTGTAGCGCCGACCAGACGGTAACAGTTCGAACAGGTAGTGTGCTGGGTGTGAGGCGTCCAGAGTGATTTTACGAGCCCTTTTACTCACTCTGGAAGATGTGGCAGGTTGAACTTTCTCAGCTGACGAAGGAAGTACAGTCTCTGCTGGGCTTTCTTTACAATGGAGTCTATGTGAATGTCCCACTTCAGATCCTGAGAGATGGTGGTGCCCAGGAACCTGAATGACTCTACTGCAGCCACAGTGCTGTTCATGATGGTGAGTGGGGGGAGTGCAGGGGGGTTTCTCCTAAAGTCCACTATCATCTCCACTGTTTTGAGCGTGTTCAGCTCCAGGTTGTTGTATCTGCACCATAAAGCCAGCCGCTCCACCTCCTGTCTGTATGCAGACTCGTCACCGTTCCGGATGAGGCCGATAACAGTAGTGTCATCCGCAAACTTCAAGAGCTTAATGGAGGGGTCTTTTGCAGTGCAGTCGTTTGTGTACAGGGAGAAGAGCAGTGGGGAGAGAACACATCCCTGGGGGGCACCAGTGCTGATGGTGCGGCTGTCGGATGTGATTTTGCCCATTCTGACTAGCTGTTGTCTATCTGTCAGAAAGCTGGTGATCCATTGACAGACAGAGCTAGGGACAGACAGCTGGGTCAGTTTGTTCTCGAGCAGTGATGGGACGATGGTGTTAAAGGCAGAACTGAAGTCCACAAACAGTATCCTTGCGTAGTTCCCTGGTTTGTCCAGATGTTCTAGGATATAATGCAGTCCCATGTTGACTGCATCATCCACAGACCGGTTTGCTCTATAGGCAAACTGCAGGGGGTCCAGCAAAGGTCCAGTGATGTCCTTCAGATAAGCTAGCACCAGTCTTTCGAATGACTTCATGGCCACAGATGTTAAGGCAACAGGTCTGTAGTCATTGAGTCCTGTGATCTTTGGTTTCTTTGGTATTGGGATGATGGTGGAGCATTTGAAGCAGGATGGAACTTTGCGCTGTTCCAGTGATCTGTTGAAGATCTGTGTGAAAATGGGAGCCAGTTGGTCCGCACAAGCTTTCAGACAGGCTGGTGAAACACCATCTAGACCTGGTGCTTTTCGTCTCCTCTGTTTACTGAAGATCTGACGCACATTATCTTCACTGATCTGAAGTGCCGGGGTGGAGAAGGAGATGGCTGGAGGTGTTGATGGCTGTTTACTGAGGATCTGATGCCCATTATCCTCACTGATCTGAAGTGCAGGGGGTGAGAGGGAGATGGCTGGAGGTGTTGATGGCTGTGTAGGGAGATGATCCGGGTGGGTGTGAGGTGTCTGGTCAGAGGTGTCAAATCTACAATAGAAGATATTCAGCTCGTTTGCAAGATGTTTGTTGCAGTCGATACTGGGGGATGGCGTTTTATAATTTGTGATGTCTTTCAGGCCTTTCCATACTGATGCAGGGTCGTTGGCAGAAAACTGGTTTTGCAGCTTTTTGGCATAGCTTTTCTTGGCCACACCAATCTCCTTTGTCAGTGTGTTCCTGGCCTGATTGTATAAAATCCTGTCCCCGCTCCTGTAGGCATCCTCTTTTTCATGACGAAGCTGTCTAAGTTTTGGTGTAAACCATGGTTTATCATTGTTAAATGATAAGTAGGTCCTGGTAGGGATGCATAACTCCTCACAGAAACTGATGTATGATGTTACAGTCTCTGTGAGCTCGTCTAGGTTGGTGGCTGCAGCTTCAAAAACACTCCAATCAGTGCATTCAAAACAGGCTTGTAAGACCTGCTCTGTGTCGTTGGTCCATCTCTTAACAGTCCTTAATACTGGCTTAGTAGTTTTAAGTTTTTGCCTGTAAGTTGGTATAAGATGAACCAGGCAGTGGTCGGAGAGTCCTAAAGCTGCTCTGGCGACAGAGCGATATGCATCCTTTATTGTGGTGTAGCAATGATCCAAAATGTTATTGTCTCTGGTGGGGCATGTGATGTGCTGTTTGAATTTAGGCAGCTCGTGTGTGAGTTTTGCCTGATTAAAGTCACCGAGAATGATAAAAGCAGAGTCCGGGTGTCGTTGTTCAGTCTCTGTGATCAGATCAGACAGCTGTTGTAACGCAGTCCTCACGTGTGATTGTGGTGGAATGTAAACACAGACAAGAATGAACGAGGAGAACTCCCGCGGTGCATAAAACGGCTTACAGTTAATGAAAAGCGTTTCCACATCAGGACAGCACATCTTCTTTAACACAGTTACATCCGTACACCATCTCCTGTTAATGTAAAAGCATGTCCCACCACCGCGTGTTTTGCCCGTTGACTCCGTATCGCGATCTGCTCTGTACAGCTGAAAGTCCGGTAAGTGTAATGCGCTGTCCGGAATGGCTTCGTTCAGCCAGGTTTCTGTGAAACACAGCGCAGCAGAGTTGTTAAAGTTCTTGTTTTCGCGTGAGAGCAGAAGTAGTTCGTCCATTTTGTTAGGAAGCGAGCTGAGATTCGCTAGATGGATGCTAGGCAGCGCTGTTCTGAAGCCGCGCTGTCTCAGCCTGACGAGCGCGCCAGCTCTTTTTCCACGCCGCCGGGTCTTGTATTTCTTCCACAAAGCAGCTGCTCCGCCGATGACAATGTTCCGCAAAACGCCAGAGAAATCAAAATCCAGTTGGTGATTAGTTGGTGTGCACTGCCGAATGTTCAGCAGCTCATCCCTGGTATAACTGATCGTGTTTGATAAACATAAAACAGGACAGACTAACAGAAATAGTGCAAACACTGAAGAGCTCCACACCGAGGCAGCCATCCGCGGCGCCATCCTGAGAGGAGGAGATATTGCATGCAGTAGAGGGTTGTATTGCAAACATGAACAAAAGTCAAATGTGTTTGGAACGACATGAGCGTGAGTAATTAATAAAAACATTAAAATTTTTGGGTGAACTAATCTTTAAATGTAGAGACAGTTGGTCAGTGTGGTATTTGTCCCACCCCTGCTTTTTTGCGATTGGACGGCTTGCTCAAAAAGTGACATTGATAAGTACTGCATTTTACCCACAATTGAACATTCCTCAACTCTCAGTACACAAAGAAAAAAACAGATGCTCAGCGCCTCATCATGCTGACAGCACTTAAAAAAAACCCCCAGCTCTCCAGTTGAAAACAACAGAAAAAATATGTTTGCCTCAGGAAAAAAAACACTTTGGTGGACACAGCCATAGGTGTATTCATACAAGTGACTAAATTAAAATAAAACATACTCCGCTCTCGACTCGTATATCTTAACACTGAGAAAAAAGAACAGCCTATAATTCTGAATATTTGTATTTTCTGCAGATTGCTTGAGGGTGCTCAGATGGGCTGCAGGTGATTTCATTTCATCAGAGCATTGCTGTATTGTGCAGATCTTCATTAAATATCTCTCTTCAACAGATAACAACACATGTCTGGAGTTCTGCTGTATGGATGCTGCCAGAAAACGGCCCACCGCGGGCAGACATAGACCAGCCTTGGCCTCGGGCTCCAGCCCAAAATCTACCTCCTCACCAGCAGCCAACAGCTATCGTTTCCCTCATAAGTCTTCATTAAAGGATACCAGGGCCCTCGGCTCAATCGCAAACCTGAAGGTACTGCCAAGACAAGTCCCTGAGACAATTAGCTTATGTCATAAAAAAACACAACACGTCATTGTAGTCTGAGAGGCTCGGGACGGGGAAGAGCTCTGTTGAAGATGCTCATAATAAGCCGTTCAGTGTTTTAGCGCTGATTCTCAAGCAGCTTTGGAGAAAATCCCAGCCGCTCTGCGTGTTTTGCTTAATTTACCTCATTACTTCTAGCAGCTGATTAGTAAGGCCTTGATTAATGAACTTACTTAAGGGTGCTGATGCTTGCTTGGTAATTTATGGGGAGGGGGGGAGGGACACATGTGGGATAACTGGATTCTTTTCGATCACAACATTTGCATTTCGCACCACTTTGTTGATTTGCTGAATCACGTGCATTGTGTGTATGAAGGGTTTATGTATGAATACTGCTTATGAAAATACTCTGGGTAAATCATCTACACTCTCAGAAATAAAGGTACACGAGTTGTCACTGGGGTGGTACCTTTTTAAAAGGTACAAATTTGTACCTAAAAGGTCCAAATTAATACCTCAATGGTAAATATTAGTACCTAAAAAGTACAAAAGTGTTCCTCTTAAAATTTGTAGGTACTAATATATACTTTTGAGGTACCATTATGGACCCTTCAAGTACAAATGTGTACCTTTTAAAAAGGTACCACCCCAGTGACAACTCTCATACCTTTATTTCTGAGAGTGTAAGAGCAGGGTTTCCATCACCCTGTGTTCATGCACATTTTAAAGTTTCCTAAAGGAATGAAATCTGAAATTCAAAATCTAAAATCGGTTAATTCTAAGAAAAATAAAAAAGTTTTTGCGCTCGCTTGAGGTGATTTTGTGCAGAAAAGGATTAATGTGAACATTGGGAGATGGAAACACATTTGGTAAATAAACGTTGATGTAGTGAACAGGGTAGAGTTGCACCAGCTGATCATGAGTTCTTTCTTACACTGGAATGTAAAGTCCACCCTAAGGGCTTTATAACTACTAGATAGTTTGTAACTAAATTTGTTCTCACTTCAGTTGCACCACATGTTCTTAAGGCAAACCTTAGTAGGTCGTAAGCTCTCCGTAAAGTCATGCGTAGTCACATTGAATGACCTAATATCCAACTAAAAGCATTTAAATCGTTAAACTGTTTTAAAATTGTGCAGCTAATGCTTCTGTATAGGACTGTTGTAAGAGTCTAAATGATCATATGCATTTGTTTATACGGCAAAACATGTCTTTCACCAAAGAAGGTCCATGCTGACTCCAAAGGCAGATACTGATAAGATCAGGGCCTGGTGTGTGGACTTTGGGGGTTCGCAAAAGAATGGTTTGACTAGAAATGTACAGTTTTTTAACATCATGCTGATAACTTTTTAGTCGCTCGGCAGAACTACAGTTTGACCCGCTGTGGTCAAAATACCATTCTACACTGTCATATGAAAGTTAAATGACAAATTACATTTTTTAGTACATAATTACAGTCAAGTCACTTGTAATTTGTAATTACAAATTACAGTCAGTCAATAATAACAGACGACGCATATAACTGCATCGTGAGCATTGAAATCACGAGAAATACACATAGTGTTCTCAAAACATTAAACTTTTTTTTATTTTTATTTTTTAGATCCTACACATGAAAGAGAAAAGAGCAAGAAGAAAAACTCAGTCATGAAGAAATTCTTGTTTTATTGATGTATAGGATTAACACAAAACATAAAATAAAATAAACACTAAAATATTTGGTAGTGGGTAAGTTGTAACTTAGTTTCCCTAAGTTACAACTAGGCTACATTTTAACTTACGCACTGCTGATGCAACCAGCCCCGGAACATTACACCCATGTGACAACTAGACAGAAAGGCCACCAACATGATTTCACCAAGTAGGACATGTTCCTGGATTAACATCTATGTTGATTTTGGATCAACATTCCAATCAGCCAATCAGAATTAAGGGATACGTTTACCGCTTATGTTAAGTTTAAGCTTACGGTTAGGTTTATGCATTTTTACATGATTGTTGTCCAACCATTATTCCCCTCTGATTTTGGGAATAATTTACAGTTATGGTTGGGTTTAGGGGTAGGGAATAGGTATGGATTACATTTTTGAACAAAAATGATGTTCCAGGACCAACATAGATGTTAATCCCGGATCACATTGACGTGTTCAAACCGTGCATGTAAACGCACATATTCACTTTTTTTTTCTTTTTTTTTTGTTGTGAATTTTGAAAATATTTACTTTACATTAGGATGGAAAACTTGTTATTGTCTTAACACCTTCAGGGTCTAGCCATGCTAGAGAAATCATCTGAATGTTTTCCCCTGCATATGTTAAGCACTCAGACATACAGACAATTTTTTGGTTCAATGACAAACTATAATTTCTGAAATCATGAACTACAGGCACATACGAGACATGTAGTGTCTGCTATAGATTAAACTTACTATAGAAATAATTGACTTTTAATTCCCCTTTAATTCAGAAGGTGTGGCACCAAAACCCACCCCTAAATCTAATGGCTCGTTTCCACTGACTGGTACAGTACGGTACGGTACGAATCGGTACGGGTCACCTTTATCAGGCTTGCGTTTCCACTGCTAAAAGGGTACCAATGGTACTCTTTTGGTGGGCGTGGTGTACGACAGAAAGTTGCAGTCGACGTAATTTTCACTCGAGAAAATGTCTGAAGTAAAGCTGTACAGGGTCGCTCACATATCATATGAGAAGCATTTCTCACAAAACAGATGCTTTAAACACAAATACTTCTGTATAAATGTTTATTACTAACTTTTCTATGAACATGAGCTGATTATATCTGCAGATCAATGACAGTGCGAAATAGCCTACTGTTACGTCTGCAATTATATCAAATAAATAAATAAATGCAACTTATATGAACACATACAATTCATTACAGTCTCCGATGTTACCAATAAAAGAAAAACTACACACAGCAGACATTTAGTCCTTATGTGGTTCAAAACAGCAGGAAATCGAGTCCATAGTGCAAACCTCTCATGATTAAATGTGTCTGTAATCTTCAGCAGCACGTGTAGCCTCTTGTTAGAAAGTAATTCCATCATTCTGAGTTCATAATAGTCCAAAAGGCGATGATAATAGTTTAACATGGCAGTTTGTTCACGTTTGCTGTAATAATAATGTGCTCCTTTTTTCCGGCTTCTTCTTTTGTTTTTGGCGCGTCACTCTCGCGTTTGTCTGTTTCTGACAGGATCAGCTTTCAAAAGCACGTCATTAATCAAGCGCAAGTTATTGTCATCAGCTCAAGAAGTTTGTTATTTCAGATATAGACGCGCGGCTCGCACAAGCTAAAAAAACGCTCGCGGGGCACAGGGTAAAATCTGTTCTTTTTTTTGGCTTTGTAGCTGTTCATCAAGATGACGACAAGGTTCATTTGAGCCCAAATCGAACAGGGCTCGTTATTAGGTTATTATATGTATATATAATCTCTCGGCTGTGTATGAAAACATGGAGGCTTCTTTGTTTTCATTCTGGCTTGTTGCGTGAGCTTGTGACGTATCTCTGTAAACCAATAGCGTTCAGCTGCGCGTCTAGCTCCGCCTTTGGGACCCTTTTGGTACCCTTTCTCTTGTTTGGTACCCTTTCCAAAGGTGGAAGACAGTGTTGACAGTGGAAACAGCCATAAAAGCGTACCGACCCGTACTGTACCAGTCAGTGGAAACGAGCCATAACCGTCATTGGGAGATAAGCAAAGCGTTATCTATTTTGTAATATTATAATATTACAAAAGTTTTTTTTATAAAAAACTGTCATTGTTTCCACAGAAGCATTAGACACAACAGTTTTTACTTAAAAAATATTAAAACTATGCTTTAGCTTTGGCATAGGGTAAACAAATTACATTTTTATATAATACATGACATATTTTACAGTTTCAATATCATTGAATAATATTTTACCATATGTTTGTACAAATGATTACTGTACTAATGAGCAAGACATGTGAAAATGCAAGGAGCAGGTGAGACTCTACAACTATACAACACCACACATTGTCAGTCTGTTATAATGGTTTGGTAAATGGATGGGAAAATGCACTTTCAAGCTTCATTCGATGCCAAGAGTCGGGTGAGACTGATGCGTGTTAACATTCTGATGACAAGGAAAATCAAACAATACTCCAGCAGCCATCTGGGATGAGGCTCTGGTGCTAAAGACATTTAACGTGCCGTATGTTCGTGTCTGAGGCTCTGCTGCGGTGTGTGGGATGTAGAGAAGCACACGAGTTAAACAATGTGGGCTGGAGATGGACGAGACTAAACAAGCTCAGCTCCGACATGTGATACATTCTTGAGATTAGCTTTAGCTTTTGGCCCTTATGTTGTACCTCGCTCTGGGACCGCATCAGGTAACCCAGGAAAAATACATTTCAAGAAGTGACTTGCCTAAAGCCACTGTCTGTGGTGAATCATAATCTGTGGCTTACTATTTCCTACTGTATGATGTATGACAGCCAGGCATTTTGATGAGACACTAGAGCAAAATATTCTCTATGCATTGTTTTAGAAGAGAATATTTGTCCTTGGATTCTTCTTTTTTGACTTAGGCTGATAGGATAGCACTCAATAATCGATACAGACTACCAAACAATTTACTACAAATGACCCACAATAAGTGCTGGGTGTAATTGGTATAAATATTTACTCTAATTAGACTGCTTTTCTCACCAAAAAAAGTAAATTAAGAAACTTTTTAGATTTAATTTTTTAGGTCATTTAATTACAGTTCCTTATAATGTAGTTGCCGAAAATTAAGTCAACAGTTCTGACATGGTTGTTGGTGCCAGACGGGCTGGTCTGAGTATTTCAGAAACTGCTGATCTACTGGGATTTTCAAGCACAACCATCTCTATAGTTTACAGAAAATAGTCAGAAAAAAAGAAAATATCCAGTAAGTGGCAATTCTGTGGCAATTTAATGCCTTGTTGAGAAACAAATTCCTTGGCAACAACAACAAAACAAAAAAGCATGCAACAACTAAGCAATGCTTTAACAAAGATCCAGAATACCTATTAACATCCTAGCATTGTCCTAGCAATCAGTCAGAATATGTAGCAATGCCCTCACAAGACAATAAAATACTTTGCAATGCCTTAATGTCTAGCAACAACTTACAAATGCCCTAGCAACTAGACGGTATACCTAGCAGCCAACATGAATACCCAACAAAACCCTAGCAACATCCTAGAATATATAGCAAACAACATATGAATGCCATAGCAACCAACTAGAATACGAACAGATCAGGGGCGAACTGGGAAAGCATTTTCAACCGGGCAAAAGTAACTGTCAGTCAGGCCACTTCCAATGCGATATAGAAAGTGTAGACCGGGAAATGTCCCGAAGCTCCTTATGGCCAGTCCGCCACTGCTACAGATAATCTTACATAGACTAAGAAACAAACTACAATACCTTACAACATTTTAGCAAAGAATTAGGAATAATGCAGAATATATATATACATATAAAATAGCACTGCTATGGCAAGATATTAGAACATTAACATTGTCATTGTAGCCTAAAGGCAAAAATTAAATAGCAAAATATTAGCTTGGAAGCTACAAGCACTGCTGTAACAACAACCCAACAATACCCTATATCCAACCAAAATAACTAACAATCCCCTAACAACCATACAAAATACCTAGCGACCACCTAGAGATGACCATTATTTATTAAGTACAATCGATCCAGGATTAATGTCTATGTTGATCCTGGAACATCATTTTTGTTCAAAATCTAATCCGTACCTATTCCCTACCCCTAAACCCAACCATAACTGTAAATTATTCCCAAAATCTGTAGGGAATAATAGTTGGATAGCAATCATGTAGAAGTGCATTAACCTACTCGGAAGCCTAAACTTAACATAAATAGTAAACATATCCCTTAATCCTGATTGACTGATTGGAATGTTGTTCCAGGATCAACATGGATATTAATCAAGGACCATGTCCTACTTGGTGAAATCAGGTTGGCGGTGTAACAATACCCTAGCAACCAACTAGAATACCTAGCAACCATTCAAAAATACCTACAAATCAATACTCTATAGCAACCATCTAGAAAAGGGGTGCCCAAACTTTTTCTTATGAAGGGCCAAAGGCTAAACCTGATTGAGGGCTGTGGGCTAAAATTACATAAAGTCACCATGGGTATTTTCCTAATTTATGTAATAATATAAAAAATAAATAGAAAAACATTACTTTAATTGTATTAACTAATGCATTTTTACATGTTTCATGAACATATTAGAATAACAGCAAACTATTCCATTGAGAACACAATGCTGAACACACTAGTCAAGCTGCACATTCTTTTGCATTGATTTGCTAGCCAAAGTCTTGTGCATTGTCCTCTCCATTAAGTCAGCGGTTCCCAGGGGGAGGGGGGTTGGGGGTCACGTCATATTTTACTTTATGAAAAATTGATTTGGATCGATTAGGAGAATGATCATGTTGCCTTAGTTTATTTCATCCCCTGGCTGACCAAAAAAATTTGACAAATTTGTGATTCGTCCTCCACAAAAAAGACATAGTGGCACTGATTCGCCTTCAGCAGCTAATAGTAACGACCCAAGCATACTGGACCCAGGTGAGGAAGCTCCAAACATTTCGTCTCGCAACACTAGCAATACTGGAAACACGAAATGCAGGAAGTACCAAGATAGTTAGCTGAACTATGTTTTTTTTCCATTTTCTCAAAGCAAAGAGTCCCTGACCCAGCCACAGTACATTATCTGCACCAAAGGTCTTACTAACGAATGCATGAGACCGTCCAAATTAAATTTGCAGATGACTTATCCCCAATACCGTGACAAGCCCAGAGCAGTTTTTGACTGCAAGGAGCAAAGGCTTATGTTTTGTTTTGTTTTTTTGTTACAAATGGCCTACTGATGTTTTGCTTTTATATTTTACATCAGGTTATTATTTGTGCATAAACATATTTAGATATAGTAATAATAAACATACTTTTTGTTTGAAAACAACCTTTTTAGTCATCCTTACTGCAAACTTATATTAGCGATAATATCATTAAATGTGGAGGAGGCCCTTATAATAGTTTCTGGGGGAAGAGGGGGTCTTAGGCAAAAAAATAAAAGTTGTGAACCACTGCATTAAGTGACAGTATGTACATTTAAAAAAAATCAAAACATTTCATTGAAACATTTAATTTAATTTTCCAATTCTTACATACATCTATACGCTGATGATAGCATCATTGATACCGTTCTTCTCTGACTACAGCACTTTATTCCCTGCAAGCCAGTTTTTTAAGCATCCAATGCGCTTTTACCAGTCTTCATTTAGTTTTAAATACCAATAATAAAAAAAAGGTTTTTAGTAGAAATTTACGACGTTGAGTTTCCTCCTAAAATGTCCTCATTGGACGGTACTGATATTCATTTGACTGCTACACATGTCTTGGTATCTGGTTAGATGGTAAGCCGTCATTTGAAACTCACTTAAATGAATTGTTTTGAATTTAATTGAATTTAACTTTACAGAAACAGTTTTTCTTTATGCACTCTTCAAAGCAGCATTTGGTCAAATTAACAGTATTACTAATTCTGGATTATGGGGGTTAATTTACAGATCAGCTTCAAAAACTCTCCTTCACAAACTGGATGTTATTTACCATGCAGCAATTTGATTTGTTACTGGTGCACCATTTAATACTCTTCACTGTCAACTGTATTGTTTATTGAATTGGCCTTCTTTTTAATCACGTCGACAAATTCATTGGTTTCTGTTAATTTACAAAACGCTCATTGGGAAAACTCCACTATATTTACAGTCACTTCTTAACGTTCAGCAAACATGTCGCAATCTGCGCTCTAGTAGTTTTATTAACCTTTGCATACCCAAAGTTTGCAATCTTTTCCATTGATCCAATATACGGTTTTCAAAATACTGTCCTGGAAAATTCAGAAAAGTCCCATTGACTTAACATTGGACCAAACTTTGTGTCCTCATAACTTCGCGCCAGACTGTCATACAATTTTAAGTTTGGGCTTATTTAACTCCGACTACCAATCTGCCAATCGCCTTTCAACTTAATAGCCACACCCTAGCAACCACTTACAGCAAGCTAGCAACTGTCCCATAGACTTCCATTGTAAAAAACTGCAATTGATTTTAGATTGGACATACTAACAACATACCAATTCATGCTAACAATATACTAATCCATACTAACATACCAATCATACTAGAATATATAGATGTTAGCCACTGCCTAGGAACTACTCAGAACACTCTAGCAACCGCCTAACAGTATCTTAGTAACCCCCTAGAACACCCCTAGAACAATGTCTTAGCAACTAACTAAACCACCCTAGCAACCGCCTAGCAACCACTCAGAACACCCTAGCAACTGCCTTGAAACACCTTAGCAACCACTCAGAACACCCTATCAACCACCTAGCAAGAAACATGCTAATCCATACTAGAAACCTGCTAACATGTATGTTCTTATCTATCTATGCCAACAGTTTCAAACTTCTTAAAAACTACTTCAATTGTTTAAACTTTAAAAATACTTTAAATTTTCAGACAAGTTTAAAGTTTAAGATAAAGTTTGTCTACGAAATTTACTTTTCTAGTTACATTTAATATGCCTTACAATAATTAATCAAAAAGGTCATGTGATAACAATAATAGGTTCGATACGATGACATTAATGGACAAATCCCTTAGCTAAAGTCTGTCATCAAAGTGGTTCAGAATTATTACTATAGGTGGGCATAGATTAATTTATTTTTAATCTAGATTATTCTTACTGTAATCTTGGAATAAATCTAGATTTATCTAGATTAAAATGGCTCATTTGAATTCTGCCGAAGGCATTTCGAATATGTGTGCTACCCAAATAATGACTAAAAGTAAGTCTTTGACAACGGGTTTCTCAAGCCAGGTGGCGCATTAGACCAGGGGCTCACCTCCTGTTTCCAAATTGCATCACAAATTGCTTGAGAAACTGTTCTACTATGATAATTGGTGATGAAAATAAATGATGTTCAATAAGATGTACTTGTGTTTAATAACTGTTTATTCAGTAAAACATGAATTTTGAACTGTAGGCCTACATAACCTGATGACCTTAATCCGACTAAAGTCATAACTGAACCAAACAGAAATGGAATTTAACGTGGAATATGCAAATATTAGTGGCATTATTGAAGTAAACACTGCAATCAAACTATTATCGTCATGTTGGACTTTTCGACAACATGACGTGTTTTTCCAACAAGATCCACACATGCAGCTGTCAGTAAAGGACCGCACACACACACACACACAAATCGCAAAATGCAGAAGTTTTTTTCTTTCCATTCGGTGTGCGTTATTAAATTCCATAACCCTCTTACTAGTCCTTACTCCTTATTTGCATCTAATACCCCAGTTTGTCACGGGGGCATGAATGAAATGTTCATAAGTTAAAATGAAACGCTCGAACTGCAGTCAAAGTCATCCAAAATTACAGGAAACTCTTATGAAAGCACTTCACGTAAACACCTTAATTATATTATTGTCTATTAAGGCAAATAACTAGATTACAGATGTCCATGTAAGCGTAGTCAGTAGTGTCTTCGAAGTAAGAAAGAAAAATCCAGATTAATTAAAGAAAGATCCAGAAGGGCATCCCACTGATTTGATCCAGAAGGGCACTGTTTTGTCAGACGGCTCATCGGTTTGACTTTCATTCACAGTCATTCATTCTAAAAAACCTGCTCTATTTTATTATATTTTACTCAAACGCATAAACTCTACAGTTAATCTAATTCACTCTAGTGAACTGCATCCATGTTAACACGTCACAATTGATGTGGTCATTTCACAGTAGGAATGCACACAAGTTCGAAGACTCGTTCTCACCACCTTCAGTGCAATTCGGCCAGGTATACATCCATGCTAAAATATCAAGGTGAAAGTCATCATAGCTTGCGTAGAATAGATCCAGCTCCCAACCCAACTTTGAGAATAGATTAACGGCAATATTTTTTTTTTATCACCTGATAAGAGTCTTGCACAATAATGGCCCACCACTAATTATTACCTTCTAGAACTTTAGTGGTCTCACTCCCAAAGAGCAAGATCAAAATCCACCACATGCTCATTGCGTTTTTCATCTTCGTTATTGCAATTCATAACGTATCGTAATTTATTACATAAGAAAAAAGGCCCACAGTGGCTTCTCCTACCATACAAAATTAATTTTTGATATTTAATTTTAGTTATGGTTTTGTTCTCTTTGACTTGTTGGATGAAAACGGTGCTTTATTTTCAAATGTTTCATGCGATGCTCCAGTTTTGCACTTGAGTCTACTTTGCATATTTTTTATGAAAACATTATGAATGAATTATCATGCCTAGATCAACCACCATGAAGTTTGAACCTGCAACCTTTCCGTTACCGAATCATAGACCCACCCCATACCCATTATTACTACTATATATCTCACATTTCACTGCATTGGCGGTTTTTACATCGAATGCTCAGCTAATTTAGCTGTTATCCGAGCACTTACTGAAGCAACTGATCCCGGTTCGGGGTGACTGTGCATGTCTGTAGGGTTGGTTATGCAGTAGGCACAGTGAACAGCAGATTTCAGGTGAGGGAATCGGGGGGTTGTCAGGTGTGGGCAGCTGCACCCAGCCGAGCACCGGTGCCTAATGACAGCTCTTTTAATGAGCACTGATACATGATGAATGCAGCCATATGGTCAGACAGCCTGCCCAAATCACCCGCACCGCTTTCCTTTAGCATTTAGCAGAGGTAAAGAAGCGATCGCCGTGCACTGTAGGTTCATGAACAGCAGGAACGAGGACGTGACCTTCATCCAGCCTGCCGAGATTCTGTGTTTTATACTTTAGGAAGCGTTTGTGTAAACCGTCACATACTTTTTTCTTTACATTACTTGCAATGTGCCATCAAGCCTAATTAGCTTCGTTTCAAGCATTCCTTCAGCATTTCACCGCTCTGCTGGATGGTTTCCTGTAAGCCCAGTAGTCAGTGGGAGATCTAGAAGATAACAAATGGCTGACAATCCCATGAGGCATTAGTGAGGTATGGCGATGCATGGCAAAGCTTCAAAAAAACTGGAGCGTCTGGAAGATTATATTATGAATGTAAAATGCATGATATTACTGCTGCAGTGATTCAGAATTGCAGCAGTCTAATATTTGGACAGGGATACTTCGGTCTCATTCTGTATTTGTTCTACTCTTCTACATATTTTAGAAGTCATCACATTTATAATATTGCAAAAAATGTAATGACGGGAAGTGTGTAATGACTGAAAATGTTCAATATTTCAGAACTATCTTAGATTTTAGCTTGTTCTTTTAGATTACACCTATGCTCTCAATGGGCGTTTTAATTGTTGATGCTTTGTGGATTTTAATCCATACTTATTAGCTCTAAAGCAGTTTGGTAATGTTAATGATTCATACTTTTTCTAATGTTCAGTCTTTCTTTTCCTTGATATCTGACTGAGAATCTAAAATACTGACTCTTAACATTTAAATGTTAGCATTTTAAACTACAAAAGGAAAAGCTGCTGTTGATTTATTCACCCTGAGGACATCTGAAATTTAGGTGTCTTAAAAAATTAAAGAAGCATTTTCGCTGAAACCATGTTGCTTGGTGATTCGTGATATGTCTGTCAATGGCTACTGGCACTTTGAAAGTAAAAAAAAGTAAAAATAAATATTAAAATTAATACCAATAGCTATGTTTCCATCCACCTATTTTCATACACATTTTGGATATATTCGTAAAAAAGTGGTTGACAGAAATGCAAAGATGCGCATCAGTTTTGAAAATGCACATAAAAAATGTATGCGCATAACTTAGAATGATAAATATTTTATTCTATAATGCCGAGTTCAGACTGCATGATTTATCCCTGATTTTGACTCGCCGACAGGTTTTGAGAAATTGCACACAAATGCCTGAAATCACAGGCAAATTAGTGCTCGTTCACGTGAGTGACAATCACACAGTGTGAACTATTAAGGACGCGATATGAGAGTCGCCGATGAGTCGCTGACACCCGTGAGATATTTGGCATGCTAAATATCTGGAGCTGTCGGCAATTCAAATCATGCCATGTGAAATGTTTTCTGATTGAAAATAACATTCACGATCGTCTACAGCCAATGAGAGAGCAGCATTCACTAGTACAGGTGCATGCAGGCCAGGGGGAGGTTGGGGGAGAAGTTATTTTCAGTTTTTTGGACCCAAGAAATGAAGGAAAAACTAGTGGAAATTAGGCAGAAGCACTGTGTCTGTTTGACGTGTCATCTGATCAATATGACAATCAAGTTGAAAAGTAAAAAAAAAAAAAGTTGAGGGGTGATTTGTTAATTCTCTTTAAAAGCCAGGTGAGCAACACAAGTTTCTAAAGCTAAAGCCTTCTTTTTCCATTATGTAGTTAATAACGAAAAATATGTTACGTGACCTCGCGTTGTTTCCATGTCACTTCTCGCGTTTGTTTGGCTGTGAGTCGTAGTTTGGACAAAGTTGTATGTGATTCTTCCCATTTTAAAGTCATGCAATGTGAACTCTCCTGTCGCCGATCCATCCTACATTGTAAACACAGCACCGACAGAACACTAGCCCAGATAGTCATGCAGTGTGAAATTATCCAACGCAATCTCACGGCAATTCGTAACTTTTTGATTTAGTGGCTAATTCGTATGAATTTGTATGATCTAATTCGTACAAATTAGTACAATTTGCTCATCACCCAATGACGGTTGGGGTTAGGGGTGGGGTTAGGTGCCACGCCTCCTTTTTAAAATCGTACATTTTCGTACGACTGAATACTTACGTTTCCTCATGAGATCAGGCTGAATTATCTGTGACACAACTACTTTGAAAATCATGTAGTCTGAACTTGGCATAAAAAAAGGTACGCTTAAACTATGATGGAAACACTTTTACCAAACAAATTTGAGTATGGGCATTTAAAAAAGTTAAAAATGTGATTTTGTTATAAGAGATCATGTGATGATAAAAATGAATGGACAAACCAGTAGGCTGAGCAAATTGTAAAATATTTAAATGTTGTTTTGGTCATTCTAAAACACCTTAACCATTTCAGTAATCATGTTATTATGTTTTTAATTACCTCCAGAAGAGCATCTGTGCTCCCCGTATGACACCTTCGAACGCCACCATGTGTTCATTGCATTGTCTTCTGAGGGGCAAGTAATTTATTAAATAAGCAAAAGATTCACGCAGCATCTACTAGCTCAATTAATTCCATTTTTACTTTTGATATTTGGCGCCAGTTAATCAGAAAGTGACGATTTTGTTCCCTTTGGCTCATTGGATGGAAAGGTGCTTTTTTCATGCTTTTATGAGATATTTCAGTTTTGCTCATAAATTTAATTTGCATCTTTGGATGGAAACATAGCTAATGACTTCTAAATATGAGGTTTTATGAAGTAAATCAATTAGTATGTACTAGAAAATAAACATTATTTTAATCAGTCATCTTTAATCAATCACCGCGGCGAACAAATAGTGATTATTTTCTGCAAACTACTAGTTGTTTTGGACAGTTCATTATTTATTTTGCAGCCCTGTGGTTCAGGCATGGTCAAGTCAGCTGCCTCTTTAGTCCAAGCCTGAACTGTTTCCTTGGTTTAATCACTGCTGGAGTAACTGGAGCACTGAATGAGTTGGCACAAACTGGCATCACAGGATCACATATGCCAGTATATTGGCTCATTTCGAGTCAGAGTGACTGTCGGGTACATCCATGTCGGGTAAATGAGTTTAGATTGAGTAACTTTGACAAACCAGACATGACTACAGACCATTTGTGCAGTTATTACACATTAGTGTTTTTGTCTTGTTCTAATCCAAGTATCTAAAATATTTTAAATCAAGAAGCTGTCTCTAGACTAGTAAACAAAAAACATAGTCTTGTTTTAGAAATTAAGTCCATTTTCCATGAAATAAGATGAATAATCTACAAATGGGGTAAGCTAAATAATCTTATCTGAAAGCAAAAACAATATTTTTTCAGCCTGATCTTATGAGCAAACGTAAGTATTTTACATTTTGTCAGTTCAATCGCGAATTCGTACTAGTTCAGTTGTACGAAAATGTACAATTTTAAAAATGAGGCCAACCCCACCCCTGAACCCAACCATCAAAGGGTGATGAGCAAATCGTATTAAATTGTATGAATGAGATCATACGAATTCATATGAATTAACCACTAAATCAAAAAGTTACAAATTGCCATGAGATTGTGTTGGCTTTTTTCTTATTTTTTTCTTGCACAAATAGCAGATTATTTTACTTGTTTTAAAGAAAAACTTAATTTTGACTTGTGATTTCTGAAAACAACTTTGACAAACCAGACCTGACTACAAACCATGTGTGCAGTCATTAAACATTAGTGTTTTTGTCTTGTTCTAATCCAAATATCTAAAAAATATCAAATTAAGAAGCAGTCTCTAGACTAGTAAAATAAATAATGCAGTCTTGTTTTAAGAATATGTCAAAATTAAAGGAGTTTTTTTTTTTTTAATAAGCGGAGTAATCTACCAATGGGGTAAGCTAAATATTCTTATTTGAAATCAAAAACAAGATTTTTTTCAGCCTGATCTCATGAGGAAACGTAAGTATTTTACATTTTGTTAGTTAATGGTAAATTTGTATGAGTGTAAAAAGGAGCCATGGCACCCAACCCTGCCCCTAAACCCACCCGTCATTGGGGAATGAGCAAATAGTACTAAATTGTACAAATGAGATTGTATGAATTCATACAAATTAGCCACTAAATCAAAAAGTTATGAATTGACGCAATATTGTGTTGGATTTTTTTTTGCTTGCACAAATGGCAGATTATTTTGCTTGTTTTAAAGAAAAACTGACTTCATTTTGACTTATCATTTATAAAAATAAA
>CAIGQZ010033112.1:24345960-24359464 GCA_903798205.1 Danio tinwini
ATAGCCCCCCTTTAATTTATTTATTTTTTTATATTTCCCAAATTATGTTTAACAGAGCAAGGAAATTACAGTATGTCTGATAATATTTTTTCTTCCGGAGAAAGTCTTATTTTTTTTATTTTGGCTAAAAGAAAAGCAGTTTTAGGCTAATTTTGTTTTTGATAGTCTACAGAACAAACCATTGTTATACAATAACTTGCCTAATTACCCTAACCTGCCTAGTTAACCTAATTAACCTAGTTAAGCCTTTAAATGTCACTTTAAGCTGTATAGAAGTGTCTTGAAAAATATCTTGTAAAATATTATGTACTGTCATCATGGCAAAGATAAAATAAATCAGTTATTAGAAATGAATTTTAAAAACTATTGTTTAGAAATGTGTTGAGAAAATCTTCTGTCCGTTAAACAGAAAATGGGAAAAAAATAAACAGGGGGGCTAATAATTCAGGGGGGCTAATAATTATATATATATAACAATGGAAATAATGGCCATATAATTTGCCAATAAATTCAAACATGTATAAATTTTTTATTCTAATGGTTGGAAAACATATGCAAACAGGCGAGAACCTGGAGTGACTATAAAACCCATTCATTTCTAGTAGCATTGACAGCAAAACAAACAGATAAATCACAAGGATTCTGCTCTGGAGCAGGCTAGCTGCAAACAATACATCTCCATAGTAACTTAATTTAGCCTAGATAAGCCTGCTTTCATGCAACCGAGTCCAGGCTAAATTCAGCCAGGATAACCTGAAAATACCAGCTTAATCCCCCTTATCTTGCTTCTGTGCATTACCTCTCTGATTGACCAAAATGTTTCTTAATATTTAGTGTGAACATCACTTTCTTCTCATAGAATTTAGCATTTATTCCATTTCACATAGCTATTTTCCCTTCTTAAACACAGAAGCATGTTTTATTTCCATCCTTACTGAGAGCTCGCTTAAATACCACACCAAGCATTCGCTTCCGTTAAAACCTCCATGTCCTCCCGCTTTCGTAAGACTAAATAGCATTTCAATCTGATCTTTGCTATCCTCCATCATCTCTCCATGCCCCTCTCAAATCTCCCAGTAATCCTGTTTAGTCAGGCTGTGTGCGTTTCTGTGAAGTGTGTGTGTGTGTGTGTGTGTGTGTGTGCCCGTCCGTGTTCAGAGATAGAACGAGGTAAAAAGAGTGCGAGCTGCAGAGTGTGAGCAAAAGAGAAAGTCATTGAGCTGTATCCGGGTAGCCGCGGCCATATGCTATTCCTTCTCCAGTTTCCCAGCATGCCTGCTCAAGCCCTTGCCGCTTCAGGGAGAGACACTTACTTAGGGGATGTGAACGGAGTCGCATTGTCCTCTTGCACCAGATGTTATCACGCTCGCTAATTGGCACAGCAAAAACAAAGCAAGAGGATGGAAAGCCCCGGCCCACAGGAGCAGTGCACAGCCTTCAGCCCAGAGCACCAATAACCATCATACGGGGCTCACTGACAACCCTCCGCTGCAATTAGCAGTCCAGACAGACGACTTCCTCCGGCTTTGCCCGCTCCGACACAACATGTCAGTTTTTTTTATCATTGGCCGTGAAGCTGTAATGCAAAGAATCACGAGTGGTCTTCAGATGGGCCTTTGCTTTCCTTGAGCGGTTGGAAATGGTTATATGAGAGGCTGAATCGAGCTCGTGTTTCAGCATGGTGGATTCCCCACTGTCCTCTGGTTTCTTGTTATTGTAACAATTAAGGTGTTTTCACAACCACACAACTGCCAGAGTCATTAGTGGATTTTACAGCCCAAAACCAGAAAAACTTCTTGCAAATAGTCCCAACAGCAGCATTACAATTTTTTAGACATTGCACATATGGATGGATGGTTAGATGGTTAGATGGATGGATGGATGGGTGGATGGATAGACTTTTGGTACCAGAATGAGCAAAAAAACAACAGCAAAAACCACAAACACACATACAAATGAAAGAAATTGGTATAAAAATGATCCTACACAACTGACTAAAATGCAATAACGTGCTGTCAAACGAATATTCTGATTATCAAAATAAACCATTTGACAGCCCTAATAAATAGAAACACTTATATAAATTATATAAGTATTACATAAAAAATATAAAAACAAAACGTTTTGTGTCACAGTGTCTCCGCAGCGGGGTTTGCATCCAAGATCTTGGTCTTCAAGCAGGAGAATGATCGCAAACAGACATCAAAAAGCACACAGAAATGGATAACAACCAAGCGCTGGAGAGTTCTGAAGTGGCCAGCAATGAGTCCAGATCTAAATCCTATTGAACACCTGTGGAGAGATCTTAAGATTGCTGTTGGGAAAAGGCACCCTTCCAATATGAGAGACCAGGAGAAGTTTGCAAAGAAAGAGTGTGTCACAATGATATACACAGGAGACCCAAATGCAAGTGAAAACAAGATGATTTATTTAAAGAGTCACAACTGGTATAGATCTCACCAGATGTAGTGTAGGGCAAAGATGTTCACATCAGAATACGACACTCCAGACAGCGATGAAGGTTTATCCGTGAACCAAAGTCGTATAGCAGTCTCTCATGGATATGGAGCAGCTCTCAAGGAATTCGTCGAGTTACCCACAGTAAAGTTCATTAGAGAAACGGATTTGGGGTGAAGTCTCTCACAGATAATGTTGTCTTCAGAGCAGGCAGTAGTAACAACATCAAAGAGACGGAGACGTGCATAAGGTCCAAATGAAACAGGATAAGTCGGAGAGCCTTCACCAAAGCGAGCGAGAGAGTCTAACAGAAAGACAAGGAGTGAACAACAACGGACTGATAATGCTAACTACTAAACACTGAACATATATAGCACGCGTAACGCGCAGCAGCTGTGACTGATAACAAACACCTGTGCGTTGAGAGTAGTAACAAAACACGTGACCACCCAGCTGATGAATGTAAACACACATACACACACACCACGCGGTGAAGAACCCAAACAAGACACACCCACTTCCCCCACACACACACACACACACACACACACACACACACACACACATGCAAGAAAAACAGAAAGACCCACAAACGTGACAGAGTGGTCCATAATTCTTGGTGAGAGGTGTAAGACGTTTATTGATGGTTATAGTAAGCCACTGATTTCCGTTATTTTTTTCCAAAGGTTGTACAACCAAATATTAAGTTAAGAGTGTCAATATTTTTTTGAGTTTTGTGTGTCAAATTTGCTTCACCTTTTTTGTTTTGTAATGCAATACTTTTCTGTGAAAGTACTTAATTTTCTGAAAAAAATTCAGCAATTATATTAATAATAATATAAATAATATTTGACTAGAAAATTTCAAAACACTTCTATACAGCTTAAAGTGACATTTAAAGGCGTAACTAGGTAAATTAGGTTAACTAGGCAGGTTAGGGTAATTAGGCAAGTTATTAATGATGGTTTGTTCTGTAGACTATCGCAAAAAAGAGCTTAAAGGGGCTAATAATTTTAAACTTATAATGTTTTTTAAAAAATTTAAAACTGATTTTATTCTAGCCGAAATAAAACAAATAAGACTTTCTCCAGAAGAAAACATATTATCAGACATCAGAAAATTTCCTTGCTCTGCTAAACATCATTTGGCAAATATTAAAAAAAAAAAAAAACAATTCTAAGGGGGGCTAATACTTCTGACATCAAATGTATATATATATATATATGTCGAGTTCAGATGCAAAAACTTCTTCTACAATGAACATTTTTTTTAGCCTTTTATGTTTATGTTTAATTATTTAATGTTAAAAACGATGAAAATAACCTTATATTGCCATAAAAGTGAAATTACTGAATCAAGACATGAGAAAAATGCAAATTTTAGAAGAACTTTTAGAAGGCACTTAGAGTTTTTTTGCATCCGAATATATATGCATGGTGTTAGATACAATATTTTATATAAAATTATAAACTCTACTATATAAATGCATGCGTGCACTTATTTATACATAATAAAAAATACCCAGTACACATATTACAAACATACTATTTATATTTATTTTAAATGAATTGTGATCTTTTAACAGGACAAATAAAAACTAAAGAAAAGTGTAGATTTCTGAAATTGCGATTATGTATGTGTCATCAAAGAATTTGTGTTTTTTTAATAAATTACCAGAGCAGCACATTGGCGCAGTGTGTGGCCGGCTGGGTCAGTTGGTGTTTCTGTGTGGAGTTTGCATGTTCTCCCCGTGTTCACGTGGGTTTGCTCTGGTTTTCCCCACAGTCCAAAGATACGCTGTACAGGTGAATTGAACAAACTAAATTGGCAGCATGTGAGTGTGTGGGTGTTCCCCAGTGTTGGGTTGCAGCTGGAAGAGCATCCGCTACGTAAAAACATGTGCTGAATAAATTGGCGGTTCATTCCGCTGTGGAATTCAGGTGTTCCCTGATTAATAAAAGGACTAAGCCGAAAAAGAAAATGAATGAATGATAAATTAACATAAAAGCAATTATTACCATATCAAGAGCAATATTTAACAAGTACGATTAAACATTCTTGTCATAATATTGCAGCCTATATTGATGTTCCTGTTTTTAGAAATGTATCACTTGTGTGAAGTTCTAGTTTGTGGATAATATTAGTAGCTGCTAATTGTAAGTATTCAGACAGAAATCAATAAGGCAATTTAAAAAAATAAATCCTAATTTAGGGAAAACAAATAAATAAATAAACACCCTTTGAAATCAATGGAGGAAATGTTGTCCCTATTGTGCAAAGATTAATTTCTGACCCTTTTTAAATGAATACTTTCATTCAGGAATACATTGCATTGTTCAAACGTAACAGTAAAGAACTATTTCAATTTATTTTTTTTATTTTTTTTGAGTCAGTCACATACCATTCTGGGCCGGATTTACAGTTCCAATCAGAATTATTGAACCCCCTTTAAATTATTTTTTCTTTTTTAAATATTTCCCAAATAATGTTTAACAGAACAAGGAAATTTTCACAGTATGTCTGATAATATTTTTTTCTTATTATTTGTTTTATTTTGGCTAGAATAAAAGCAGTTTTTAATTTTTAAAACCCATTTTAAGGTCAAAATTATTAGCCCCTTTAAGCTATTTATTTTTTCCATAGTCTACAGAACAAACCATCATTATACAATAACTTGCCTAATTACCCTAACCTGCCTAGTTCACCTAATTAACCTAGTTAAGCCTTTAAATGTCACTTTAAGCTGTATAGAAGTGTCTTGAAAAATATCTAGTCAAATATTATTTACTGTCATCATGTCAAAGATAAAATAAATCAGTTATTAGAGATGAGTTATTAAAACTATTATGTTTAGAAATGTGTTGAAAAAATATCTCCGTTAAACAGAAATTGGGGAAAAAAATAAACAGGGGTGCTAATAAATCAGGGGGTTGAATAATTCTGATTGCAACTGTATAACCAGTACTGTAGCCTGCCACCAGAGGATGATCAAAATATTTTGGCTTCCATTTTCAGGCACTCCATTCAATCTGGCTTCATGCTAATATCCAACATCCGTTTGTCACCATCCAGCCAATTCCCATTAGTTAACATCAAGCCCAATCCAAACATCTTTATGGCTTACTACCCCGTTTTACTCTGAAACACGGAACTGAAATAAGCTGCAAATCCCAGTTCACCTTGACTTTAAGTTCCTGAAGGTTCTTTTTTCTGGTTCCCTGTCAAGTTCTGGTAGTTCTACCCCTCTAAGTGGCAGCAGATGTCTTGTGTGTGTGATCTAGGTCTGGCACCGTTTGCTTGCTGTAAGGCTGGTCCAGATCTATTTCAAGGGGATTCGCTTTGATTGAGAATGTGAGAATTTGACTGCGATATGCGATAACCTTGAGCAGCTTGAAGAGAAGCATCTCTCCGAACGTCCTACATCACTCTTGGTGCTCTTCCACAGCCTGCGAACTTGGAAAACTCATTTTCTCTTCTGCGATCCGGCTGCATAACCAAAAGTTATTGAACAAACTGCTTTGCATATAAACACGCTCATCGGTCTTCATGCAGCAGACATAATAAGTGTGCATGTCTTCAATTTATTTTCATTTAAGATTATGTTTGTGAGGTGCTGTATGACTCTGTATCATCCTGAATCCCGGATATTATGCACAAAGCAAAACATTTTTGTCTCCATCCATTTAATTTGTCACAATCTCCATCGCTTTCAGTTGACTTTCACAATTTTCTACTTCTGTTATTAAATTCAAAGTGCAATATACTCAGGTTGTAATGTTAAGGCGTTTGGATTTAAAGTGCATTTTCAACTGTGTTGCGCCAAAATGATGTGCAGATTTTTCATAAAAACATCAGTATGTAAATTGTCCCATTCAATTTAGTTAAGAATGGCTTAACGTACAATGCGTGCAAAATTTTCATCCTGTTTTATGAATTAAGTGCCTATAAAACTGGGGAAGAGAAAAATTTTTAATTGCAATTCCAGATAAGAGGCTTTTTCCCTCATTGCAACAGTGCTGGAAGTACTCCAGGTCAATATGATGCATTTATTTTCTCTTTGGCAATATAATGGAATTATTTTTCTAACATTTAAGATACGGTTCTGCTTTTTAAGTAATTCAATTGTAGGGGGTTGGTATCACTCTTGTCTCTGTGTTGAGAACTCAACCGAAGCTGTCAGCACTGAAGAGTTGTATTCTGTCAATCTCCTG
This sequence comes from Danio tinwini, assembly GCA_903798205.1. Taxonomy (NCBI): domain Eukaryota; kingdom Metazoa; phylum Chordata; class Actinopteri; order Cypriniformes; family Danionidae; genus Danio; species Danio tinwini. The sequence goes on from CAIGQZ010033112.1 coordinate 24,352,629, forward strand.
TCGTTCTATGATAGATTGCCCTTTGCAAATGAAAATACAGTCTTGCATGATAAGTGTGCCTGATATCTGGCCATGTGACTGAAATTTATAGCTTATAAACACCCTCAATGTCGTTAATATTCCTCCAGTTGTATGTAGGAATTTAGAAAACCTTGTTATTAGTGACACCGGTGGCCATTAAGGGAACTCCAAGCAGAAACTTGCATATAAGAGACAAAACTTGATTCAGTGGAGATTAAATACAGACTTTTTTCATTCATACTTTGGTTAGAAGGAAATAAAAAAGTTGTAAATTCTTTGCATAATACACTATAAAAAATGTAAATCTAAAATGCTGAGAGTGGTGCTTAGATGAATATTTTAGTGGTCTAATATAAAATGTTCTCAACACATTAGCACAAAATTAACAGTTCGGTTTGTTATTTCTCACCTTTAAACTGCATTTTTTTCAACTGCATTCTGTAACTATGGTATTTTTCTTATAGCACCTTGAGTGAGGTTCCGAGTGAGCTGAACTGTTAACAAAAGATGTTGTATACACCCTGCTGATCACCGATTGGTCCAAAAGAATCCATCCATACCTGCTATATTTAAATGGTCAGCAGCACACACTGGTGTATTGTTGGTTCACACAACTAAATCATTTTTATACCACTGCAAGAAAAAGACAACTGAAATGACAGCATCATGGTCAGTAGAAGAGGTCTAGACATTAGAGCAAAACTAAACCATAACGAATTCACATTTCAAAACATATAAGCACAGAACAGCAGCTTAGAGTGCAGAATGCTAATGGGTTCTATTTATCCATTATAATATTGCATTATTGTGATTTGGCCTTTCATTAACACAACAATGGTGTTTTATGGGCCTAAAAACACAAACTTTTGATAATGGTCTTCATGTGTCATGTCTAGGACTGTAAAAAAACCTATTTTGCATTGATTCTGATTTTGCTATTCTCCCTTGAATTGATGCAGAGATTCGTTTTTAACAGCAGGTGCTATAGAACAGAGGGACAATGCAGAATACGCAATATGTTTTTGGCACACATTTTGCCTCATTTGCGTGTTTCGCATTTGGTGTGAACCCAGCTGTGTTGGCCAATCTAACAGGACGCTGGCGTTATGAGGCAAAAACTCTGGTTTTAGTGTCCACACTGTACCCCGGATTTTCCAAAAATCTTCAACTAGGCCAGAGTTTTCAGAAAGTTTCAGTCACCCGATGCTGAGTTTTCATGTTGACAAACAGCAAAACCTCATTTAAAAAGTGCAGTTTTGAGAATACCCGCCGTCTGGACAGGGCCTGGGTCTCGCCCCGCCGCCCAACCCAACATACTGACTTTCATCCACAACATCAACAGAACAATTGCATAATAGGGGTCTGGTATAATAGTGAGGGCAGCAAACGATCCCCGCTGCCCAACCCAACGTACTGACTCAACAGCAACATCAACCCCTCGTCCTCACTTTATGAACTGGTCAGGTTCGTTTTCACTTTCGGGTTGAGGGCGGCGTGCTATTCCATTGCCTAGAGCAGCAGTTCGGCTTGCTCCGGCCCTGCCTGGGTGACATACATTTGCTTGTCACAATATGTAAACAATATGTAAACACAGCTTACTATGAGCACTCTTGTATTCCCTTCCGAACTGTATTAAAGATTGTTTAAGTTTCGAGTGGTGTTGGTAAGAAATTGGATGCAAGCAGAGTACGGCTGTTTGTAAAGTAAACCGCCATCTGCTGAAAAAAAACTAAGCTCAGAATTGATTCATGAGATTGTGTAGTGGTGCATGTTGAAAATCTCAGAATCGATGCAGAATTGATTTTGCAAACTATTATTACTTTTTGCCACAGCTCCAGTTTCAGACACATTCATTACATTTGATTTCCTGAAAAACAGACATGATCCTATTACATACATCAACAACTGTCAGTCAGCATTATGGAGCAAACATAAGGTGCCAATCAAGCAATCAAAGACAGGAATGATTGATTCAGGGGAAACGCGGTGTGTGTTGGATTGAAGGAAAGAGAAAAGTGAAATGAGCACCAGGTGCAGGTGCAAACCCATAGGAAATGGACTGTGCAGAAAGAAAAGGAGTGAATGTCTATGAAAGAGTGACAGGCAGCTGAGTAAACAGAGAGTTTCGTGGAACTTGCTGCTCTCTTTCGTTCAGCTTACATTTCCCTGATATGTCAGGGTAAAAGCAGACGCCATTTGACAGCGCGTTCATTTCAGCTATGTAAATACAGTTTGTGCGTTATCTACTTCCACATAGCGCTGTTGCTGCTTAAAAGCACGTCGTGACCTCAGCTGTGGGTTTAGTACATCTAGCAGGGTTTATCTGACACGCATACTTGACAGAAGAATTAGACGTGCAGATGTTTGAAGAGAACAAACATGATGAAACAGCTGAGGGAGAAACGCTGTTCACACTTCAGAGGTTGTGTGAAGGGTGTAAAAACACTGCCTCCTGCTGGCTGAGTGTGAAAATACCGAACATACTTCACTCCTGTAAAAATAAATGGTAACACTTCAGATGTATGGTACATTAGTTAATGTATTGAATAACATTAATAATCTTGTAAAACATTTATTAATTATAGTTCAACATAATGATACATTGTTCAAATCTAAAGTTGTGCTTGTTAACATTAGTTAATGCACTTTGAGTTAACATTAAATAACATTAGGCTATTTAACTTAAATAACATTAACTATGTTAACAAACATTAATACATACCATAATAATATGTATTACTAATAGTTTGTTCTTGTTATTAAATACACTAATAATGTATCATTATTTTAAAGTGTTATCAATAAATGAAATCATCGTAGAAATGTTATGGTTATAAAAGAAACCGTAATGGTCCTTTAGATAGCTACTGGTAATTACTTGCCTTCTATTGGTGGCATGTTAAAACAAATAAATCCCACAAGATATTAATGCATTAAAATATGCTCTTGATGGTTAATATGTGATGGTTTTTAAATATTTTTTTATGTAAACCATTAGACCTTCTGATGGTTTCTGTTGTTGTTGTTTTTCAGCAAGGTTAACATTTCCGGATGTTAAGAAAAATACAAATAAATATGGAGATATTACAATATGCAAGCCATTTTTCCACTTTTAAAAAAGTCTGCTTCTGTTGTGCTATCAGAATAGTACTGTAAATAATAAGGTTCTCTCATCAGGAATAATCTAATTCTGTCTACTTTTTTCATGAGCTTTCAGTTTTGCAAAAAGTAGTTTTGAGCCAAAACTATAGCAGGGAATTTTTGCCACACAAAAATGACATACTGATGATACTAAATGGCTGATGAAACCACAAGAAACCTTTAAAAACAACTAATAATTCAATAAAACCTTTTAGTTTAGTGTAATTGTATTTACTGAAACTAATTCTAGTTTTTGTAATGAATTAAAATAATTTAACATGTTATAAAATGTAGTATAATCACATATTTCTCACATATTTTTAAAGTGCAGGTTGCAGTTAATTTTTACTTATTTTGCAATTTTTGTCATTGTAATTTTACTTAATTTGAAATAAACAGACACTTATATTTAATGTTTTTACATATAAAATGAAATTTTAAAATAAGCCATATAACAAGGATTAAAATAAAAGCTATCGAATACAATACAATCAGTTTAATTATAGTTTATTTTATTGTATGGGAACTAATTTAAGTTAATGACTTGTTTTCATTTCAAATATTTTCTGTCATTTTTAAACATTTACTATCACTTGTAATTTGTATTTCTTGTATTTCTTTTCTATTCTCTTTTTCAAGTTAAGACATCTTTTATGATAGTTTTAAAATCCTCAAAATAGTGCTTTCATATTATTTAATTCATTCATTTATTCATTAATTTTCCTTTGGCTTAGTCCTTTATTTATCAGGGGTCGCCACATCGTAATGAACCACCAAGTATTCCAGAATATGTTTTACGCAGTGGATGCCCTTCAAGCCACAACCCAGTACTGGGAAACACCCACACACTCTCATATTCACACACACACTCATACACTACGGGCAATGTTTTGTTTACCCAATTCACCTATAGTGCCGCGACAGTGCTAACCACTAAGCCACCGTGCCGCCCCTCATATTATTCAAATGTTGAATTAATAGTAGATGGGGCAGCGTGGTGGAGCAGTGGGTCACCTCACAGCAAGAAGGTCGCTGGTTTGAACCTCGGCTGGGTCAATTGGCATTTCTGTGTGGAGTTTGCATGTTCTCCCCGTGTTCGTGTGGGTTTCTAGGTGCTCTGGTTTCCCCCACAAGTCCTAAGACATGTGCTATAGGTGAATTGGATAAGCTATGTTGTCCGAAGTGTATGTGTGTGAATGAGAGTGTATGGGTGTTTGCCAATGGGTTGCAGCTGGAAAGCCATCCACTGCGTAAAATAAATACTGGATGAGTTGGCGGTTCATTCCGCTGTGGCGACCCATAATTAATAAAGAGTTTAATCTGTAAAGAAAATGAATAAATAGATAAATTAGTAGTGCTTAATATTTCTAGAAACATTTTACATCACTCTTTAATCAATAGTACCTCTTTAAAGTACATTCTTTTAAAACAAAGGACTTTTTAACATCAATAATAAAAGCTATTTACAGTCACTTTTGATCAATTTTTGCATCCCCCCTAAATAAAAATTAAAAGAAAATCTTACTGACCCTGAATGTTTTAACAGTGTACACCCCCAAAAGTATTAGTTTGCTCTAAATCAAACCCATATTTCTTCTGTTGTTTATCAAACTCACATTTGCCCTATACGGTGAATGTCTTATTTCACTCCTGTTTGCACTCCAGAAGTAAAACGGCAATTCAGATGAACTTTAAATAACAACAAAAACGTCCAGAAAAAAAAAAAGTCTAAGAAATCAGATTATATTTCCATAAAGTGCCTCTTTAACCTCTCCCGCATGTTGTTTGTAAAGCCTTAGCCATTTAATTTCATCAAAATACATGGCCTGCTTTCAGATTCATAAAGCCGAGTGTGACGGTGACCAGTGGCAATGGCAATCATCTCAGCGGGACGTTTGCAATGAAAGAGGAAGTTGGAAGTAGGGCAGAACATGATTAAAGAAACTGAATATTTTGCCTTGGTGCAGCTCTTTCTCTCTTATTTTCCTCTCACTCCCTCTCTCTCTCTCTCTCTCTCTCTCTCCAGAGATTCATGAGTTGCAGTTGTCGCCATCCCCCCAACTTCCTCCATTTTAATCAACAGGATCTATTTACAAAGCCGATGCCTCATGAATAATTCTACAACCTCTTCAGGACAAAACATTGACTTCCTCAACGCTGGAGTTGATATTTTGGTCATGAATCATTTAGAGACGCGTGAGATCCGTTGTTTGTTGCCAGCGCTTAACTTCATATTTTCTCAGTTATTCCGAAAGCGTTTGTGTTTTCCATTCACGTCACGATCATCTTCTATGTCCCACATTCGCCAGTTTGTTTATTTATTTATTTTAAATACAATCCTTTGCGTTCCGACAATACCATAGCGGACCGTAATTGCATACAGTCATGTTCTGGCACATTATTTATCATATGGAGACGCAGAACAAGAGATAACATAATAGCTTTGGCCAGCTGACAAGCTCAAATACAGTGGCTGCAAATTGCTGATTGTCACATAAATTATTTTCACATTCGGAACGTAAATAGGGAAGGGCATACACACGGAGAGTGAATGTGATGTCTCGAGTCATTATTATTTTTGTAATTTGTAATAATGAATCTCTGGATTGTTGGGAGTGCAAATGAGCTCTTAATTTAGAGACTAAACATGAACATGCATTTTAATGACATCATTTGCATACATTAAGGTAGTAAATGTGGCATCCTGACATATTAGAGTGCTTAGGATTAATTGCTCGGCTGACCCGCTAAACAGAGCAGTTTAACTTCGTGTGTTGTCACTCACTTATTCCTTTCTGCCTCTCTTGATTAGTAACCTTTAACCAGTCGGAAGCTTCGTCTGAGTTATTCTGCAGGGAGATTTTGCTGGAAATGTGCTGCGCTGGCAGCTTGAAGACTGTCGAGATAGTGTTTCTCACACATAGGTGGTAAATAATAAATAGCACAGCTGTATTACTGTCAATGCTGTTTTGAGAAGCTCAACTAATGTGATTTAAAAGAGGCCTGAATACATGCGTACTGTTTACAGTAACATTCCAGCTTCAGAACAAACATATGAAGATATTTTCAATTCAATCGAAGAGATTCTCTGTTGAAAATATGTTCACCTAAAACTTTAAAATAGATCCAAGATATTTGCATATGAGTCAAGCCGTTTGAGTCATCTAAAGAGATTCAGTCGCTTTTTATGATGAAAATATTTAATTTAGGCTTTCTTTTACAGGCAATCAGTGATCAGGGACTATAAAAACTCAACCATACTTGATTAATACAAGTGAACAAACTCATTGCTAGCATAAGCTCAGATGTGCCATGTGAGACGTAAGAATAAACCAGATTGGTTCTTGGAGAAGCTCAGATCTGCGGGTTGATACATAAATATAAACCTGATTGGTTCTTGAAGAAGCTCAGATCTGCGGTTTGATACACAAAAATAAAGCTGATTGGTTCTTGGAGTAAATCAGATATGTGGTTTGATACACAATAATAAACCTCATTGGTTCTTGGAGAAGATCAGGGATCTGCGGTTTGACACACAAAAAAAACCTGATTGGTTCTTGGAGATCAGTGATCTGCGGTTTGACACACAAGAATAAACCTGATTGGTTCTTGGAGAAGCTCAGATCTGCAGTTTGATACACAGAAATAAAGCTGATTGGCTCTTGAAGAAGCTC
>CAIGQZ010033112.1:24359474-24385623 GCA_903798205.1 Danio tinwini
GCAGTTTGATACACAGAAATAAAGCTGATTGGCTCTTGAAGAAGCTCAGATCTGCAGTTTGGTACACAAATACAGTATGAACCTGATTGGTTCTTGGAGAAGCTCAGATCTGCGGTTTGATACACAGGAATAAACATGATTGGTTCTTGGAGAAGATCAAGGATCTGCGGTTTGATACACAACAATATACTTGATTGGTTCTCGGAGAAGCTCATATATGCGGTTTGATACTCAAAAATAAAGCTGATTGGTCCTTGGAGAAGTGTAGATTTGCAGTTTGATACACACGAATAAACCTGATTGGTTCTTCGAGAAGCTCAGATGTGGTTTGATACACAATAATAAACCTGATTGGTTCTTAGAGAAGCTCATATCTGCGGTTTGATACACAAATATGAACCTGATTGGTTCTTAAAGAGACTCAGATCTGCAGTTTGATACACACGAATAAACCTGATTGGTTCTTGGAGAAGCTCAGATGTGGTTTGACACACAATAATAAACCTGATTGGTTCTTGGAGAAGATCAGATCTGCGATTTGATACACATGAATAAATCTAATTGGCTCTTGGAGAATCTCAGATATGTGGTTTGATATACACAAAAATAAAGCTGATTGGTTCTTGGAGAAGTGCAGATCTGCGGTTTGATACACACGAATAAGCTTGATAGTTTTTTTTCTTTTTCTTTTTGAGAAGCACAGTTGTACCATGTGACATACAAGCAAGAGCTTCATTGGTCCGTGCAGAAGATCAAAAGTGCCTCGTGGCATGCAAGAAAAAGCCTCATTGGTTCTTTGAGAACCTCAGTTATGCCACATGACATGCAAGATTGAAACTTATTGATTCTTGGTGCCAACTATCCGAAGACTTCAAGGACAACACATATGCTTAAAACTTATACACTTCATTGAACATCTACACATAGACATCACCTATATACTATATAACCTTAACTTTTCTAATTTTATTATTGTATAATTATTATTGTGAAAATGCTATACAAATAAACTTGAAATTAATTTACTGGAAATCTTAAAGTTCATGTTATGCCACAAGATATGCAACCAGTGAGTTTCATTGGCTCTCATGTGTCAAGCATATTTGAGCTTTCATGGAAAAATGTAATTCTATTTAAAAAATGTGCTAAATTGCATTTTATAAAATGGAGTTTATTTTTGTTTTGAGGGTTGGAAAAAATGATTGTCGTATTGGTGTTGTGGCTATAATTTTGCTGGTTGATTTTATTTCTTCACCTTGATTTTAAAGCCGTGTATTTCTCCTATTCAATGTTATGTAAAATAGTTCATAAGTTCTACTTGCGAGGAATTACATAATAATAATAGTTTCTCCATTAGTTTTTTTTCTTTGCCGATTCTGTTGTTCATCTCTTTTAGAGTCATTTAAATTCATAAAAAAAACTATATATTTTAGATTTCATTAGATTTATGTGATTTGTTTTGGAACAATGTTGTACTTTGTTGATTTTCATGGATTCAACAGCAAAACAAGGCAGAGAAAAAAATATAACTAATTAGATTGTGGTGTTATTTTCACATATTCAAAATTTCAGCTTCCAAATATCCCTGTATTTTTTTCATAAAAGAAATGAAGCAATATCCTTATTAAAAAAGCTTTATCTAATTTAAATACTTTTCCCTTTTTAATGCCAATGTAATTCTCAAAATCATTTCCAATTTTCATTTCTAGGTTCCTCTTCTTTCTTTTGTTATTATTGTTTATCATTATTATTTCTTACTGCCTGAACATTACATTTGAGCATTAATTAAAGATCCCCCTCTGCAATTAACTACATGCACAGCTAGTGTTTTTCAGACAATGATGAACTTCCGGGGAAAAGTTACTCCGGTGAAAATGTGACTATTTTCAATTTCATAAGGTTCCTTTTACAGCATTGATGTATTAATGTAGTTCATAATCAGTTAAATAGATTTAAGCATCCATTTTGGTTGTTAAAGCGTAAAAAGAAATTTAAACGCAGGCGCTGTCATTAGCAGCAGGCTAGCACAGGAATTCCATGAATTTCCATATCCTAAAGACATGGTGCAGAAAAATATAATTTAATACAGTGCTTCTTGTTTGGTCTGATACCCACTTTATATCATACCTCAGCCAGGCAGTAAAGATCACTGTTCTTTTTAGAGAAATCAGATCTTCTATGGAATGACGATTTTGTAACTTGAAGCCCAGGGGCTGGCTGATTGAAATAATAGTCTGTGTGCATATACCCCATATATTTGTTTTATACAATTTTCTCTAAACTGCTTTGGAACAATATTTAGTATATAACATGTTTGGTTAATTATTATTATTATTATTATTATTATTATTATTATTATTGTTATTATTATTATTGTTGTTGTTGTTGTCGTTGTTGTTGTCGTTGTTGTTGTTGTTGTTGTTGTTGTTGTTGTTGTTGTTGTTATTATTATTATTATTATTATTATTATTATTATCTTAATGGTTATAGCTGCATGTAATAATGATAAACTAGGCTTAATTATAAAAGGATAAAATCTTTTATCTGATACTAAATTTGTTCTTTGGCTATACGGTATTCATTAATTAATAAGAGTGCAGTGATCCTTAATTTATTTCATCACTGCTCAAAATCTTGTCGTTTTATTTTGAAAACTATTATTTCGTTTTATTAATATTTTTGGAGATGTATACATTGAAATGTGCAGCAGTTTATATTTTAAAGAGGGTTTTGGTTTTATATTTAAGGGTTTGTGCTTTAGAATCTTTAGAAACAAAGGACTTGTATATTGAAAAGTCGTGAAGCTCTTGTTCGTGATGATGTAATTAGCGCTGACGTCACGTTTTGAAGATGGCAGACGCCGCAAACACACCGACACCTGAGAGCTGTATAGCGAGTCATTCTGATGAAGAATTTGACAAAAAATGTATTTTCTGTAAAATCTTGAAGGGGGAGATGGGAACTGAGCTTCTACACAGCGTAAGTGTGCTGTCAGTTTCGTTTTTATTAACTGTATATGCGTGAAGATGTGGTACGATCATACGAGTATTAGGCTAAAGATCACAGTACATTAAATGTATAACGAAATCAGTATTTGAGGGGTGGAAAACAACACACTGATTAGTTTATTTCCTACAGTATGCCCTTGTATATTTTAATTAGACAATTATTATTGTATTTTAAGAGTAATGCAGTATTAAAGATGAATATGTTATATTAACTAATTGTATCTATTTGTTAGTGTGTTTTTTATGCCCAGTTTGTTCACTGCTAAACTGTTTATATTTTATTAAACATAAATGTAAGGCAACCTATTTCACATAAAGAAGATGAACCCCTCAGTTATTTTAGAATAGTGTTATTATTTTATTATTTTCTTTTTCCTTTCCTGTTCTTTCCTTATATATAGAAGAGTAAAATATGCTTTACTTAATATTATTATTATCTTAATATTATTCATATTTTTTATAGAACTTAAACGTATATGTGTGCAATGGGTTTGTCTGTCCCAAATTTAGTTTTTATCAAAAGTAAACTTTTTTTAGATCTTATATATTATTTTTATTCAAGCATTATTATTCATGTTATCCTATGTATTATTTATTGCTGTTAATATATTTTTATTGTTATAACTTTATTATTATAAAACAGTGATATTTATAAAATGTTGTAAATTGTATGTGATTTTACCATGAGCCAGAGAAGCCGAAAAGGCAATAAATTTAAAACTCTTTCTGTATAATGTTTTACAATTGGAACATTAATGATTTATGTCCATACATTTGCAAAAGTGCCATCAAAATAGCTATCAAATGTTATATAACTAATAACAAAAAAAAGTATAATTAAAGCACCATATAAAGGCACAAAAGTATATATATATATATATATATATATATATATATATATATATATATATAATGTTTTATTTGCTTTTTTCTTATGTTTTACAATAGAAACATTAAAGGGCACCTAGGTTACCACTTTTTCCAGATTTAATATAAGTCTTTTGTGTCTCCAGAATGTGTCTCTAAAGTTTCATCTCAAAACACTCATCAGATTTTTTATTATACCTGTCATAAGTTTCTATTTTGTAGCGTTTAGCATCAGCTAGCATTTTTTGTGTACTGCGCCTTTAAGGCTAGTCCTTCACGCCCACCATTTCCACGTGCCTGGCAGCGGCTCCCTCGGCTGCGTCAGACAACAGACAAACACGAAGGAATAAGAACTCACATAACGTTTGTGAGGAAAAACTACAGTAAGAATCTTACTAATAAGTTTTTGATGCATGTTGTGGAGTTGCAAGGATGAGTCAAACACAATGTCGTTACAAAGTTCACGCACACACACATCGCTAACAGGCACACACAGGCAGCGCGCGTTTAGCTTTGCACTGTTTTTGCACACAAATGTGACAGGATACAGGTTAATATCCACTGCTGTATGGATATCTGTTATGTCAATGTACAAAATAAACCTGATTTAACGTCCACAAACCAGGATTGAAGCGTCTTTTATAATTGTTCTGACACGCGGCTGTGTTGATGAAGTAAATCTGAAGTAAATTGCTGTAATTTATTACACACATGCACTGTTTTAAAACATTTTAAACTTGTAAAACTCACTCTTGATCATACCTGCCAACATTTGTCTCTGAAAATCCGGGAGAAGGGGGTGGGGGTGGGGGGTGGCGATCGTATGGTGAGCAGATGGTGAGCAGAGCGACCTGTAGGGGTGCCTGATCAGTCGGCGATCCGGGGGTGTTACGCCCCATTTACAAGGGGCGTCAGCTCTAAAGCACTGCATTGTGGATCCGTCGGCGCCGCTTCAGTGGCATTGATCGCTGCAGAAGTTGGGACTTTCTCAACTTTTCAAGTGCCGACGTCAACGGAAGCGACACCTAATCAGATCGCTGTATGCAAATATACCAGTTCAGACAGTAGCCGATTGCTGACTAATTTCAATGACTGACTCTGCTATGACGATCGTGTCAGCCCCAACTTCAGACACGCCCTCTGTCAAGTGTTGACGCTGAAGCCTCATGTGAATGGGGTGTTACAGATTGTACCAATCACTTGAGGACTGGGGGAAGGGGTTGAATATCAGGGAGTTTTCCGGGAGAATTAACAAACCGTGAGGTGGGTCTGAAATACGGGAGACTCCCGGGAAAAACGGGAGTGTTGGCAGGTATGCTCTTGATCACATTTGATGATGATTGATGATCCTAGCAAACTGAACAGACTTTTATTTATGGTTGCTTAGTGTGCGCACGTCCTGGTCCTGTGTCTGGTTGGTAAGATTATACACGTTACTACGGAGACATGTTAATACACAGCTGTCAGTCAATTCGGTGGGCAGGGGGACCGCACTCCTACGTCAAGTTGCGGTCGGTCTCAAAACCGATCCAATTGGTTTACCATTTTTATGTTGTTAAATTGAAAAAAAAGGACTGGGTGTGTTCATATCACCCCAATATGACAGTCTATACACTATACCTACACATATGTCTGTCCAAACAGCTTGAAAAGGAGATTTTTCACCATAGGTGCCCTTTAAGTCACATTTCTAAGCGCATTTAAAACATCCTATGTTGCAAAAGTGCTGTCAAAACGACTATCAAAAAGTAAAACCATTAAAAGAAACAGAAAAATAGTAATTAGTAAGTATTAGCATTATTATTAAGTATTAGTATTATTTTTATGATTGTCCTTTACTGAAATACTTTGATATTAAATTTCTAGTTTTTTTTTTCTTCCCTCAGGATGAGACTGTGTCCTGTTTCCGAGATATCCACCCTGGAGCTCCTCATCACTATCTGGTTGTGCCAAGTAAACATGTTGGCAATTGTAAATCTCTCAGCAAAGAGCACGTACCGTTAGGTAAACCCACTGTGAGTGATTATAGACTGCTGTAAATGTTTAGACATTTCTGACAGTAGCTACTCTGGAGTCTTACTACAGTAACAATCTGAAGTAATGAGTGAGTTTTAACATGTACAAGCCATCACAATAGCCAGCTTAAATATGCATAACATTTTAGATATAAATAACACCAATATGTTTGCGGTTTTCAGTGGAGAAGATGCTGGAAACAGGCAAAGTGATACTTGAGAAGAACAATGTGACTGATTTAAGTGATGTTAGGTAATGGAACACATCTGGTACTTAGACTACAATCAAGTTCATATTTATGTAACATGTGAATGATTCATTTACATATATATTGTATTTTCTAGGTTTGGCTTCCATTGGCCTCCATTCTGCTCGGTCACACATCTACATCTCCATGTTCTCGCACCCGTCAGTCAGATGGGCTTTATGTCACGTTTGATCTACAGGTTAAACTCTTATTGGTTTGTTACGGTAAGCAATTAAATACAATTATCCAACAATTCTTTAAAAGCGGAATAAATTTACATCCACCAAAACTAATAATTAGTCTAGGGCCAATATGGAATTTGTGCCTGCAGAAATATGCAGATTTCCATAGATTTCACATTCAATATATTTATTTACTTATGTAAATGTGTGCAAATATATACATTTATTCAGTTTTTATATTTATTTCAGTAATATTATTGAATAATATGCAAATAATTAGAAACTTTATGTTCATTTATGTAGTGGATGTATTATACAATATACCTACTGTGGTTTTTACCAAACAAGTGCTTCTAATTTTTAATAAAAAAAATGTAATCTAATTAAATTAAATAATTAAATCAATTTTAATTGTAAACATTTGTTTATTATTTTTTGTGTTTGTTTTCAGCTCCTACACTTTTAAAAACATTCCACATAAATCCTTTGATTTAGTTTTTTATGATTTTTTTTTTTTTTTTTTTTTTTTTTACAAAATTCTGCACAGAAATAGCTAAAAAACTTCTGTCTGCCTAATAATTACTTTCCCTCAGAGCAGGTTATTGATGCATTAACAAACAAAATGTTTTTTTGGAGCGTAGCAAAACGTGCCCATTTATTACGCCTGTTGAATGAGACCTTTTGTCTTGTAATTGGAACAAGCAAATCATATTAGATTAGAATGGACAAGCTACAGTGAAAGAGGAATGAAAACCTTTTTTGTTTTTGAGAGTGCAGGCAGATTACTGATGCTCCCGGAGTGGAAAAATCCATGGATAAAAGCAGTTTTAAACTGTATTTAAGGTCAATATTATTAGCCCCCTTAATGTTTTTGATTGGCTACAAAACAACCACTGACTTGCCTCTTTAACAACTTAATTAACCTAATTAAGTATTTAATTACACTTTAATAATAAGTAAAATATGATGTATTTTATATATATATATTTATCCAAAAAATGTATCCATATATATAATCCTCTCTCCTCTCCCAAAACCTACACGTCTATAATCTCCACTGTCCTATAACATTAAAGGTGGAAACCTCTAAAAAATAATTATATATTAAAACACTATACAACAGAAAAACTAAATGTAAACTTAGCAGAAATACTTTTAAGAAATTAAATATGGGAGTGAGGGCATTCTTAGCCACGCAAACAGTGAGTACATCAGAATTTGTTTTCAAGATCTCAGTTAAATTTTCCACTACTGTTCTCATATTAAAATCATGCAAAATAATATTTAAGCTAAAACATTTTACATCCTGTTTTTTCCATTATAAGTCATCGAAAATCAGATTTTTAGTCATTAAAGGTCAGGGAATTGGATATTTGGCTTTGAGTGGGAATCCTGACCAGGGTCTGTGCACACTTTTAAAAACTTTGTATGTTCTACTTTGATCTTAAAAAGTCTTATATCATTTTAAACAGTCCAGCCAACACCCATCCAATCACCAGCAATCTATCTCTGTAGAACTTTTAACAAAAGTACAAAATTTAGCTCTATTTACCAATATGGTTTAATGACCTTCCCTACAATCCTTTTATTTCACGCGGCCGCCATTTTAAAACATGAAAGCGAGGCTGCGGTGGGAAGCAACCCAGAAGTATAGGATCATCACTGTAAACATTACAACAACATGCTGTGGACAAACCTCCAGCTGTTGCTGCGATTTCAAAATGTTCAGTTAAGATTAATTTAAACAATTAAAAGCATATTAGGCATCAAACAATATCAAAAGCTCTTAAAGAGTGTCCTACTAGGCTTCAGTTCATGGCATCAGGTAAACACCGTGGGGGCTTCCCTGCTTCAGCCTATGTAACCTGTTGAGCGATAAAACAATGCAGTCCTCTGTAGCACACCCTCATGTTGTCTGTAATAGTGTTGTCCCAGTACTGAAGTTTTAAAAATGTCCATTTCCCGCTAACATTTAAACGCCGCTGAGTGCGTTCTTAAATGCTGATTTACCATAGTATTAACCAGTGCTCAACAGAAATGACTGTGATTGGCCATGAAGGTATTCACCATTGCACAACAGAAATGATTGTGATTGGCCGTGAAGGTATTCACCCGTGCACAACAGAAATGACTGTGATTGGCCGTGAAGGTCATCAGTTCACACTGTGCAAACACAAATACACCTACACAGGAGCGTTTTAAAGCAGCGAACATCAGTCAATTGCTTGTCTGTGTTTGCACTCGGTAAACAGCGTTGAAGAGCAGTGAACTGATGACCTCCACGGCCAATCACAGTCATTTCTGTTGTGCACTGGTGAATGCTATGGCAAATCAGCTGTGTTGCATTCACTGGTGCTTAAATGTTAGCGGGAAATTGATGGTTTTTATAAATTTCAGTAACGAAATTCAGTATCGTGACAAGTCTGATATAGTGAAAGTATCAGTTCATTAACTTGAGTTTGATAAATGGCATCTAAAACTTGTGTTTAAAAAAGAAAACGTTAGCTAACTAGTGCCATTTCCCTTAACTTCATTATCCCTTTTTATTTTTACTTTCCATTCAGAACAGACCTTCGGGTCACTCGGAAGGAGTTGAAATGAAAACCGAATGTCGATTTCTCTTCGCTGAAAAGATATACAGCCAGGCACACGACATCCCTGTGTGACTCAGGCGATAAATCCGGGTTTCTTCCCACCTCAGCCTCGATTTCAGTATTTAAATGGTGGCAGCGTGAATACAGTCTATAACATTTGTTTAATAGCTCTCTGTGTATTTATAGATACCTGGTGAGGACACTGACCTTTACAGACTGTTGTGCATACATTTAGTTTATTATAGCTTATAAAACTTATCAATTTAAAAAGAAAAGTTATTTTGAAAACAGTGCATGTATACAACTAGAGTTTTTTAGTTTTGACATTATTTGTAATAAGTGGCGAAGAAATCATTACAATTGCAATGTAATGTAAAAATCCTTCGTGTTTAACCCTGTGTAAGTCTGAAATCTCATTCATAATGGTCTTCAAAGTGTCTTATTTGACTTTTACATTTATGCTAATGTACATTTAACAAACAAAGTAAATTTGGGCTCCAGAGTAATTTGCTCAATCATCTCCTTTTCTGTTGCAAATATGAAACAATGGCCTAGTTTAGTGTTGCATGTTTACAAAAATCTTACATGTATAGTTTAGACAGCAAAAATTACACAGTATGTAGACTCTAGAGCAGTGGTTCTTAACTGGTTTGGCCATGGGATCCACATTTTTACATTGTTCATCAAGCCACGACCCAAATGTTTAGGAACTATAATATAATTTTAGGAATTATAATAATTTGTATTTATTTGTTAACATACACAAGTAGTGACAGATAAATCACCAATACTTACAGATAAACAATATTTTATTGCTGTCATTTAACAAAATGTATCAAATTATAGAAATATTACTATTACTAACGACAAATACTGTAGTTAGTGTAATGAAAGGTTCAGTTACCATGAACTGAACTGTTATTAAAACATTAACACTGATCCTGTTAAACAAAACAAACCAGCAAATTACAGTAAAATTATTAAAATAATCATAACCATTTTTACATCTAAAATGACAGCAATTATAAACATCTGTTTCACTTAACAGTAGTTTGGGAAGCTAATGAGATAACTGAGAATGTGCTTCACTCCTGATAAGAGTTTCAAAGTCTGGGGTGATGGTAGACAGTGCTACCCGAAGATTGTGCTCTATGTCCAACCTGTTCCTTTGCTTTCACTTAAGCTGCACCAAGGAAGAGAAGCCACTTTCACGCAAATAAGTAGTGCTAAATGGTAAGATGGATTTGATCGCACAAGAGGCAAGGGACGGATACTCAGAAAGCACTTTGCGGCACCAAAACTGGGAGAGGCTTACTTCACTGAATATCTTTTTCAGCGTCTTATCACATGACAGCTCCACCAGCTGATTCTTTTTGTTGCTCGGCAACGTGACCACGTCGACGGCTTTCCACGTCGATTCCAAACATAGATATCATTAGATGTCGCCTACCCTGTTGTTGCCTATTGGAAGGAATGAGTCAATAGAGCCGCCATTTTTGTACAGGGTAGCGCTTTTTTGAAACTAATGCGGGACCAAGGTGCAGTGGAGGACTATGGCCAGGCACGTGCACACATAGGGCTCAACCTGTGCAGTGCAGATGCCCTTTTTAGTCTGGGATATAAAGTGCCCTACCAAAATAAGCAGAAGTGCCCCCCCGAACTCCCATCGCCTTCAGTTTGCGACTGCCATCTACCAACCAAGATGTTTTGTTTGTGAATGAATCCGCGTTATGAACGCCTCATTCACAAGTTATTAGCCGACAATAATACAAGTTTCTGGCACCGCAGCATCTTGTTGTCATATTTCTTTTTCATTGTTTGCTTATTTTATTCAACAAAACTAGCATAAGCCTGGCATTTAGTGCAAGTTGGTGTTACTTTGCCTTATGGTGAATGCAGTAAGTGACTGTATTATCATCAATAACGTTACTTGTTTAGTACAAAAGTAACACAAAAACTTTTAAAAAACCATGAAATGTTCTGCCTTTGTGCTTTGTTTTCTTTGTTTGCTTGTTACTTCACCTGTATACAGCGCTAAAGTCCAGCATCTTCACATTGGCACACTGTCTTGAATAGTGCGGTTGAATGACATTTGTTCCTGGGAGCACTGTACAAATGTGGTGCCACTATTATTGATGCATGCTCGGGGTCCGTATGCGATATCTAGTATATACATCTATGGATTCCAAAGGGATTGCTTATCCACGGATCATCATCGTGTTTCTCGGGAAAGTAGGCGGTACGGTTGTCGCGCGCACATTTCAAAATAAAAGTCCGGTTTAAGTAAAATAAGTAAAAAATTCTACTTTTGTTGTTTTTTTGACCACACACTTCGTGACCCTCTGAAAATTGTCCCGCGACTCACTTTTGGGTCGCGACCCACCAGTTGAGAAACACTGCTCTGAAGTATACAAAAAAGTCAAGTATACTTTTATCTAATCTCTTGTCTGTTTTTACTTTGCAGGCAGACCAGTTACTGCAAAGACTGAACTCTATGAGCTAAATGTAACTCAAACTCACTTTACACTAATGGAGGTGTAGAAACTCTAAAAACACTAAAGATTGAGATGCCCAGAGACATGTTGCTAATAACAACCGTCCAATCTGTTTGTGATGACAAAAGGTCACAGTTGAGTGCCTCTGGGTTATAATACTCATTAATGCTGCGTTCATTGTTAGTTATATCATCGGCCAGACGGGCTAATCAAATTTGCAGCTACTTTTGAATTGCTTATGAAAAAAAGGCATGCTGAATAGTAATGACACTGATAATTTTGACAGAATCATTAATCTTTTATGGTGAACAGTTGGGCTTCTTCCAGTTTTACTAAGATGATATTTAAGGATGCGTAACAGCGAGAAAGTCTTTTTAAATATGAATGAGGTAGAAATGGTAATTAATCTCAATAATTGGCTTTGGCCTTTCACCTCACATCAATAGGCCAGATTCATTGTTCAGTGATTCAGTGTTTTTGTTACTCTAAAATATACAATCTACTCTGTTTGCCTTTATATAAAGACTAATGAAATGTTATAAGCTCTGTTTATATCACAATGTACTGTATTGGCTTAAAGGGATAGTTCACTCAAAGATTTTAATTGTCATCATTTACTCACCTTTTACTTGTCACACACCTGTTTGTTTTTTTCCCCTGCTGAACACAAAAGAAGATGTTTTGAAGAATGCTGAAAACCTGTAACTATTGACTTCTATAGTATTGTTTTTCCTACTGTCAATAGCTACGGTTCTATTCACCCTTTTTTTATCCACGTTTTGGATATGCACATTAAAAAAGGTTGATGCAAGCGCCAAGATGCGCATATATTTTGAAAATGCGCATAAAAACCATGTGCATAACTGAGTAGGATTAACTTTTTATTCTATAAAAAAAGGTACACATAAACTATGAGATCATGTGATGATGAACGTGTGTGAATGGACAAACCAGCAGGCTGAGCACATTGTAAAACATCTTAAATGCTGTTTTGGCCATTGTAAAACACCTTAACCATTTCAGTATTAGTGTTATTATATTATCAATTACCTACAGAATCAAGAGCATCTGTGCTCCACGTCAAACGCCACCACATGTTCATGGTGTGTCGGCATTTGTCTTTTGAGGCGCAAGTGATTTATTAAATAAAGAAAAGATTCATGCAGTTTCTCGTGCCACAGCAAATTCCATTTTTACTGTTGATATTTGGCGCCAGTTAATCAGGAAGTGACTTTTTGTTTTCTTTAATGCATTGGATGGAAACGCTGCTTTATTCGCACGTCTTTTATGTGATACTCCAGTTTTGAGCATAAATTTAATTTGCATCTTTGGATGGAAACGGTTACAGCTTTACAAATTCTTCAAATATCTTCTTTTGTTGAGGGTGAGTAAATTGTGTACAGTTTTATGTGTGTGAACTACCCCTTTAAAGCCTGTATGCCTCAGATGTATTAAATTATTGAAAATGTAAGGTTTTAATTGCACTGTATGACATGCATAACATGTAAACAAATTAAATAAGCTGCAGATGCGCCATTCTCTTTTTCTTTTTTATAGGTTATGTGCATCAAAACTAACACTATACCTAAAAAAAATGCCTTAACACTGTGGATCAGAATGATTATTGAGAAATACACTCACCAGCCACTTTATTAGGTACACCTGTCCAACTGCTCGTTAACGCAAATGTCTAATCAGCCAATCACATGGCAGCAACTCAATGTATTTAGTCATGTAGACATGGTCAGGAAGATCTGCTGCAGTGAGCGTCAGAATGTGAAAGAAAGGTAATTTAAGTGGCTTTGAAAGTGGCATGGTTGTTGGTTCCAGACCGGCTGGTCTAAGGGTTTACAGAGAATGGTCCAAAAAAGAGAAAATATCTAGTAAGTGGCAGTTCTATGTGGGCACAAATGTCTTGTTGATGTCAGAGGAGAATAGCCAGACTGGTTCGAGCTTTGAAAGGCAACAGTAACTCAAATAACCACTGAGGTATGCAGAAGAGCATTTCTGAATGCACAACACATCGAACCTTGAAGCAGATGGGCTACAGCAGCAGAAGACCACACCGGCTGCCTCCTGTCTGCTAAGAACAGGAAACTGAGGCAACAATTCGCACAGGCTCACCAAAATTGGACAATAGAAGATTGGAAAACGTTGCCTGGTCTGAGTCTCTACATTCGGACATTCGGATCGTAGGGTCAGAATTGGTGGTGCTGTAATGTGGAGGAATAGTTTCTTTGGGCTCATTAGTACCATGAGCATCGTGTCAGCACCACACCTCTACAGGTTTATGCACGTTGAGAGTGAGTTGTATCACAGTTTAATGTGCAAATTTATTCAGAAATAAGTTATTTAAAGCAGTATAAATCTCTAAAAATATATTTATTGGTCTGTTTTTTTTTTTGTTTGTTTTTTTTTTAGCAACATTGGCCACTTGTGTGGTTAAAAGACAAGAGTCATATTTGACTGTTTTCCTACTCTTTTTAAACAGAAACATCACACTTCCTAAATGAGAATATACCATTTAAAATTAAATGGTTTAAATCTCACTAGAAACTTTTTTTTTTTTTTTGGCAAAAATAACTAACTCCTAACCCACGTTCAAGTAAGAAGGATTTCTATAAAGCAGTCTTTAATAATAAAGACCCATTCTATCCAAGAATGATAAAAGTATCATTTAAATTAGTTTTTAAATATAGATTTCTAAATATTATTATTATTATTATTATTATTATTATTATTTCGAATAATAAATTCTGTTAAATATTAAAGTATAGAAGAGCCCACCACTCAAAGAAACATCGTTGCTGGAAACACATTTTTATAAAGTTTTAAATAAAATGCTAAATGCCGATCAGAATATAAGCATTTAATGCAGCAAATGACAAAGCCTGCAGCACATGAACATAAGAAAAAAAAAATTATCATCCATCAGATGCTAATATAGCTCTCATTCTTGGTATGAATGGGCCTTAATGGGATAATTCACCTAAAAAGGAAAATTCAGTCATTTACTCTTGCTTGTGATATATACAAAAACAACAAACTGAAATTGAATGCATTATTCAACAATGATCCTGACCTTCACCATTGGTTTCTGTGCACAGCTGCGTGTTTATGACCTTTATAGACATTTTTACACTGCACTTATTCCTTGGTTTTAAACCATGCTTTTAACCTCAGGTCAAACAACTTTTCATAAGGTTTTATTTAAAAGTGGACTTATAAAGTCTTGCCCTGGAGGAGAGTTAGCACCAATTTTGCTTTGTTAACCCCACTCTGGTGCCAAATGTGTGCAATGTGAAACACTGTGTTGTTACAATGGTATGGCTATAATTACGACACAAAAACAGCTATGTTGTATAAATAGACACGAATCGGAGTAAAGAAGGGACCCTTTATATTATCACATTTATAATCCATGTTTATTCAGGAAAAAATAGCTAATGTCGGGTTTATGAATGTGCAGTGGGAAAGTTCAGCTTATTAATACCCAGTATTTATTTTCTATTAAGTGTGAATATTATGAAACTAAAATTCTTTGCCTGGGGTTTAGAACTATTAACTTTAAATTTATAAGAAATCTAAATGAATGGAAACAAAACATGAAATAAAAAATCTCATCCAGCATCTACGCAATTTGTTCAAAAATATATCTGAATTAAAACTGAGGAGAATTGAGTACATAAATTGTATTTTCTGCTTTGTCTTTATTAATCTTGATTTTTCACACATGTGCCCTGTGTCTATGTATTTTAAAGTGAACTGCTGCATTAGAAGCCTTATGAACAAAGTCATGCACAGATATCAACAGTTAAGGTCAGGAATTTCTTTAATAAACTATATTAAAGAAATAGTTCAGAAATAAAATTACCCCCTAATTTACTCTCCCTCAAGCTATATTTGGTGAATATGACTTCTGTAAGACAAAAACAATCGGAGTAGTTAAATTTTTCCTCAGTTCCATGCTGTATAACAGTGTTGGGTAGTGGCCCGTTTTTTGATGCTTTAGAAAAAACAACAACATCAATCTATCAAAACAAACCCATACAACGCCAGGAGGTTAACACATATCTTATGAAGTGAATGGATGTGTTTTTGCAAATAAAAAAAAAGAAATAATAATAATAAATAATCTTTGTCCAGCACTATGGTTATTTTAAACCATTTACTCAAATCACTGACTTCCGGCGGCTGCTAAATGTGCATTCTTAACTTTTTGGCTGAACAAGGATAACTGAATGCCAGTAACTAATTGAAAGGAAAATATGAGACAAATATGAGTCACATTTTACAGTAAGAGAAAAAGTTTTTTTTTTGTTTTGTTTTTGCACAGCAGTATTTGATGGAACGGGACTAAATCATCATTAATGCATCAAACAGTATGTCAGCCATGCAAGAGGTTGTCAATAATGCACATTGTCAATGGTTTGAGTTTATCATTTAAAAATGATAAATATTTTTGTTACAAAAACACATTGATCTGCTTAATAACATGTTAACCCTCTGGCGGTGTATGGGTTAGTTTTTGGAAGCTTCAAAAAAGACCACTACCCAACACCATTTTGCAGCATGTAAGATAAGATAAAATTGGCTGCTTGTTCAAACTACTTCTTTATAATGAGCTGAAACAACACAATTCTTGAGTTTTGTTTGGGACAACTTAGTTTTATGTTCAATCTACTTAAAATTGTATAAACCATTAAGTTAACTTGATCAATTTGGGTTGAAACAACATGAAGGGATTGTGTGGAACCCAGCATTTTTCCGACTGTGTTTGTCTGATAGAAGAAAGTCATAAACTGAGGATGGCTTGAGGGTAAATAAATTGTGGGGTTATTTAAATGTTTGGTGGAACTATTCCTTAAAATTTAGGTTTGTTGTTCACCAAGCTTCATCATATAAACCTCCAGAAAACTTAATAAACAGGATATATTGCACAGAACCATTCTGTAATACGTTTGCTCTTTTTTTAAAGCTAGATGCTGATTGCAAAAAAAGTATTTTAAAAATACATAAACAAATCTAAACAGCATTTATTTTTGTTAAATTGTTCTATTGTGGTGCAAAAATTGCATATTAAATCAATGCTACATTGTTAAAAAAATATCCATAAATTAGCAGTTTTCCATATTTTGTGATTCATCTTGTTTTAATTCCCCCTTTTATTTATGCTTTCAAATTGCACTATGGGACCTTGATCTCTTTTCCAACAACTTTTAACCTTGAAAATATTAAAAAAGTTCCTTTTATTAACATTTTATTACTTTAAAGTTATACTGTCTGGGGTGGTGTTGTATATTACAGTGTTAAGAAATGAAGTCTGCCTCGACCCAGCTTCTACTCTCAATGGTGTATTGATGCTCATTTCCCAAAAAGGCTGAATTATGATAGAAAGAGAAGTCAACAGTATGTTGTCTCTGCATTGTTTGAGATGACTACATCTTGAGCAAATGGTAACAATTGTAGAATGATGGGGATGGGTATGTGGCACAGAAAACCATCTCAGACAAGGGGTGTAAATACTGCATTAACATAGAGAACAGCTGTGTCAACAGCCAAGGAGCAACTTCATTAACATCTAAAGGCAAGCCTAAAGCCAACATCTAAAACACTATAAAAGGCTTGGGTGTTCTGGGTTCATTCTGACTCCGATGAAACCGGGGTACTGTCGTGTAGTTTGAGACTGCTATGCTATATAATCTTAATTGAGATCTTCTACGTCCTCATTTTTTTCTTACAAAGGTACAAAAACCTTGTAATAAACTACCAGTACATTTTCTGTTATTCTACAGACTTATTTCTCTATATGTTATTTATTATATATTATTTCAAACTTCAAAGTGCAGAGTTGAATTTTCAACATTAAAAGTCAGCAGAGCAGAGATCAACATCACATATTGCAATTCAGAACCATACATGTACAGAAAACACTTACAGAAATATGGAAACTGTTAATTAACAAATATTGTTAACAGTGTAGGGTGATTAAACAATGCCTTCATTTTCCTTTCAGGTGTGAACTGTGCTTTTAATAGTGACTTTGAGGCAGGCACATGGTGTCCATCTTTGCTGTAAATCACTGTATCAGTGTGATGATTACTCCATCATCTCTTCCCTGCCACAGCATCTCTCCGTCAAAGTGCACCAGGCCTTGTTTGCGTGCCCGCAGCAGAACTCCAACTAGTTTATTAGAGATGTTGACGTATCTCTCGAAGAGAGTGCCGAACCGTACAACTGCCCTGCCATCGTCTCCGCTCTGCCCAATCTCCCTAATGACCTGGCAGAGCTCAGTGACCTCTCTGTTCATGAGGAAATGGGCATCTTTCCCTCTCTGTTCAGTTTTGGAGCCCTCTAAAGGCCTGCCGTAGCCCTCCTGTCCTCGCTGGATCTGCGGAGGAGTCACCATGCCATTGCTGAAAGGGTTTTTTTTCTGATTCTCGCAGTGCTCATTGGACCATTTCTGCCAGTTCTGTGTCAGACCTTTGACGGATACGGTGCAGGTCTCGTCAATGTTTACCTGGCGTGGCTCAGGTGCTTCATCCGCCTCCATGGTAACCTTTGCCTCAGAGGATGGATCTAGGTTTCAGCATGCTTCACTGTTGGCACAACACAGGCTGCGAGTCAGAAGATTGCATGTCGAGCAGGTTTTAAATAACTTAAAGCCTCACAAAGTCTACAAGAAAGAGTGACCCAATGTAATCAATACTAGCCTGTCTTGTTAAATTATGTCATATAGATACAGGGTGTGTGTGTGTGTGTGTGTGTGTAGAGACAGAGAGAGAGGTACTGAGGTACCCCACAAGTTTACATTAAATGAAGGTATACTGAACAAAAATTCTAATGTCACATGGCAAATAACTAAAATGTTTTCAGAAGCACAGAAATTCTGTGTGTGTGTTTGTGTGTGTGTGTGTTAACTTTATCATTTAATTTAATAATTTACACAAGGATTTTAACAATGAATTTTTAGCTTCATTACTCCAGTCTTCAGAGTCACATGATCCTTCAGAAATCACTCTAATATTAATTATTATTTTTATTATTGTTATTATTATTATTATTATTATTAATGGTAATAGTAATAAAATCAATAATGACTGGAGTAATCATTTAATTTGAAACTACATTTATTAAGAAAGCAGTTTTTTATTTGAATAAATATTTAACATTTGAACAATTTTTTTTTAACATATTGTGTGTGTTTCACACTACCGGTCAAAAGTTTGAAGACAATTTTTTTCATGTTTTTTTAAGGAAATTATTGTTTATCATATTATATTATAAAAAAAAAATCAAATGTTAAATATTTATTCAACAAAGAAAAAAATACTGCTTTCTTATTAAATAAAGTTTCAAATTAAATGATTACTCCAGTCATTATTGATTTTATTACTATTACCATTAATAATAATAATAATAATAATAATAATAATAATAACAACAACAATAATAATAATTAATAATAGAGTGATTTCTGAAGAATCATGTGACTGAAGACTGGAGTAATGAAGCTAAAAATTCATCTTTAAAATCACTGTGTAAATGATTAAATTAAATGATAAAGTCCTTTTGAACAGTTATTTTATAGTGCAATAACATTTCACAATTTTTACTGTATTTTTGAACAAATGCAGCTTTGGTGAGCAGGATAAGCTTATATAAAAACCTAAATTGTAATATAAAAATTGACAACATAACAAAATAAAAGCTAAAATATAAATATTAAAAATAATATAGCTAATTATAAATAAAAATAAATATTAAACATGTAAATGATAAAAAAAATGTGGTTAGGGGAAATTAATGGAAAAATTAATATGTAAATACTGTATTTATAGTTTCAAAGTGTTTTAGTAGTATGGTCTGTTAAATGGCTTGCTATATGATACATATCAGGGAGTATTTATTGCCATTTAACAATTTGGCAGACATTTAAAAACTTACAAATGAGGACAAAATAATTAATCAAAGCTACATGTAAATAAATAAAAATAAATTCCCAGTCGATTATATAAAATTTTATATATTTAAATGCTCCTTTTTCTGTTAATATCAATATCTGTTATTGCTGTGTTCATTACACCTATAAAAAATACTCTATTTAAAGAATTGAAACAATCGCATATTCATAATGAATGTATACAGCATTTATTAATATACTGAAACTGCACATACTGCAACTTTAAATATTTGCTCAAATGTGATTTATAGTTCTTCAACTTTTATAGGAAACTAGCTTTATATAATTATAATAATTTATTATCAGAACGATTCTTTAATCAAGCCTGTTTTTAAATCAATTATTTGTTCAGCCCTCCCGAAACGGCACAATTAAATACCTACAGACCAACAATACCGCGTCAAATTAAATACAAAAAGGCATAGTAACATGATTATAGACACTTATGACCGCTTAATGATGTATTCAGCTTTACGCAGATTTATTTGACATCGACATACATACGCTACAACGCATTTTAAAGCACTTGCTATAATAAAACCTTACCGCCATTGTTTGGCTTCATAAAGATGCTCGTCAAGCTGTAACAGCGATGGAAGTGGATACATTACAAGTTATACAGAGGATACTTTTCTGACCTCCGGTGAGTGTGATTGACGTATGAACTAACCAACGAGAACACGAGATTCGTGTCACCGTTCGAGATGATGAGCCAATGACAGGCGCAGATTTTAGTCCCTTAAGAAGTTAACGAGCGGATAAACGAGATTAAAAAATGTCAAGCGACACCTAATATTTTTTCAACATCAATAAAGCCTGTGTATTAATTGTATAAAGTCATCATTAGTTATTAATGAGCAACTATTCTGACCACATTTGCTTCATTTTACTCATGGTGACTTGATGAAAAACATGCACTGATAGTTGCAAACATTTAATCCGTTTAGGAGATAGAGGATTTGCGTACGAGGACGCCAAATAGGAACTGTTGTTACATGCACAATATAGTTGTCGGATGATGTTGAATGTTGCACACCAACATGGCGCTCTACTGTGGTCGGGCGTGCAGGCAATATTTACTTCATTTGGCACACGATAACGTCGATTTTAGATTAGCGGTACAAGCTTTAAATTTATTATTATACTTAAAAGTGAATGTAAAATTTCGTATTTAATGATTTGAATTGTCAATACGGAGTTTTGGACTGTACAGCTGATTGTTGTTATTTTGCTCAGCTGAAGTATTGTCAATTTATTAGTGCACAAAAAATAAACAGCTTTCTTAATTATTAAATTATTGTTACAGGAAATAAAAGCATTACTCTCTCTAAGGGACCGGCCATTTGAGACACCAGAAACATTCAAAGAAAAGGTAGTGTCGAGTTAGTTTTTTCACTTGACGTACAGTAAATAATTGTTATGAATTATTTAATTTCTGACATTTTTTTTTTCTTTCTAAGTCTCCTTTCTGGCATCTAAATGGCTTGTCAGAAGACGACATACGGAGTGTCATGTCCAGAACGGTTTGTGGAAAGTATGTTGTAATATTTTGTTACATATTTCAATTGAGGTAAAGTTGGTTTTACATTCGCACAGTTGGACTTTCTCCTTATATCATTTATAAATCATATATATTTACAATATATTTACAATATCATATTTTTTTCCTAATTCTAAACAGGAAAATCATATTAGCAGCCAATGACTATCGAAGTACATATTCTTTCAATCAATTAAGTAGTGGTGATGTTGTTTTGAAGTCGTACTTGCATGCGATTTCTGACCGAATATTCAAAGTAGCTTCACAAGTTGTCACTGTTAAAAAAAGAACAAATGTGTGAATATAAAGCCAACTTTACCTCAATCATACTTTATTATGTACAATATTAGAAATTTTGTTAAATTTTCACATTTGTCAATTACATCATAAATTACTTTGCATATTCTGGTGCCATGGCCCATAACCAATCAGAGAAATGCAAATATTTGAATATACTCAATGATTGGCCAAAATCTAATGTAGAATTTGTGAATTAATTTCTTAAATGTCATTTGTCTTTTAAAAAAAAAAGTTGGTAAAAGTTTTTTTTTAAAGGAAAATGTAGGTGTAGGTTATACAGTGTGTCGTTAATTGCAGAGCTCCTCTATTAAAAAAAAAGAAAAAAGAAAGAAAGAAAAAACAAGTTCTGAAAGAGATCAAGCCTCAGCCAGGTCAGAAAAAGTAATGCAAAAGTTACTCAAAAGTAACGTAACTCATTACTTACCATAAAAATTTACTAAGAAATGCAATTAATTACTTTTTTGGGGAGCAACTCGATATTTTAATGCATTACTTTTAAAAGTAACTTTCCCCAACACTGGACAAAAGGTAACACTTTACCAAACAATTCAATGTATTAATTAATATGAAGAGTATTATTAACCTTAGTAAACATTCATTTTAACATTTACAAATCAAACGCTTGTTTTAAATGTAATAGCACATGTATTTTTAATTGAACGGAGCTAACATGAAATGCAATAAATAGCCATGCTTATTAACTAACATTAATAAACTCTGTCATGATTTTTTTGTTATTTTAAGTTAGTTTTTAAACAAATAGACCTTACATTTCCTTACATTTCTTACTGTAACTGCAGAAGTCGACATGAACTTACAATTGTTAGTTAACTATAAATAATTAAATATAAATGACAAAATATTATTTTTTTAATAATTATATTAGGTTATGTAATTATTTTTAAGTGTTTCCAATGCATTACAGAAGTAGGTAACATTAATTTAGGTGCTACAAACTGGCATGCATTATCAGTAAACAGCTGTAGTAAAAAAAAAAGCTGCTTGTTATATTGTTACTTAACTCATTAACTATAGACTATTGTGAGGGATGAAACAATTACAATGTTCTTAACATATTTCTTGTTATGCATATTTAATTTCCTTAGCTTCTGTGAATCCAAAAATATCTACATATTGATAAATAATGTTATGCTCGCTGTTGTAATGCTAAGGTATGATTGTATTGCCTCTTGTTACATTTTTGCATTAGTTTAACAACAAGCAAGAAATATTCATGGGACATCACTACATTGAAATGGTCCATAACAATTGATGAAGAGCTTGATTTATGTGTTGTTTAATATTTGTTTCAAGGTCTGCTTTTGAACTTTGGGGTCATGGAAAGACGACAGATGAGCTTCGGAGGTCATTATTGGAGTATCCATCAGAAAACATGGTTTGTTCAAGTTCTTCTCTCAATAAAAGTACAAAGTGTGTCTATCAATGAGCTGTCTCTTGTTTTAACTTTTCACAGGCTCCATATATGCAGCAAAACTCAACCTATAAGATCAATGTCTACACTTTTAACAAAACATTAGAATTTAAGGACAGAATCCAAAAAATTGATGTAAGTATTTTGCTGTATTCTTCATATTTTACATTTATTGTATACATTTTGTGGCTTTTGTGGTGTAAAATCAATGATTATTCATTTACAGTAACAGTTTAAATGTTAAAATTTACCCACTTTATTGTAATGCTCCTCTTTAGACACTCTGTTAGATAAAACTTTGCAAGTAAATGAAGTGTTAGCTAATTTTTTTTTTATCTATCCATCCATCCATCCATCAATCACAGGCTCTAGACTTCCTTCCATTTGAAGGAACGGTCAATCTCAAAGATCCAGAACATATTTTCTGCTTGCTAGAGGATTATGGAACTGATCCTAATGACATCCCAGAGGAGCCTGTCTATGTGTACTTTGGGAGATGGGTGTGTAACTCTTTTTTTATATATATAAATATTTCCAGTTTTTTATTTTTGTTTGTGCGATCATATTTGTTTTTCTTAGATTTGTAAAATGCTTTATGTCTGCCTGTAATACTAGGCATGGGCTGGTATAAGTTTCTGACATTATGATAACCTTGGATAAAAATATCACAGTATTGTGATTACTGCTCTAAAATTAGTTCTTTTTAAATGTCTGCGTAAAAAAACCACCATTTCCCCCCCATTGAACACAATATATTTTATTTAAGGAAACAATATTTTGGAACAGTAAACTTATCAGGCAAAATTATTAAAATAAATCATTAACTTCTGCTCTCTTTATTTTTCTCAAAAACACAAATTTCTTTACAAGACATAAAAAAAATCTTTTACATATACTTAAGGAACAGTATTCCATAAATTTTTTGCGCTTTTAAAACCTTGACTTTTTCAAACGCAGTAAACCTTGAAACTGGTTATCGTCCCATGCCTGTTTAATACTGAACGGTAAGTAATATTCTTTATCAACTCTTAGATGTTAAACTGCTGTTGTTTTAATCTTTTCAGATTGCAGATGGTCAAAGAGAGTTAATTCGCTCTTACAGTGTGAAGAAGAGACATTTCATTGGGAATACCAGTATGGACGCTGGCCTCTCTTTCATTATGGCCAATCATGCCAAAGTAAAAGCTAATGACTTGGTTTATGATCCTTTTGTTGGAACAGGTGAGGAAATTTTCATGCACATTAAAATGCAGTTATTTATGTCTCTTTATGAATTCATAGTATAATATCGGTTTCAGTAAGCCATATTTGAGGCAGTTGTGAAACATTATTTACATTGATTTTGCATACCATTATAGACTGGTAATGTTTTAAATGTTTTTGAAAGCAGATTTACAAATAGTTTTCATTCATTCATTTTCTTTTTGGCTTAGTCCCTGTATTAATCCGGGGTTGCCACAGTGGAATGAACCGCCAACTTATCCAGCACGTTTTTACGCAGCGAATGCCCTTCCGGCCACAACCCATCTCTGGGAAACACAAACTGTTTTACAATGTTTCATTTTAATATTTAATTTATTTTGTATATAATAGAATTTTATTATTATTATTATTATTGTAATAACATTATAACATACATCTATTCTATTTTGCACATTTGTCATTATTCCAGCTTTCAATGCCAGATGATCCTTAACTTATTGTAATGTGCTGATTTTGCGCATATTAAATGATGAAAACAGTTTTGCTGCTTAATATTTTGTGGATTCAGTTTCGAGACTGTTTAAAATGTCTTTCATCAGTTTTTATTAATTGATCGAATCTTGCACAAAACAAATGCATCTAGGACAATGAACTACATTACTTTGTTGAACAATTATTTTGTTTTAGTTAATTGTCTAACCTTGTGCTTCACAGACTAAAATGTAAGTCTGTCTCAGGTGAGAGAAACTTGCAGCTTAAAAAGAAACTTAAGAAAAAAGAAACCTAAACTTAAAAGTGCATTTATTTTGTCTCAAGATGGATGTTTTTCTAAGGCACATTTATAAAAAAAAAATACATAAATGTACTGCAGCCTAATCATGGCTTAATTTCAGCCCTGTCTTTGAAACCAGGTCTGTGTCAGGCATATTAGTTGTAACCTTCTCATCCAACATCTAAGATGCAGATAAAATTTGACAAATGATTCCATTTAGTCTTGCAGATGTGTTTATTTGGCATGTTCTTAATCAGAACAGTTTAGGCGCTTCATTTCTGTCCAAACTGAAGCAGGTGTTTGTGTCTGTGCCTGATTCTGACTGAAATCACATCTGACAGCCTGTCTGCAAGATTGAGTATACAGTGTGTGCCATCGTCTTCTGTTTCTCATTCGCATTTAATAGGCTCCAGGAGCAGATCTCTATATAATCTTTTGCGATGGCTCGCAAGAATTCACACTTTTCAGTCTCAGTTGGCCCACATTTCCCCTTTCTTTTGACTTTGAAAGTACCACTTTCGAGTGTCATCAGTCAAATGAAGGATTGCTGGCTTTCTAAACAGCATGGGGCTTCATTTCTCTCGCAGACTTTGTCCTGAAGCAAGGCTCTCTATGAGTTTGTAGCGTGTCATGATGCTGCCAGGCTTTATCATGCATCTGTTGTCACCACATGCCCGGAGATCTGCAGACCAGATGTGCCTGTTTAGTTGCTTTCTGGATAGCTGGAAATTCTTATTGGCCGTACTTTTAAAGTGTCTAACAATTACAAAAATCTACAGGCAAACACAATGGTTGTCAATGGAAATCATTTCATTAAAAGGTTTGAAATAATGTCGGCACAGTGGCTCAGTGGTTAGCACTGTCGCCTCACAGCAAGAAGGTTGCTGGTTCGAGTCCTGGCTGGGCCAGTTGGCATATATGTGTGAAGTTTGCTTGTTCTCCCTGTGTTTGCGTGTAGATGGAGACTAAGCCGAAGGAACATGAATTAATTAATAATTTTCATTGTTCAAAGTTTGATGGAATTTTAGTTTTGGTGATACCCTGCTACTAGGACAGTAATACCAAATAACCAATGCATAAAAAACAGCATTGTCCTTTCCTCTCAAGCATTTGTCTTTCATAGACAAGACTTTTGAGTAACATTGTGAAGATACAATATTCTGGAAATTGCAGATTTGTAATGTCCAGCTTGTCTTTCTATTGCTGAAAGGGTCTTTCATTAGGCCTTCATCTGGACAATGGTTTGTTGGACAGTTTCAGTGACATTTGAAAGTTTCACCATTATGCAGAGTCAGGGAAAACTGGAAAGTAAGGCCAACACTTATAAAAGGTTTGTTAGCTAATAAATAAAATTACCATCAAGTTCCAGATGAACACCAATAACTGGGAGTCTTAACTTTTTGTGAAAAAGTTAAGACTCCCGATGAAATACAAAATCTTCCATATCAGGACCTTTGGCAGGTCTTAAAATCTAACTACTAATTATCAGCAGATGTTTTTGCAGTTTGTTGCTCTGAAATCTTCAGATAT
>CAIGQZ010033112.1:24386023-24431220 GCA_903798205.1 Danio tinwini
GCTTGTTTTAAAGAAAAACTCACTTAACTTTGACACATTATTTCATAAAACAAGCTGATATGTTTTGCTTGTCTAGAAAATGCTTTTTAATTTAAGAATATTTATATATTTATTTTTTTTTTTGCAGTGTAGCTTTTCTCTCTTGGCTTCACTGTGATGTTGAAGTTTTATCTTCCAAATTTTAAGACCTGCCAGGGACCATATATATCTAACTAATAAAATGTGTTTAAAATATATATGTTCTCTAATGTGTGGTCTTGATATCCACTGTATGCGTTTACTTAAAATTTCTCATGATTCATTTGTCTTACCGCTTTGTTTTTCAGGTAGTCTTCTGGTAGCATGTTCTCATTTTGGGGCTTATGTATGTGGAACAGACATTGATTATAACACTATCCATGGAATTGGTAAATTTTCTTTAGCAATCACTCTAAGTTTCTTTATGGTTTTTTTACACTGTGTATTGTTGAGTCCACACCTGTCTTGTTTTAAACTGTTGTAGGAAAGGCCAGCAGGAAGAATCAAAAATGGAGAGGACCAGATGAGAACATCCGAGCAAACCTGCGTCAGTATGGGGCTGAACATCTCTATGTGGATGTCATGGTGTCTGATGCTTCCAAACTGGTTTGGAGACAAAATGCCCAGTTTGATGCCATTATTACAGACCGTATGTTCCTTTAAACTTTTAGTATGTTAAAATACCCGATTGATCCAGCTAAAAAACTGGCTACAATGTTCAAAAATGCCAGTTGAAGCTGGATTTTCTGTCACATGAGAAAACTACTTGTAAACATCTTTCAGTTAAGTTTATTGATGCAGAAATTACACGCTTCACCTTTAAAGTCACATTTGTTTGTGGTTACTGTTGTTTTGAAGCTTTCAGTGTTTTTCTTTTTCTCTCGTGCAGCTCCATATGGCATTCGTGAGTCCACACGGAGAACAGGATCTCATAAAGATATCATCAAACCTCCTGAGGATTTGTAAGCCTATCACTTTTATCCACCTGCATTTTTAATGGATCCACATGAAACGCTCTTTAGATATAAGCCAGTCATCCAGTAAGCCTGCTGTGGCACTACTAACAAAACTAATTGCAAGAGACTATACAATTACATAAGTATTCTAATGCGCATTACAAATTTGGTGTACTAATGTGTAAACTTTTTTAATGAATTAATTATACTATTATAAAGTTCTTTGCTCAGGTTGCTTATGTCATGATTCACAGGTTTTTTTCCAGCTTATTTATGGTTATGAATTGCATTATGGGACCTTGATATCTGCTTTGTCGACATCTAATGTTGAAAATTCAACTGTGCTGTTTAGCAAAGTGACTTTTATTGACCTTTTAGTTGTTTAAAACTACAGTCACCGGCCACTTTATTGGTTATACCTTACTAGTATCAGGTCTGGGTTGGACCTCCTTTTGTCTTCAGAACTGCCTTAATCCTTCGCATAGATTCAACAAGGTACGGGAAATATTCCTTAGAGATTTTGGTCCGTATTGACATGATAGCATCACGCAGTCGCACATCCATGATGCGAATCGCGCGTTCCACCACATCCCAAATGCACTCTATTGGATTGAGATCTGGTGACTGTGGAGGCCATTTGAGTACAGTGTTCAACAAACCAGTCTGAGATGATTCATGCTTTATGACATGGTGCGTTATCCTGCTGGAAGTAACCATCAGAAGATGAGTACACTGTGGTCATAAAGGGATGGACATGGTCAGCAACAATACTCATGTAAGCTGTGGCATTGACAGGATGCTCAATTGGTACTAATGGGCCCAAAGTGTGCCAAGAAAATATCGCTCACAACATTACACCACCATCCTGAACTGTTGATACAAGGCAGGATGGATCCATGCTTTCATGTTGTTGACGCCAAATTCTGACCCTACCATCCAAATGTCGCAGCAGAAATCAAAACTCATCAGACCAGGCAACGTTTTCCAAGCTTCTATTGTCCAATTTTGGTGAGCCTGTGTGAATTGTAGCCTCCGTTTCTTGTTCTTATCTTATTCTCTTTTTCAGACCATTCTCTATAAACCCCTAAATAAGGTTGTGTGTGAAAATCTCAGTAAATGAGCAGTTTTCTGAAATACGCAGACCAGCCCGTTTAACACCAACAACCATGCCACGTTCAAAGTCACTTAAATCCCCTTTCTTCCCCGTTCTGATCCATGCTTTGAACTGCAGCAGATCGTCTTGACCATAGCATGTCATTTCAGGGGCTGCATCCTCCAAAGGATGCATTCGAAGTGTGCTGCGTCATCGCGGCACAATGAAGGATGTCTCATTTCAAAAAAATTTGAAGGCTGATTCAAACGCAGACTCCAGATGAGTTTTTCGTTTCCCAGATAATGGACACAACCGGTTGATTCATTGTGGCCTTGAATGTACCAAGGTTCATTGCGCACTGATAACGGCAGAACGTTTTTAAAAGAAAACTCTGGTTTAAATGTATGAATAAGTTTATTTTACTTGGATATTTAAACACATGTTAAAAAAACAAAAAGAGTATGACATGTCTTACTAAAGAGTGATTTTGTAGATAGCTTGCATTTTTATGTGTACATGTATGGATTAAAGGAAATATATTTCTAGCTTCTGTATACCTTGTTTTACCTTCAGATCGCTTAAAACAAGTTTTAAAATCACTTTGAAAAAAAGTCATTACAAATTTTATCAGCACTTATTAACAGCAGCTCTTATGGTTGAGATTCGTCCTCTGTCGGCTAGATTGTCTCATTTCAAAACGCTCGGTTCAGCCTGTGTGGACTTCGAAGGACTCACCTTTGAAGTCTGCATCATTCGGAGGATGCAGCCTCTGAAATGAGACACAGCTCATGTCTGCATGCCTAAATGCATTGAGTTACTGCCTTGTGATTGGCTGATTAAAAATTTGCGTTAACGAGCAGTTGGACAGGTGTACCTAATAAGGTTGCCGGTGAGTGTATATATTGCACAAGAAATAATATGTAGAGAATTAGGTATGTAAAGTAATAAAAATTACTGGCAGTTTATTACTAGGCTTTTTGCTATCATTTACAACAATAGTCCACACAAAATATATCATTTCAAACTGTTATAAATGTCAATAAATTTCACTTAATTTCACAACATCAAAACTAGTTGGAAGAAATATCAAGGTCCCGAAATGCAATTCAAAAGCATAAAAAAGCAACAACTATTAATCACAAAATATGAAATAGTATGGTTAATTTGCTCTTTTATTTTCAGTGTACTGATCGCTAGTGTTAGTTCTAGCTAGAGAAAATAAAAAAAAATATCTTGAATATTGGACTGCATGTGTCTGATACTGATTATTAGGGGAGGTCATTGATGTTGATTTTAATTTAAGTCTTGGTTTGATCATTATAAATTAAAGCAACTCTTTTGCATAATGAGATTCTTTCCCAAATGAGATTATTTTTGTTTATTTCCAGAATGTTTTTTATGCAAGTAGTACACTTCAAACAAGTTACTAATTACCTGATTAGTAATGTGTTATTGGAGAATGAGATGTTTTTAAAAAATATGCTGGTCTGTTTAACAAAGCCTCTGTAAATATTTAATTTATGAATGAAACTAATCTGGTTTATGAGCTAAACCTCTTTACTTAATCCATTCATAGAAGCAATTCAGTATTATTTTTTTGAATATTGACATACACTGTTTTTAATTTACACAAATAGAAAAAAGTACTTGTGATCATATAATGCATTTATGATCCACTTTTTTTGAAAATAGGCAATTTTTACTCTATTATTATAGGCTCTATCGACCAAGAAAATTTCAACATTTTCTCTAAGTCTTAGTACACAATGTAACTACAGAAGAATCAAGCTTTAAAGAGCCCATATAGCAAAAGAGTATGTGAGAGCCCAATGCAGGAATGCAATAATGCAATGCAGTTAAACACCAGCATATTACTCTACTTTTTAACCTAACCCCAAGTAATAACGATGACACGCGGAGGAAGAAGAACTGGTCCATATGAACTGCAACAGTTACTGACAAAGTCCCTGTCAAAGTCTGACAATGTCCCATACATAATAGTCTCTGCTGCTCCTTGCTTTAATAGCAAGGCGCTGACAAATCCTGTGTTGCAGCGTAGATTATTGTATCAAAATCAGAAAAATTACAGGAACAAACACAGCACTTGGTTGGCTATACTGTGGTGTTGTTGTGAAAATTAACTTTAACGCTTTATTCGAATATATAGTCGAATCTCCATTGGCCAGTCATCGTCATCTTTGCATCATGATCAGTCCCGTGATCCCCCACGCTCCGCAAGTGTTTGAAGGGGAAGCATGTTCACATTTTACAGGATCTGGAAGTACATATTTGATGATGTACCATATTGACGTTGACGCGTTCAAGCAAAAGATCTGAACCCAACTCGATTCATTTTTTCAACTTTGTGTTGACTATTTAGTTAAAGAATCAATAGTTTTAAACACGGCACACTTTCAGATTTAAATCTCAGCTGGATGTTTTTATTCACTCAGAGCTGTGTTACACACTGCATAGAAACTCATTTTCAAAAACCCATAATAGGGGCTTTTTAAATAGGAAAATGGTCAACTTTTGTTTTTATATTTTTGAGAGAGATGCTAATGGTCTACTGTTATCTGATTCAGTGATTTATGTTAAACTAAGCTAAAAGCACTCCCGTCAGGCTAGAAGATTAACTAAATGAATTTAAAAATGCTAAAACTCTTTTAAAACATTTTGGCTCTAGATAACTTAAAAAAACTATTCCTTTTACTGTTTCTTTAAAGGCACTGTAAAGTGCTTTAAAATTTGCACTTTTATTCAATATTTGACGCAATCTCAACCAAAGACTACTGTATATAATACATATTGGAGAGGGTGGGACATAGTGTAGCTTCTCCCCTTTAAACAAAAACAGACGTAAAAGCATTTGATTTTTATCACAACTCTGCCAGTGAGTGGTTGAGTTCAAGGACATTAAATGTGAGGCGTCTTGAAGGGGCCGTGGCATGTCAGATACTAGAGAGCATTTAATTTGGCAAGTATGAGGTGATCGTTGATCCATTTAGGCAGAAGTGACAAACTGCAAACTCTTCATCTTTATATCATATGAATGTGATTTTAGCACTGTTTTGGTGTGCACTAGCTTATAGATATCCTAAAAATGAACAACACTGATACTAACATCTAAAAACATTTATATTAATTTCATGGAACCTTTAAAGCTTGAAGTCTCCATTTATTATGCTGCATGGGAAAGTGTAACTAGTGCATTTAAACTTTCTTTTTCTTTGAGAAAAAAAAAAACTAAATTAGTAACCATTTGAGTACATGCAAAAGAAATGACTTTCTAATTGGTGAACTATCCTCTATAACTTCTCTAAAGAACTGAATTTAGGAGCAGCATGGTGGCTCAGCAGTTAGCACTGTTGCCTCAATGCAAGAAGGTCGCTGGTTCGAGTCCCAACTGGGCCAGTTGGCATTTCTGTGTGGAGTTTGCATGTTCTCCTCATGTTGACGTGCATTTTCTCTGGGTGCTCTGGTTTTCACAGTCCAAAGACATGCGCTATAAATTAATTGAATAAACTAAATTGGCCATAGTGTATGTGTGAATGTGAGAGTGTATGGGTGTTTCCCAGTACTGGGTTGTGGCTGGAAGGCCATCCGCTGTGTAAACATATGCTGGTATAGTTGGTGGTTTATTCTGCGGTGGCGACCCTTAATAAATTAGAGACTAAGCCAAAGAAAAATGAATGAATGCACTGAATTCACCTGCTTATACTAATTAAATTCTGTTATCTTGTGTTTCATATCCCATTGCAGCTCTGGAGAGAGTCACGTGCCTGTTTCAATGGCTTACCATCTCAGCGATATCTTTGCCGACCTCTTGAATTTTGCAGCCCATCACTTGGTTTTAGGTGGACGTCTTGTCTACTGGCTTCCCGTCTACAGGCCAGAGTAAGTAAATCTAATAATCAGACTGAATGATCACATGCATTTGACTCTTTTCTTTGGATTGGACACTAGGGGGCTATCTTGTGCTTTTTTACATCTGTAGATAAAAGCTCAAAGCATATCAGTAGCACAAGCCTCAGTTTCAGCGGTGGGTGTTAATCCTGCTCAGGCTTGTGGACATGCGGTCAGTGGAGCAGGTGTGAAGCCGTGGGGTGTTTTCCACTGACCACAAACAGCAGCATCCACAGATCATGCCACTCTCTGATTACAGGGAACAGTAGTGAGTCAAAGAACGTACCTGCTGCTTATTCTGCATCTTTGCTTCACCTCTGTTTCACTTGTAGACAGATTTTCCATCATGTAGTTACGGGATTTACTTCCTCAGGATTGCTGATGCCAACAGTAATTAGTTTAGCTAGCGTCATCATTATTTGATTTATAAGTAGTCGTGCAGATACAGTCGCATCTTGCCATTGTTTTTGCATCATGTTCATTCATGTAAGTGTGTAATTGAGGGATTCATGTCAAAATACTTAAATGAGAAAAGCACATTTTCAGTTAGTAGGATTTATTTATTTATTTATTCATTTATTTATTTATGTGTTTGTGTTTTTTTTTGTTTAACTAATTAGTTTATTTTTTTTTTATTCCCAAGTTCTGCTGGTTGACACATTGAATTTTCCATGCCAATCTTCAGCCAATTGTAATCGTTTAATTTGGAATTTCCCCAGCCTTTGCAGAGCTCGGGGCATCAGAGTGAGCGCTCCTACTTGGCCCCACCCCGATCCTATTTATTTATTTTTTATTAAATATGTCTGCAAGTGCATCAGAACTGACAGAAAAAAAATAAATACAAATGTTCAAAAGATATTTATTATTTTCATAAAAATTAGTGTGATTTTTTTTTTTTTTTTTTGAAAGACTTTTTTACAAAAATACTAAGTAGCACTGTTTTTCACATAATAGCTTGATAATAATATGTACCATTCAAATAAATGTATAAAAACACTAAATCTACATATTAAACATTCAATTACATTTTTTAAGTATTATGTAAAGCTTTGCGATCAGAAGAATAAACTAAATTTCAACATTTCATGTAAGGCTCATATATAACATGAAACAGCTGTTTATATTGCATTTACATTTTAGAATGTATTTTATTTTAAATTGCGATGATTATTCACAATATTACTGTTTTTTTTTTTTGTTTTGTTTTTTTAACAGCACTATTGTGCACCACACCTATGTGTTTTGGCAAAACGTGCCTTCATCAGGGTGACTATATCGATGTTTTTAAAATAATAGGAATGTTAATAAAGGCATTTAAATTTTTTCAAAATTTTTTCAAACTTTTTTTTTAAACTTTTTTTTAGTGCCCTGGACTTGGATTTTGATTACATTTACTCGGTTTTAACAAATATTTGCATCTTACTTGAGCGCTAGAGACAAAAAAAATATTCACAATAATAAAAAAAAAATTTAAACCACGTTATTGTGCACCACACCTACATGTTTCGGCAAAATGTGCATTTCATTAGGGTGAGAGTAGTGCTGTTTTCAAAATAATAGCCATGTTAATAAAGGCTTTTAGATTTATCACTTACTTTTTAGTGCCTTGGACTGGATTTTATTCTTGGATATTTATGAATCCCTTATCCAAAAAGAACTGACAAATTAATTACCCCTGAAGCACTTTTGTTTTATTTTGGATTACTTTTTTATTGCATGTTAATTTCGTAGAATGAAATCCATAATGTTCAAGATCTAGCTCTCTTTCAAAGTAGGTCTGTCAAAGTACTTAAATGGTAGACACATTAAAAGAACAAGCTTTCATTTAGTAAGATTTTTTTCCTTAAATTCCTTTTTTTCTTCCCCTTTTTTATTGAAATATTGAAAACTGAAGCAGTGGATATTGGAAATCCAGTTTCACCATCACTGTACATTGTACTGTACATTTACTGTTTTATCTCAGGTAAACAAATACATGCATCTCACTTGAGTGCTATAGACTTAAAATTTAAATTTTAAATTAAAACATTTTTGCCAACCTCAAATGTTTAGCAAAGTTCAGAAGCCTGTCCTGAATGAATTATACTGTAATAAATTTGTTGCTGGCTAAATTAAGTTAAATAATATTACCGTTTTATTTCAACTCAGATCACTTGCACTGTAAAAAATGTTGGCTTCCACACAATTCCTTTATTTTGTCCCAAAACAAATTGATTAAGTTAACTTAATCATTGTTACAAATTTAAGTGGATTGTACATAAAACAATTAAGTTGTCCCAAAAAAACTTAAGAATTTTGTTGTTTCAACTTATTTTAAATAAATAGTATGAACAAGCAGCAAAAGCCCTTTTTTTGAGTGTACTTGTGACTTGAAAGACCCAGTTAAAATTGGTGTAATTTAAAACTACTAAATTAGTGTAAAACAATACACAAAACAGAAATGATAATGATAAACATTTTAAATAAGTTTATTTAAATACAAACTTATGCTATCATGACTTTTGATCATATAATTATTATTGTAGGGTTTGCTGACTGTTTTGAAATTCATAAAGCTATAAGTAGGATCACCACAAGGAGGCGCCGTGGTCAGCGACTAAATGACTGCATCTTCAGAGCAGGCGTCAGTATGGCAACAGTTGTGTTTATAAACTGTGGTGTCAGAGGAGTGGATGGCTGCCGCTGGAATCTGGGGCTTCGCTGTTGATTACCCTTGTAACAGTTCGAAGTGGAAACAGCCCTCAGTATCCAATTCATCCACTTCGTCCTGAGAATAGGAAGTTCACCGACCAGAGGAAAACACTTTTGTCATAGCAAGTGGCAAGATTTACCGATTCCTTATGACACAATAGAGCATTCACAACAAACAAAAATAAATTACAGAGTAACACACTAACTTTTTTCATAATCAACGTGACAGTAAAAAGACAGTGTTTTGATTTGTTTGACATTTTTTTGACCTTTACTTCTTGTTTTGTTACCACTGCAAACAGAAGAATAATCTTTTTTTTCTGGATATGGATGTCATAATGCATAAATCCAGTACACTAATATAATTTGATACTAATATAAATTGATTTTCTTTGATTTGATTTTCTAGATGTTTGTCATAGTTTGTCATTCAACAATATGTATTTTTAAAGTAGTTATCGTTTTCACCTATGGAAAAAAAAAAGTTTAAAGATTTTACTTACTTGACTACATTGTAAAAAAAATGCTGGATTCCACACAATTCCTTTATGCTGTCTTAGTTAGCTTAGTTAACATTTAATTGTTTTATGTTCAATCCGCTAAAATTTGTTGCTGAAATTAAACATTCACAACAAACTAAAATAAATAACTGAGGGATTACAGAATAACACACACTACCCATTTTTTATAAATGTGTTCACATGGAGTAGACATCAACATCACAGTAAAAAGACAGTGTTTTGATTTGTTTGACTCATTTCTGACCTTTACTACTTGTTTTGTTTTGCTGCAAACAGAAGAATAATCTTTTTTTACTGGACATCGACATCATAATGCATGAATCCAACATACTGATTAAAGAGCTCCTATTATGGGTTTTTGAAAATGACCTTCCATGTAGTGTGTAACACAGCTCTTAGTGAAGTGAAATATCCAGCTAAAGCTTAAATCTGAAAGTGGACAGTTTTTAAAACTATTGATTCATCTATAATAGAGTTGACTCATAGTGGCTTAAATGAATCGTCTTGATAAGAATCTTCAGCCGTTTCGGCGTGACGTCGTTACGAAACATAATGGTTGCACGCGCAGACCTGGCAAAATTCAAACCTGCGGCCCCGCCCACTAACACAGCAGCAAGACGCTCATGAAGACGCTGTGTTTACTTGGATAGTATTGGAAGTGTGAGGGAAAGGAATCGTTCAGAAATTTGCACGCTTACAATGGGTGATCTATCACTACACAGCTCATGCATTAGTTTCTGCCTCCATCTTGTAATGGACAGACAAGACACCAGGGGTGCAGGCAAAATAAGGACAAAATATTAGGTACACAACGGTAGGCTGCTGAACGCTGGGCTTCGGGCTGGTGAGCAGCACTGAAAAGGCTTGCGAATGGAGAGCGGTAGCCCGCAGAGATAGCTTGTCAGAGGACAGATGATGCTACAACCTCCCGGCTGGGGATGTGATCGTTTAGAAAAGCAGAGTACAGGTAAGCTCTTAGAACATATAGCAGTTCACAGACGAGGTGCCACAGCAATGATTGCAAATAGAAATGATCTACATGTTTTGTTACTAGTAACCGCGTGTACTGTATCAGGTATCAACTCTTTATATTCTCATATCGCGTCTAATGCCACGTTGTAAAGCTGCGCGTGTGGCTTTGTTTACAGATTTAAATGCTTTCGTGAGCTCGTTCCACTGCCATTTGTCGTTGCTATGGCCACCGTTGCACTGATCCTGCACACGTGCAATGGTCAAGGTTCAGAATAGTTTAGCTTTTGCTGCCGTTTGGATTAAAACTGAATGTATGTCATGCATATGCTAGTGTTTAACTGCACTGCTTTCGGCGCTGAGATGTCTGAATAACACTGTTGAGAACTGGGTACTGTTTATTGTGGTGTTAGTAGGTTTACTTTGAAGTGTGTTTCGAGCGTCTGCTGCGATCGGATCCTATACCAATGTTGGCGACCCGCGGCCACGGGCTTGATAAACCACGCTGGCCATTTTACTGTCTTGTGCTGAACACTGTCGAGCAATGGCAACAGGCTGTCATCGGTCCTATCAGCGCAGATTAGCTTCGCGCTAAGCAGGGGTTTGGGAACAAATGAATCGCTGAACGATTCATATGGGAGTCGCTGGGATAATTAGGTAAAAATAAATGCATATTATAAGACCATGAACATGTTTTTTGACCTTGCATACATATCAGTATGTTGCTGGAGACCCATAAAACCGAAATATGACCCTTTTCAATGTGTAATAAGGGGCTCTTTAACTTTTTTTTTTTTATTTAAAGGTTGATAGATTTTTGTCATCCTTTTTATTCATTCAAAAGTATATATTTTCAGGCCCATAGCCAGGGGGGTCGGGTGGTTTGAAAGACCCACTCCTCACTGACAAAGGTCCAGAATGTGTCCCTTACATGAGCTCATTTGTCCTATTTTGACTGCTATGCCATAATAAATTGTGAAAAAAAAACATCAAAAAGGATTTTAAACCAAGTGGAGTCCTGTGTTGGCTCTCGGTACAGAATTTGAGACAATGAATTTAGCACGCTGTGACTTCCCATTCTGAAGTCACGCAGTGGCAAATTCGGCATCCCAAATTCTGACTGAGGAACGTTGCATGTGTTGGCCAGTTTGTAATGTGCCTAATAAATGACAATAGTCTACCGTTTTTTAACATAAAACTTTAACAGATTGCTATTTTTTTCTAATGATACTTGATGTAATAAATTTGTATTTTTAAAAATAAGTACTGTATTCATATTTTCTTATTCTAAATCTTTCGAAAATGTTTTTGGTACATCAAAAAGTGTGGTTATGATGACCATCTAACAAGCTAATCCAGCAAAACAAAAGTGCTTAAAATGTCATTAAAATGCAGTATTTAAACCTCATAATTAAAAAATTTGATGAATAACTGCAAAGAGGTTAATTTTTTGAGAAAAAAGAACCACCCTATTCACAAGGCTGGCTACGGGCCTG
The DNA here is from genome assembly GCA_903798205.1 of Danio tinwini. Classification (NCBI taxonomy): domain Eukaryota; kingdom Metazoa; phylum Chordata; class Actinopteri; order Cypriniformes; family Danionidae; genus Danio; species Danio tinwini. The sequence continues at coordinate 24,397,674 of CAIGQZ010033112.1, forward strand.
ATTTTTAATGTAGTTATCATTTTTATCTATGAAAAAAGATTCAAAATGCACTTAACTACACTGTAAAAAATGCAGGGTTCCACACAAGTTCTTTCATGTTGTCTCAACACAAATCGATTAAAATAACTTAATTGTTTTTACAAATTTAAGTGGATTGAACATAAAATAGTTTAGTCATCCAAAAAAAAAACTCTGAAGTTGTGATGATATCAGCTCAATTTAAATTAGTTTGAAAAAACAGCAAAATATTTTTTTGAGTTTATAAACTTGTACTGCAAATTATTCAAAGTGAAGCTGGAAGCTTTTTTAGTGATGATAATTCATAAAAATAAAGATATTTTAATTTATTTGACACATTTCTGACCATTACTAATTGTTTTGTTACCACTGCAAATGGATTAAGTTAAAGAATAATCTCTTTAACTTGACATGGGAGTCATAATGCATGAATCCAATATACTGATACACATTTTTCTTTGATTTGAAGGTCGATAGATTTTTGTCATCATTTTACTCATTCAAAAATAAATATTTTTAATGTCTATAAAAAAGATTCAAAATGTACTTAACTACACTGTAAAAAATGCAGGGTTCCACACAATTCCTTCATGTTGTCACAACACAAATCGATTAAAGTAACTTTTTGTGTTTTTACAAATTTAAGTGGATTGAACATAAAAAAAGTTGTCCCAAAAAATACTCAAAAATCGTGATGAATTCAGCTCATTTTAAATAAGTAGTTTGAAAAAGTTGCAAAAATAATTTGAGTGTATAAAATGATGCTGCTTCTATAGTGATGATTATTTTTATGAATTAGGACATTTAGATTTATTTGACAAATTTCTGACATTTACTACTTGTTTTGTTTTGCTGCAAACAGAAGAATAATCTTTTTACTGACCATCAACAGTATGACCAAATCCAGTATACTGTTACACATTTGTGTTTTTTTTATTTTTTTATTTGAAGGTCGATAGATTTTTGTCATCGTTTTAGTCATTCAAAAATGTATGTTTTTAGTGTAGTTATTGTTTCCATCTATATATAAAAAAAGTTTGATTAAAAACGTACTTAACCACACTGTAAAAAATGCTGGGTTCCACACAATGGAGTAAATTAACTTAATTGTTTTCAAATTTAGGTAAATAAACAATAAAACAATTATGTTGTCACAAAAAAAAACCTCAAGAATCGCGATGACTTCAGCTGATATTAAATAAGTAATTTGAAAAAGTAGCAAAAATAATTTGTGTATAAAATTATGCTGCTTCAAAGTGAAGCAGTAAGATTCTTTAGTGATGATTATTTTCATGAATTAAGATATTTTTTATTTATTTGACACATTTCTGACCTTTACTACTTGTTTCGTTACCACCCCAAACAGAACAATAATCTTTTTTACTTGACATGGAAGTAATAATGCATGAATCCAATATACTGTTATAGACCATTTTGAGGGTTGTAAACAAAAACAATGGTTCCAACGTATTTCCTGTTTTACATTTTTAGATTACATTTTAGCTTTTGAGAGTAAAGAAATAGCCACATATTGATTAATAATGTTATGATAGCGGTTTTAACATTGTTATGATTGAATTGCCTCTTGTTATACAGTTAGTTTAAATCAAATAGTAAAATAGAAGGATAACAAGCAGGAAATGTTTATAGGCCAATGACATGACCACATTTAAATGGTCTATAAATTTTTCTTTAATTTGAAGGTCGATAGATTTTTGTCATCATTTTACTCCTTTAAAAATTTGTATTTTTAATGTTGTTATCATTTTTATCTATGAAAAAGGTTGATTAAAAACTTAACTACACTGTAAAAACTGCTGGGTGCCACCCAAGTCCTTCATGTTGTCCCAACACAAATCAATTAAATTAACTTAATTATTTTTTAAGTTTAACTGAATTGAACATGAAACAATTAAGTTGTCCTCAGAAACCTCAAGCATTGTGATGATTTCAGCTCAATGAATTCAGCTCGTTTTAAATAAGTAGTTTGAAAAAGTAGCAAGAACGAATTTCTGACCTTTACTACTTGTTTCGTTACCACCGCAAACAGAAGAATAATCTCTTTTACTGGAGGTGGACTTCATGAGGTCAAGACAGATATGAGTGTAATCCACATGGGACGTTAGTCAGTCAGTCATTAGGACCCCATAATGCACTGACTCATTGCTCTATATTCAGAAATGTGATTCTGTCATGTGATTTCAGCAGACTCCAGAGGGCCCTTTTCATGGAAAGCTGACATTTGTTAGACATTTCTCCAAGGTGACAGGAGTAGCTCCGTGTAAACAGTGCGATGGAGAATATGCGTGCTCCGTATGCCTCCTTGTTTTGCTTTGTCAGGTCCGTTGAAAAGAGGGCACATAATTTATGATTTGTTTGAAACGTAGCTAACTGTGTGTGCGCAATGCTTTGTGGATCAGTGGCTTTGCGTGGATGAGGTTCGGCTACAGCTAGCAGCCCTCAAAACGTTTTTTTTTTTTTTCATTGATTTCAGGCCATATTTACGTAATCATCTGAAAAATGAAGGGAGTCGGTGCGTGCGAAAGCGTCTGTCAGCGCGTGAATGTTAACAGCCCACCAGCTCAACTCCCTGCTGAGTTAATGTCCCTACTAACTGTCTTCACAGCCGCTGGGAACAATGAAGAGTTTGGAGGTTCGCAGTGTTTCTTATGGTTAAGGCAGGCCTCCAGATAGTGATGAAATTGGTCACTAATTCAACAAAAAGTGTGATAAAATCTAGACACGACTGGTGATATATATGGTTTTTATCAGGTAGTATTTCTTGAATGAACACAACAGCTGTGTAGGGGCAGCGTTCCAAGGCAGGAAGGCATCAAGGCATGTCCAAATCCAAATTCTGCTTCACATCTCTATGGAGGCACATTCTTCTGATTGAGTTTTAGATGTGTTCTTCATAGCCTTTGCTATCCCACAAGCCTGTGCATCCCATTTCTGACAGTTTAGCTAAAATGTAAAGATTTGGGTGTAAATTAGGGCTGCACAATATACATTGTTTTAGCATCGATATTGCAATGTGTGTGTGCAATATTCACATAGCAGGATATGCTATGTAACTACACACCTATTATTAAAACATTCCACACTTCCCAGATACTGATGTCCATATGTTTTTATTTATTGAACACCATGAAAATTAAAGGCAAACAAACAAACGTATCAGTTTCACACGCGCAGCATAGTCAAAAGGACATCAAATAAACAAAATAATATACAAACAATACTCCTTTTACCTTTGTTGGCCTGATAACCAGCAGCAGAATAATCAGGAGCATTTAACATGCATTTGCATTGAGGTCTTACCATGCTGTCTATGCCAACTCTCGCAGGTTAAATTAATCAGGGAGGGTCACATGACCTCCGCCTCAACCCAACCGGAAACAAGGAAACTTATAAAATAAACATACACCAATACACATTAAAATCATGAAATAATAAAAACAACAAACATAAACAAAATACAAGCTGACCGTTTAGCGTCATCTACATGCTATGTTGAGTTAAGATTATAGTCAGGGTTCTCACTCATCTTGAAAGTACTTGAATTTGGGACATATGGATTCAAGGCCTGGAAAGTACAAAAAAACCATAGATGTATAAAGTAGATATCGTTTACGGACCCTGAGCATGCGTCAATAGCGCCTGAAGTGAAGTGAAAGTGTGTTTCAGGACACAGATTAGATCAAATTTAACAGGTAGGGAGGATAATACATTTCCATGCACACAAACACACGCTCTTTGTTGGCAAGGCCTGTGCAGTCTGTTGTCCATCGATTTAGAAAAGTGATGAAAAATTACAATTTTCATAATTTAAAAAAATATTTGCATACTAACCACCAGGAAAACTCCTGATCATAGATATATGCGTGTATATCTATGGCTCAGGATGGCCATTTCTCCACTGCACCTTGGTCCCACATTCATTTTAAAGGAGCGCTACCCTGTAGTAAAATGGCGGCTCTATTGACGCATTCCTTCCAATAGACAACAATAGTGTAGGCGACATCTAATGTAAATATCTATGCATAAAAACATAGGACCTTTAAAGTGCCTGAATTAAATTAAAATTTTGTTTATGGTGCTATTTCAACAATTGTACTTCTGTCAAAAACTGAAAAAATAGAGATTCTTCATTAAAAAATCGTACATTTAAATCATTTGATAAATATTTCAGAAACCACATTTAATTATTGCCAGTTTTGAACTCAACTTGTTTTATTAAAGTTCTTTAAACATTAAATAAATAAAAAAATACACCTTCAAAACAATGCTGCAAAATTAATGGCACTTTAAAAAGTCCTTGAAAGTTCTTGAATCTGGTGTTTATGAAGTAGTTGGAACTTTGTTAATCGGCACAACTGTTGAGAATACATTTTTTGGGCTCATTGCAAGTATAACAATAGCAGATTGAAACTTTATCATTTAGATGTGTTTTAAAGGCATAGCATTCTGGCACAAAAAAAGTGCATTTGTAACTTTAATGAAGATTAATTTCTTGAAATTAATAGAATGAAGATGAAACAGTGCTTATTTACATTTTATTATTCACTTTCTGTACTTGATTACTGTTTTAACTCTCAGGAAAACCGTAAAGCACTGTTTATTTTATGTTTTTCATTGCTCTATTTTTGCTTACAATTTGTTTATTTTTTTTAAATACGTGATTTACACCATTACAAAATCACCCCAATCAATCTAATTGAATGATTTCTTTCCAAATAGAGCTGTAAATGGTATTCATATCGCAATATGTAATTGCAGAAAACAGAACATCGCAATGTCAATTTTTTCTATATCCTGCATCCCTAGTGTAAATATAATTTTTTGACCAGCATTTTTCACTTTTGATGTCATTTCCAGTGAGAAGTTAGTATAATAGTAAGCAAATATTCCCGGAGTTATCACCAAACCTCTCCCTATTTTTTTGAACATGATTAAAAATTGTCTCAGAAGTCTGTTTGAAATCAGTTTTGACAGATTGAGAAGTTCAGATGGAGGGCAGGAAGTAAAAACTGAATGGCAGTCATAGAGGAAAGTCCGTATTTTTGCAATTTATACCATATTTTAAAGGAGATACAAATACAAAACAACCACATATATTGGGCATGATCCTTATATCATGAAGAGGGTTGAGTTTTCTACTGAACTAAAATATATTTGCTTGTCATCAAGGCACTATATACTGTATAAGCTATTACGCTATACATGAAAAATACTATAGGAATTGCTAAAATGTTTGGAAGCATACTATAAATATTTTCTTGAATTAAACTGTCGTAGTAATTATATTGTTGCTGTGGTATGACAAAACTGTAGTATTGAATTATTCAGTAGGTTTCGGTTCTCTACGCTATAATTATACACCATCACAATGCACCAACATAGTTTACACTAACATTGTAGTATTTATTACAGTTTATCAGTTTACTATCAACAAACAGTTGTACACATTCTACACTTTGTGGTTCAAAAACATGTTTATTATAGATTACTATAGTTTTTCCCCCATCCGGATATCTTCCAGATATCACGAAATAACAGATGAAAGCATGCAAAAGCGTGAACACATAGTCTACAGTATTATTTATTTATTTTTGTAAGGGGGAAAAAGTGCTCCACAATAATAACCGTAATAATAAAGATTTCATTGCATTGCTTACATGGCAGGGTACGTTATTTATATTCTCCTGGATTTTGTATAAGTGTGGTGTTGCTTGCATCTGATTTTTATATAACACGTTAACATATTTATACACATAGCTAGGCCTGTATATATAATCTTTGTTGGTGTTGTCAAACAAATTTTTGCGTTCAAATAAAGTTTGTACACATGAATGTTTATTGCATGCCACCTTTTCTTTTTTCAGCCAATTTCTTAAACGTTTCGCCATCTATGAGCAAAAACGTTGGTAAGGCTATAAGAGCTAACATTTCTTATTTTGGTTGGTTTAAACAATTATAAACAATACAAAACAAACATTATGATGTTCTGATAGCGATTTCTATGCAGAAGAATCACTTTCTGCCCTATTATATATTATTATCAATGTATTTTCTCAAATCAAGACTGAAAATCAATTAGACACTAAATGTTATTTTTTTTACTAGCTTCATGTTGATTTGGATGACTAAAATAGGTAGGCTAAGTGGTTGTAAAGTGAATTTTAGTGTGAAGTTTTGTTTGCAAGCCAACAAATTCATCATTTCCCTAGTAAATTCTGTCACACTGAAAAATACTGGGTTTCACACAATAAATTTGTTGTGGGACAACATGAAAGAATAAAGTTAACTAATTCATTTTTTTTTTACAAGTTTAGGTGGATTGAACATAAAACAATTAAGTTGTCCCACATAATTTTTTGAGTGCAGAATCGTAATTGCTTCAGAATATGTCAAAAGCCAAATAGACCAACTACATTCACACAACTGTCTCTGTTATTATTTTGGTGACCTTTACAATGCTTGCCTAGGAAGGAATGAGTGGCTGGGAATCTATACAAATTGTCAGTAACCGGATTAACCAATCATCTTAGTCCATTGCTATGCAGTGCATGTGACAGACAAACAAGTGAAAAGTGGCGCAATTTCAGCACAGGCATAGTTAGTTGTGACATCCCCTACCGCTATGAAGGTGTAGCGTTTATTAAGTGGGCAGCTGTCTCAGCTCAACCTGTGCTGTGATCTGCAGGTACTGCGATGAGATGGTGCCTCTTCACCCCTGTTTGACTCTCATCAGCAACTGCGAACAAACCCTGTCCAGCCACACGGCACGAAGACTCATCACCATGGAAAAGACCAAGGATCCAGAGGTGCGTTTGCTTTTATGACAACCTTGATTTATGCAATCAGTCAGCGTGTGCTCCTGAATATGTTTAATATGGTTACCTGTTTTATATGCTCTGAAAAAAAAACTGACATCTGGCTGTGGTCGACTCGCTGTTTTAATGACTTAATCGCACATTGTATGGAAAATAATCCATCTTTGCATTTGACAAGCACTTCACTTCAAAACCCCTAATCATTCCCATAAACCACACTCACGAATATCTACCCAGACTAGCATGTGTTAAACCTGGAACATATATGTTACCTACATACAGTATACTGTGCAAATGGCCTGTTTCCACTGAGTGGTACAGTACGGTACGGTACGGGTCCGTACAGGTCACCTTTAACAGGCCTGCGTTTCCACTGCCAAAAGGGTACCATTGCTCCTTTAATTTTTCCGGCTTCTCCTTGTTTTTTTTTTCCACGTTTGTCCGTTTCTGAAAGGATTGAGTGTCCGAAGCACTTCAATAATCACGTGCACGTTACTATCATCAGCTCAAGAAGTTTGTTATTTTAAATATAGACACGCAGCTCGCGCTTTAGCCTTGTGAACAACTACGGTGCACAGGGTAGATTCTGCCCTTCTTCTTGGCTTTGTGGCTGTTCATCAAGACAACGACAAGGTTTGTTTAGGTTTGGGTTGACTATGGCTTGTTATTATATGTATAAATAATTACAGTGTAATGTCTTGGCTGTGTTGTGTCAAAAATGGTGCTTTCTTTGTTTTCATTCTCCTGCTTGTGTACGTGCTGGTGACGTTTCTCTGTAAACCGATAGTCTAGCTCTGCCTTTTGGTACCCTTTTATTGTGCTAGGTACCCTTTCAAAAGGGTACCCAAAAAGTGGCACTATACCGTACCGTACCACTCAGTGGAAACGGACCATTAGGCTACCACTTGCTTTGAGTGACCAATACGTTTGTACAAATGTGTCTGTCTATCTATCTAAACGGTATGGAGCAAGTGCAGGGTCATTACTTTTGGTTGAACTCTACCTTTAATATACATACAGAAAATATGGGAAACATGTACACAATATTTAGAACAAAATTACTTTTGGAATCAAAAGACAAGCATCAAAAGTCTGTGTTTTTAACGTGACCTCTTTAGCACCAAGGCAACAGCTTGAACTTTTTGTTGATTCTTTTCTGAAATAATGTGCTATTTGATATCAATGATCTTTCAACATTTCTCTTAGTTTTTTTTTAGATTTAGCATGTTCTGTCTTTCTTTTTCGATCTAGGTGAATCTTATACTGCCTATAATATTACCTATACATACTCTATAAAATATTTAGGTCTGGACTCTGTGAAGGCCATTTCATGATTATCTTTGTCTTTTTTTTCTCCAAATATAATTTCATTGCACTAGCAGTGTGTTTGGGATCATTATCATGCTGAAAAAATAAAACTCTTACAGATAAAGTGCTTTCTAGTAGGAATTACATGACAAACTAAAACCTGTCTGTACTTTTCGGCATTCACAATCCCATCAATTCAGGCAATATTGACAACAGCTCTTGCAGAAATGTAGATCAAACCAAGACAAAAACGGCAGTATTTTTCATTCATTCTTCCATCTCTCTCTAACTTTTGAAAACCTCTATTTTCTGGTTGTATTGTAAGAGAATGAGAAGTAATATACTGTACAGTGGGGCAAATAAGTATTCAACATCATATTTCTTTTCACATTTTTGTTTAAATAATATTTCTAAAGGAGATGTTAATATGAGATTGAACCATATTTTGGTAACAACACAAATATATAAAAAAATATATAAAAAAACATCTGGAAAAATGACTTAGAAAATTAAATGACACAAGGAGAATGTACTGAACTATTGAAATGTATTTAATACTTTATATGAAAGGCTTTTTTTGGTGATGGCAGCTTAAAGACACCTCTTATATGGAGAATGAAGGTACAATCATTGCTCAGGTGTGTGTTTTTCACAGACTTTAACTGTGTGTAAAAATCTTGATGATTCTGTGTGTCTCGTGTATCAGATCTTCAATTTGTATTTTTGATTGGATTCAAGTCAGGTGATTGGTTGGGCCATTCTACAGCTTTCTATACCATTTGAGAGTTGCTTGGCTGTGTTTTGGATCATTGTCTTGCTGAAATGTCCACCCTGGTCTCATCTTCATCATCCTGGTTATGTAGATGTTGGACTGAAACAGCTAATATTGATTTACAGTGAGGAAGGGCAGAGGGTTGCTGAAGAACTACTGAGAGATTTCAGCTACTGTCTGGGCTTTCGCTGCCTTTTTACAGCTTCCTTTCTTCATGTGGTCAATACTTTTTACCTGTGTCATTTCATTTTATTACACATAATTAGTTTAGTTTTCCTTTCATATATTTATTTCTTTAGTTGTTACCAACATCTGTTAAGAGGGTCAACAACATCTTTAGAAATATGTTTTATGAGAAAAAGGGTGATGTGTTGAATAATTATTTCCCCCACTGTATAATGTCATTATACCCTCACTAAACAACAAATTTAACTGGGGCCTAAGACGTTTGAACAATATTGTATGTCATGTCCTTGCCTTCCTTCTAAACTCGCTTTAAACCCCAAAGAAAATCAACTAAGTCTCTTCTGTGAAACTTGGCCTGTCTCCCGAAGCTCAAGTAGATCTTGGCATCAGATCCATCAATAATATTATGAGATCTCTGCCAAACTTCCCTGCGTGTCCAGCAGTAGCTGAAAAAACATCTGAACATTGTCTGCCGCTTGTTGTTTATGGATGTTTATCCTAATGTCCTTGATAGACCGCTCCACGATGCTCCTCACATGAATTATAATATTAGGTTTAGAGTTCTGTTGCTTTTGTTTGAGAACAGAAGAAACACAATGTTGCATTATGGGATAAATATTACCCAGCGTGGCTTATTTTTAGAACAGAACGCAGGACTTTTCGGGAGCTTTGCAGATCCAGCATTAGTCTAGTGCTGTCAAACAACTCCTGAGTCCAGATGAGGCGCCGTTTATGCCTAGCGTCCTTCTCGTTCTCTCGGTTTTCATCTCACTCGCGCTCTGTTGTTTCTCTTTACGTCTCACATTTTGGCACACTGAATCTGTGTCCTCATGTCCCCCACTGAAGCAACTACATCTGAGATCTGCTCGTCTTGCTGGATAAATTACACACAAAGAAATGTCCAGGTCATGCAGACAAACCAAAATCAAAAGATAGTTAAATTTTTCTATTATTCTGTAAGAGATTGATATCATTTATTATAAATTTGAAATCCAAATGTCGCCATTCAGAAAATTTTTGGCATAATAATAAAAATTCAGTGATTAATATTTAGACAACACCTTTAGAGGAGTTCAAAAACAACATTTGGCAGAATAACCTTGATATTTAATCACATTTGTTATTTTGATTTATTGTTTTTGATAATTTAATTGTCATTTTCTGTGGGGAATAAAATGATTTTACTTAAATCGGGTGACTGCAGTGCAGACCATTTAAAAGTAATGAAAAAATACTTTCCTCCCCAAAATTTTCATGCCTCACAGTCAAATATTGAAGACTTCTTAATATCCTTTTTATAACAAACTTTTCTTTTGCTATGTTAAATTTTATGAGTCTATATGGTTCATTTTCTAAGATAATGTGACTTCAGTTAGGCTCCACGTGTAAACACAATTTAGTAAACAGTTCAAATTTGATTATTTTTTATTAAAGGCTTGCAGTGCAAATCTATGCAAAAAAAAGTGGTCTTAAAGGTGCAGCATGTATGTTTGACACCCAGTGGTTGAACTAGGTATTGCACGCCTGGTTCAAAAAACACGCAAGCGCAGGTTGCCAGATTGACGACATCAACAGAAGTGAGCCTAACTATTGAGCCTAAAGGCTGATTTAAGTTGTGTTCTAAATAAAAGCATCAGCACACAATATATTCCTAATAGTATATTTTCCTAAATTTTCCTAATAGTTTTTGTTCTAATCAACACCTGAAAGGTATATTTTAAAACGGCTTCTATTTCTTGCAGCTGAACAACAGGATAAACTGACAATGTTTACTTTATTCAGTGTTAAATGCTAATATTGTGAGTTTGAATGCCATTTTACATGACATTTATTGTCATACTACTGAAAGCAGCAGCAGATAGTTTATCCCAGATCTTGAAAATAAAATAAACCCTTTGAAATTGAACTTCAGAACTGTGACAAACTAACACCAATCAATGATTCAGCATATACATTTAATAATTTTAAAGAGGTTTAATATGTTTTAATTAGAATATAAACCTTACCATTTTGTTGGAGTGCAGTAAGTGCATTATTCTGTGCTTCTTAAATTTCTGGCCTGTTTCGTCTATTGCAAACTGCCAAATTGCTTATTACTGCAAATCTTGTCACGTGTGTTGTTAGGACACGGGTTACAATATGACCTGCTCACCTAATGTTTATGTTTGTAATATTTATATTATTTGCTAATTAATAACCTCATGTGGAACTCTGAGTCTGCGTCTCATTTCGGAGTCTGCTACTGTCTACAGGAGATCGCATTTTTGTCAATCTATTCGGTGGGCAGGAAACCACACTCCACATCACAGTGCGGTGGGCCTCAAAATAGGAGGGATTTGGATCCTATTTTAACGTCAGGAAAAAAAAAATAAGTCCTGTCCAAACAGCCTACAAAAGATAATTTTCATCATAGGTGACTTTTAAAATTCTGAAACATTTTTTAAATAAAATAGTGTTAAAGTTCTATGCTGCTCTAACAGTGGTTGTTTAGCATAACTTTCTGTGTCTGCATTTTAAGCAGCGAAGAAAAACTCTGGGTTTACAGTTGTTAGGCAAAGCTAGCAGGCATATGTCCTATTTAACCCTTATGTGCTGTTAAGGATGTTTTCATCCATTCTGGGGTGATTTTGAGTCTTAATTTGGCCATAACTGTTTCTGTGTCTCAGCTAGCAGAATGATTTTTGGTGACAAATCTTATTTTGACATATTTTGAGAAAATGCTTTAAAAAAATTTAACTCAACAATACACTCTGGGCAAATTTACTACCCTTTTGTTATGTTTGGGATGAAAACATCCACTAAATTAAACTGCTGTAAAAATGCATCCGTTACATATTTTTTTACAAAAGTTTTTGGCATAAATCTGTTAATTAACCTCAGTTCTGATCAAAACTACTAAATTGCTTAGAAAGTCACAGGATTGTAATGCTTTTAATTGCTAAATTCATAAATGATGTCACTGATTTGGTGAAAAAAAAACACAAAATGACGTATTTTTATAATAAAAGTACCTGTGGACTGGATTTTTTTTTACTTTATATCAAAGTCTTTGACATGTGAAACAACATTGTCTTTGATGCATTCATTTACTGTTGGTGGCTGTTTTTGCCCCATCAACTTCCTATATAACTACTTTTTTGATTACACAACTATGACACCATATAATCATGCATTTTTGATTGTTGGTGGTTTTGCTTGTTGGGAAGAGGTAAAATTTGTAATTTTTACTGTTGACCATCAGTTGGCACCATTAACCCTTTAAATAGACCTGTGCAAAAAAGCTTAGCTTCTGGATTTTATATGGAGTATAAAAGCAAATTAAAGTGTGTGTGTGTATGTGTATGTGAGAGTGACCTTACTTTGAGTGTGACGCACTTACCTTGATGTGTCTGAGAAAATTAAAATATGCATTTCAGCTCTCAGAACTACATGGAGTAAATAAAAACAAAGACTGTATTAATGCACCATCAAATGTGGTTATAATGGAAGTCAATGGGGCAAAAACAGCCATCAACAGGAAAATCTAACAATGCATCAAAGCCAATGTTGTTACTTATCACTCACATGTCCAAGACTGTTATAAAAGATTAAAAAATCCAGTCCACAACTACTTTTTTTATTTACTTTTTATATGGAAAATGTCATTTTGTGTGTTTTTTTTCACCAAATCAGTGACATCATTTGGAAACTTGGCAATTAATGAATTAAAATTGAATTGTAATTTTAAAAAAACATTTAGTAGTTTTGATCAGGAATGAGGTTGAATAACAGATTTCTGCAAAAAAAAAAAAGTAAAATAAATATTTATCTGATGCATTTTTACAGCTGTTTAATGCAGTGGATGTTTTCATCCTGAACCTAACAAATGGTAGTAAATTTGAACAGTGCACAAGGGTTAAAATTGGTTTATGGTTTAAAATACTCACAGATACCAGAATTTTTGCAAGTATTTTCAATACTAGTATCGGTATCAAAACAACTTTACTGCTAATAAGCACAATCAAAAATCATACACAGGCCTTTACACATTTCCAGACAGATTTCATAAGAATCTTTGTGCTTCTCATTATCACTTGTTCATCTTGTAATTCTGACTGACATTACAGCCTACTTAGGCCACTACAGGCACCAGTGTCTTTTCCTGAGGCTTGTGTGGTCCGCATTGTGCAAGTTGCATTGTAAACTGGGGGCCCGGCGTGCGCATGACCTGAAGCGAGTCCTCTCTGACTGGCAGAAGGGAGTGTGCTGTCGAAGGTGCCGCTGATGGTTTGCAGACTCAGATCTGAAGTCATCACTTTGAGCTCCGTCTTTCTGCCACCTCGTTAGCCTGCGGCACTGCGTGCTTCCCTCCTGCTTAAGATCATGGAAAATCTTAACACTCTGCTGTCTGTCATTAGGCACTTGACTGGAAGCTCGTGAAGAGAAGACAAAATTCTGCTGTATTAAATCAAACCTTTCATACTTCAACAAGTCATCTTTATTTGTATAGTAAATAATATTGCTTCAAAGCTGCTTTTTAGTAATGAACTGGATAATTCAAAAGGACATTATCCACACTTGTTAAATAATTACTTTTATATTCTTTATTTCACATTCTTCTGAGGTGTATATATATTTAGTTTCGTATAACGTTTTGGCTCAATTCTTTCCACAGTGTGTGAAACAATTTCCTCTGCCCTCTTATTCCTTCACATTTCATCATTTTTGAATAACTACTTAACAAATAAAAACAATCAAATCTAATTTCGTTTTGTGTAGCTAGTAATAAATGGGGAAATAAAATGATTTAATCATCAAATATGAGACAAATTCATAGTACTCGTGTAAAACAACACTAAAAAGACTGTATTTTCATTCAGTTCAGTAATTGATGATTAAAGAAGACAGCCGGGTCATTGTTTAATGCAGTGTAGATGTTGCAATATTTAGGCCCAATCCCAATTTTACCCCTTAGCCCTTCCCCTTACTCCTACCCCTCATTTTGCGCTTTCATGTGAAGGGGGAGGGGTGTCCCAATTTTCTTCAGCCTGAAGGCATAGGGCTAAGGGGAAGGGCTAGATACCCCTTGAAACCGAGAATTTTCAGGACCACACTTGAAACCAAGGGGTAAAAAAATTGCGGTAAATATTGCTTGAAATGGAAGTAAAGAAATGCACAAATTAGTATTTTATGTCATTAATATCAATTTTTACAACAAACAAGCATGTGTTTTTATTACATCAATAACGGCGTTCATGTTTTACCGTCATGTTTAAAAAAAAAATGCTAAAAAAACCCCGCTAAATTTGTCTATCTATAATCCCTTATAATAACTCCTGTATAGTAGTCTCACAACATTCTGTCATTCGATGACACTTGATCACCCTGTCAGAAAAGTCTAGTGGTTGGGAATGGCCTTTTTACAGTGTCTGCTATAATGTTGTATATAAGTTGTTTTTGTGTGATTACATAGATAAACATGGCCACTCTTGCCACATTATATCGTTATGATAACATAGTATATGCCTTCAGTGATTTCCTGAAGATAAATACCAAAAAATAATGCAACTGGATTAACTACAGCAGTCGCAATCGTCTGATCTCATATGAAGCAAGAGATCGCGATGACATATGATGACGTGCAGGTGTTGTAGTGGTCTCCCATTTCTTTGGGGTAAATTTGTAAGCCCTTCCCCTTCACACTCTGTTTCAAGGGCCTTGGGGAAAGGGTAAGGGTACGCAAATATTTTTACAATTCTACATTTTAATTATTGAGTTCACTCTACAGACAATGGTCTCATTTTTCAGTTTAATTCAGTGCAGTGTTGATATTGTTAATTTCAATAGCCATAGTTGGAAAATAAAGTTGACTTTAAACAGTTTTATAAAAGACAAAATGTTTTTATTATTTCTTTTTAGCTAGTATGTTCTCATACAACAGGGTTAAAAAAAGATTTGTTGCAGCAGTTGAAGTGTTGAAGATTTTAAATTATATAAAAAAATACATCAAGCAAAAATGAGACAGCAATTTTCACTCAGCAATTGCTTGCTAAATTAACCAATAATTGCAAACTAACACTTAATTAAACATTGACTTTTTTGTTTTGTTTTTAAATATTCAATAAACATTTTATTGAAATAAACCTTATTTATCACCATAAAAAAGTTTGATCCCACTTTATTTTAAGTGGTGTTAACTAATATGTACATACACTGAAATTAATAATTTGTTACAATGTTGTGTAAACATGCTTTTACATTGTACTTATGCTTGATTAAATATCTGCATGTAATTACATCCGTAAATAATTTGTGTAATTACATTTTTTATTACATTGTTGACCATTGCTTACATCTTAACCCACCTTCAAACCTACCCATGTCACCAAACATGTCCCTAACATCATCCGTATCCAAGCTTAGTAGCAGAAATGTTCTGCAATACATTATGAACACATTAAGTACATTGTATTTATATGTTGATGTCAGTGCATAGTAGGTAATGACACTTAATTTTTTTTTTTTTTTGCATGTATGTGATTCACATATTCACAGAGATTAATTTTGTTACAGTATTGCAGTGTTATCTTGGTTTTTTATAAATGGACCAAAATACAATACAAGTTACATGAATGTAAACTGTCCTCATGTACAATTCTGTTCATGAGGATGGATAATGCTACCATGCTCATTTTGAGCTGTTCTTATCTCTATCTACACTTATTTTTATCTAGTGTCTGTATTATATTTAGATCCATTTATACATTGGCAGACACTTTATTTAAAATGACAAAAGGGACAGTTCTACCAAAACTGAAAATTGTCATCATTTACCCACCCTTCACTTGTTCCAAGCCTGTTTGAGTTTCTTTCTTCTGTTGAACACAAAATAAGATATATGTTTTTTAAGAAATTTTGAAACCTGTTACCATTGACCTCTTTTCAACTATGCATGTCAATTGTTACTGGTTTCAGTTAAAAAGGTATATAATCACTTGAGGGTGAGAAAATAATGAGTGAAATTTCATTTCTGGGTGAACTATTTCTTTAAGGTACATTTTATCAATTCTTGGTTTCCCAGGAAATTCAACCAATGACTAGGGATGTCCGGATCTGGGTTTTTCTTGCCATCGTGTCCAAGTCATTTGATTTTGAGTATCTACCGAAACCCGATACGATACTTCTATAATACATAAAAAAAGAATAAAGAAGTGCTAAAAAACAGGTCCAGGATGCTCCTTATTTGTTATTTAATTTTCCCTTATTTTAACATTTAACAACTCTGTTAACAAACAGAGCACTTCTGTGAGGTAGCTTGAACAATCAAGTAATAAATAACATCAACTCTTCACTTTTGGACTTAAGTGCAAAAAAACTATATAAAAACAAAAAGCACCTCAACTTAAAATACCCTGCGTACTCACGATTTCTGCTTCAAGCTGCTTCCGTGTTCTACTTCGCCAGCATTTAACCAATATCGTCTCTGCAACATGTTGCAAGTGATGTCATGCCGCACGCATTGCTGTTTCTGTGTAAAGTCAAGAAAAAAATGGTTAACTATAGATGTTTTCAAAAATAATGAGTATATATATATGTGTGTGTGTGTGTGTGTCTTGCTGTTTTTTAAGGTACAATAAATGTGTTTTTGATTTAGAATGTTGTTTGTAACTTTTAAAACAAAAAAAACAAAAATGAAATGCTTTTTTGCAGGATTCTGACAGTCTAGTGCACCTTGCTGACCCTCGCTTCACCCCGTACCACGGTCACAACTCTTTCAGAGAAAAATACTTCAGTGGTCTCACCAAGAAAAATGGAAAGAACGCCAAAGTCACAGCAGAAAATGAAGATTAAAATGTAAAAAAACAAAACTGTTTTATGCTTGTATACCATTTTTTTACATTCTTTTATTCCCTAATTTTGATATGTAAATATGTTGTTTCAAATAAAACGCATTATTTTATTAGTTGTCTCCACCTCTTTTTTTCTTTCGAAAGTGAGCCCTACGGTGCGATTGAATTTATTGTAGCATTAGCAATATGTGTTGAAGATGAATTAGTGACATGGATTAGTGTAATACCTGTTTCTCTGAGTGCTTTTGAGGGGGGGAAGATGTAGGGGTGTAATGTAATGTGCCTACTGGACATTTGCAGAGGAAGATGGAGCGCTCGGTCCGCTATCTAAACTCCCTTAAGAGTTTATACCAGGTCAGATAGACCAATGACTGATGAATCTGTCTTAGACTTAAACTCACCTCAAAGAGAGACGTCTAGTTCAACATAAATAAGATCTCCTATGAAAACAAAGAGATCCTAGAGGGATTTGGGCAGAGATTAGCATGATGTCATATTGGAAGATTAGTGTAGAGCCCTGCATTTGTATTGCTCGGTTTCATTTTTGCATTATTTAACTCTGAGGTTCTGTTTTTCAATTAATATGAGATGCATTTTTTTGTTGAAATTGTCACAAGAGGATGACACAAAATGCTTCGAAATCCCTGTGGTTCCAAAATATTAAATGTTTTAATTTAGACTTCTTTCAGAGGTAGTTAAAAACGTACTGGACACTGCTGGACATATTCTTAAAGCTCTAGGCAAGATTTCAACTTTGCCATATAATATATATTTTTTTTTATTAATATTTTTATTATTAAATACTGTTTATTTTTCCCCCAATTTCTGTTTAACAGAGAGAAGATTTTTTTCAACACATTTCTAAGCATAATAGTTTTAAAAATTTATTTCTAATAACTGATTTATTTTATCTTTGCCATGATGACAGTAAATAATATTTTACTGAATATTTTTCAAGAAACATCTATACAGCTTAAGGTGACATTTAAAGGCTTAACTAAGTTATTTAGGTGAACTAGGCAGGTTAGGGTAATTAGGCAAGTTATTGTAAAATGATGGTTTGTTCTGTAGACAAGTGAAAAAAATTAGCTTAAAGGAGCTAATAATTTTGACCTTTAAATGGTTCTTAAATTAAAAACTGCTATTATTTTAGCCAAAATAAAAACAAATAAAACTTTCTTCCTTAGAAAAAATATTATCAGACATGCTGTGAAATTTTCCTTGCTCTGTTTTTTTTTTCTGAAATGCTGTGTTAACTTTATGCCACACATAAGACTTTATTTGTTTTTTCAACTTTTGTCTCATAGAATATTTTCCACAGAATATTTTCACAAAACTCTTGGGGATCATCATGATGTTTTCTGGCAAAACTGAGCAAGCCATTGTGATTTAATTTTTTATTTTTTGCTCAGCAGTGGTTTTCATCTTGGAACTCTGCCATGCATGCCATTTTTGCCCATATACTTTCTTATGGTGGAGTCACAAACACTCACCTTAACTAAGTTAACCACAACTAATGTTATGTGTTTTTGTGACCTTTTAGATGTGGCATATGATCTTAAATTGTTTCATACATTTAGCAAACATTTTAGCAAGATAGTTTCTGATCCATCTTGACTTATTTGTGAAAACATCTATGTACACATTTTTTCTTGCATATTCGCTGTTCCTATTTCATCTTTTTCCCCATTCAAGCGTTCTTAAGAGTATAAGTTGAAAATGAAATGGAAGAAGATAAGCATCCTGCCATTCCTGCGCTCTCCCCTGTGGAGGATTGATGAAGTGAAAAGCCACAGAACTGTCCATGCAGCCTTCAACTGTTCCAGCCCGAAACACACTTTCCATTACAACATGAGCTCACATTTGGTTCCTTTTTCACAGTGGGAACTTAACTGTTCAGAGAAAGCTAACAAATCAATTAGCAGGCAAGTTGCAGCAGAGTTGTCGTTGGAGTTTCTCTCATGTGGTCCAGTATCCATTAGTTTCATCTCAGTTAAGTATGTAGACCTAAGATTTTTTTATTCTTCCTAAAATATAAAGAAATGACAATGCTGCTGATCAGGCATTAAAACTTACATGCAAACACATACATACGCATACACATGCATACATACATATACACTGTAAAAAAAACTGAAAATTAAATATTGACTCAACTAATTACTTCCCACTAATTACCCCCAAACAAAAAAATCCACTGAATTAATTTTAGCTCATGGTCTGAAGTTAAAATTCTAAATGTATATTCACCAAACATATTAAATTGTTTTTAGCCAATTTATCAAGCAGAAGTGAAATATTTGTGTTTGGCGCACAAACCTTGAAGCAAAAAATGCGGATGCGCATGCACGTGACAGACTGAGAGCCATTGGTTTGGAGCAGCAGATTCAAATTCCAGAGGAGCAACAGCAGAAATCCGACAAAAATCATATTCAGATGACTTTTCCTTCAACAAAGTTACATTGAGAACTGAATTCTGTATTTATTAACTCTTGCTTAAGGTAAACCAAGTGCAAGTCTCAGTAATTTTGACATAAAAACGAACAGCATGGACATTACTTTAGGCTGATGCCTCCGACATATTGTTGGACATTAACGGTACTCTGGGGTAGTAAAACTGAATTCATACCTGTAATATTGACATCTAACCTATGGTTTTTGACCATGCTGATCTCATGGTACTTTAAGTTACTATATATTGTTAGTAAATTATTATTTTATGAGGGAAGAGACATGTAAAGTTATGTTTTTTTTTGTTTTGTTTTTTTCAGTCTAATAATATGAAGCCAACGTTGCTGGGCGAGGCGCAAATAAACCACAATGAATTTCACAGTAAGTATTCTTAACAATTGCGTGTATGATTATTCCGAATTAGTCTCAAAATCTGCTAAGATGTGACTTGTGTGTAGTTACTTTATTGAGGGCTGCCATGTGCCGCGACTTGGTGTAATGCAGGCTTTTAACTCGAGGCGTTTCTCATGTTCACGTCGTTCTGTTACAAGTATCAGTTTTACTGTAGTCTTATAGCATGCCAGCCAACACTCCTTGTTTTTCCCGGAAGACTCCTGTATTTCAGACCCTCTCGCTTTGTTATTTCTCCCAGAAAACTCCCAGAATTTCACCCCGCCCTCGGTCCTCAGCTTTTGTAATGTCTGTCGCCAACTTTTGAATTGTATCCGATCGCAACGGCTGCCCAAAACCGGGTTTATAGTATACATTTACTATAAAACAAAAAATTATCTAAAAGACAACTCTGCCTTATAGATTTTCACCTTGAAAATATAAAACATTGATTAGAAGTTGTTCTTAAAGGGATAGTTCACCAACAAATAAAATGCTCACTATTTACTCAGCCTCATGTGGTTTCAAACATTTGTGATTTTTATTTTTTTCTGTTGAACACAAAATTATATATTTTGAATAATAGCAATAATAATAATAATAATAATAATAATAATAATAATAATAATAATAATGATGATGATTACATGCTACTGGGAAACATCCTACTCTGGTCATTCTTACAATGGAGGTTTGAGTTCAATCAATTATTCCTTCTTACATTTCATCACTGGACTCTAGGTTGAGTTGATAGGGTAAAATTGATGCCATGTTCCTAGTTTCCTACATAGTCCTAGTTTGAAGTCCTAGGATTAAGTTAACCTCCAGAGTTGAAATTCAGATATGGAAATTGGCATTGGATTGGCAACTCCACTTACAGTGTCATCACTAGTTCTATTAAGAGCATGTTTCTCAGAGTACATGTATGAGACTGCATGCACAAGACTGCAGCCAGATATTATTAACTATAAGTGGTAGACCAATTACAACAGACTGGATAATCTGACCAGTCAGAGCAGACTCTCATAATGGAGAGGTTAATTGAATGAATCATTTGAGACACATTGTAAAGTTAGCTGATTTGAAAATTAAGGTAATTAATGCATGTAAACCTTAAAGACAAAAAGAGAAACCATTTCATTTCATAATGGGGATATTAAAGGGTTTTGGCCATTGCAACATGAAATTCAAAGGCACTTCCATTTGATTTAATGGAAAAAATATTATGTGCAGGTTGTAATTAAAAAAATGTATAGCCCTTTTTCCAAAAGCAAAAAGGTTTTTAAAAACCCCAATTTTGATCAAACTGGATGAACCCCACAAATGACTGTTGATTTATTATTATTATTATTATTATTATTGAATGATTGAAACTTTCTCACCACAGATCTTACACATGGGCCTCTTTCTGTCTCAAACAATAATTTCAGGATGCTTTAATATCATTTATCTTGGTGTGAGTGTTCTGCCAGGGCTGTATGTTTTCTGTTACGAGTGCTTAAAAATATCTAAATAGACTCTAATCCCCAACATTTCCCTTTTGTCTTCAAATGAGCTGTGCCGTTTAAATGGGCTGCTCACGAACAGCCAATAAAACTAATAACCAGCAAAAACAATAACCACACGCGTTCTCTTCCACCAGTTCAGTCTTAAGAGAAGCTTTGAGACACTTTTATTAGCTTCATATGGCAGAAAAACAAATACGCTGCTTTCACCCACACGCACCAAAAGGATGTTTAGGAAAAAGAGGAACAAAAGACCAAAAGCAGTCAACATTTCTTCATAGTTAGCTTTCTGCATATATTCAGATGGTTCACATGTGCTCATGTCATTTTTCATTATCACTTGTTTTGATTTTGTGTGGAATCTGTATCAAGAGACCTGAACAGAAAGTGAATGATGTTGGTTTTTTTGTCTTGTTTCAGGTTCTCACTGATAATCTACTGGAGTTAAAGGCCTCACCTTGTCTGGCCTACAAAAAACAAGACCTTTGGAGAAACAGATGAGCAGTCTCAACTGGTTGTGCTTCATTAATTTCTCTATGGAACCACGCCATTTTGGGGCTCTTAAATGTTTACTCACAAATCCTTTAGTTAGGCATTTGTTATTCTGTCTTTGTGATTTTTGTAAATTTTCAGCTGTGTCTTATTATGTTGTGTTGTGAACAATTCTAATCCTCTTAGACTAAATGACAGATTTTGTTGTTGTTTTAACAACATTTAATTTGTACTTTAATTTTTTGACTATGCTTTATTTTAATGGTCCCCTTTTAGACATTGCTTTGGCTACAGTAAGTACAACTTCATGTCCATTGTCTTTAGACTTTCTGCTTAAAGGAATAGTTGACCCAAAAAAATTGTTTGACTTTTTTCTGATGAACACAAAAGAAGATATTTGGAAGAATGTTGGAAAAATTGGAATCTTGGTAACCATTGACTTCCAAAGAATTAGCTTTTTATTTTTATTATGGAAGTCAATGGTTACCGATTTTCAACATTTTCAAAATATTGTCTTTTGTGTTCAACACAAAAAAGAAACTCACAAAGGTTTGGAACCACTTCAAAGTGAGTAAACTACCACCCAAGCTAGCAAAATGTGGCTTAAATCTGGCCCACACCAGTCACTTACATCCGGCCCACATACCGAATCAAACGGTCTGCTCCTGTTTGCCAGATCTGGGCCACAATTACGCCATAGCAATACATTAGCCAGAATTCAACCAAATGAACCAAAACTGACCCTATTCTGGGCCACAGTTTGCTTTTATTCTGGCCCAGATCCGACCCACACCAAACACTTATATCCGGACCACATACTAAATGGAATGATGGCTCTAGGATGGTCCGCTCCTGATTGCCAGATCTGGGCCACAAATTAGCTATATTACCACCCATATATGCCATGTCAAAGTCATCACTGTACTTTATCTTTACCAAAAGTGCCCTACCATAAGTTTTAGGATAACAGTACCATATTTGCCACATCTTACCTCAGCTGCTTCGAGCTCACACCATTTTTAGACAGAGATACCCGCCCATATTTGCCATATCTCATCTGGGTTTCTATAGGCTCACAGCCACATTAGCCAAAGCTTACTGTGCTGAATATTTGCCAAAGGTGGTCCACATACGTTTTAAAATAATTGGGCCACATTTGCTATATCTTCTCTGGGCCACTTTAGGCTAACAGCCACATTAGCCAGAGCTTACTGTGCCAAATATTCACCAAAAGTGGTCCACATGTATTAAGATAACTGGGCCACATTTTCTATATTTTCTCTGGCCCACTTAAGGCTCACAGCCGCATTAGCCAAAGCTTACTGTGCCGAATATTTGCCCACATATGTCCTAAGATAACTGGGCAACATTTGCACATACACTTGTGAGCCACTTTGGGTTAGAATCCAGATTACCCTTAAATGACTATGCCACATTTTTTGCCAACTGTGGCCCACATTTGTCTTCAGTCGTTTGGGCCAAATTTACCATTTTCAACATGGGCCACATTAGGCCCACATTCAGATTACATTTTGCCATAAGTGGCAAATCTCTGCCTTAAATGACCCATATTTAAATTTGAATATTTGACCCCCTTTTGCCATTATATACAGGTGGGTCACTTTAGGCTCACATTCATTTTGTCTTGGCCGAAGGAAGACCACCAGTTCTGCATAACTGCCTAAAGTGGCCCACATTCGTATGCTATCTGCTAGCACTTAGCGATTACATATTTTTAGGAAAAGTGAAATACATGAAATTAAAACAGATTTTATTTACCTAAAACAATTTAGAATAGCATATGCTAATGAATCATATAAGTGAATCAGTATTAACATTAAGTTTAGCCTACTTTAGAGCAAATTTTATAGCCTATTAATATTTTTTTGTTAAATAGGATATGCAGTTACAGTGTTACAGTGAAAACATTCATGTTTTATAGATATCCGCATAGCAAAATATCTCTGGCCCACACAATCAGCTTTTGCTTGGCCCACATGCCACAGTGAGTTACGGCACATGACTAAACCAAGTCTGGCTTCCAGACAAGGGCCAAACATGGACCATGTCTGGGCCAAGTCTCAGCCAAGTTAATAACCCATAACTGCGCCTGAACTGAGCCAGATATGTTGGTGTGTTACGATGAATTATTGCACTTTAGGCGTGCTTTTTCTCAAAGCGACCTTATTGGTATAATTTTTTTCTTTATTTGAATATAATCAAAATTATTTTAAATGTGGGTCAAAAAAGGCCAAGCTTACGTGGCCCACATATCAAATATTAACATCTGGCCCAAATACTTCATTTTACATCTGGCTGAAGTATTGTGTGCTACTTTAAAGACGTTGCCACCTCTGCAAATCCCTGGCCATATTTGGCTTACATGCTGTATGCCAGTGCCTGATAAATGCCTGCTGTGCCAGATTTATGCCAAATCTAGGCCAGAATTCTTTGCTACCCGGGTATAAACTCTAGTGAGGGCTAACCAGATGCTTTAAATTCACAGTTGCTAGGTTGTTCTACCTTAGAGGAGCCTCTGCAAATAAAAAGGGGGGTCAATGACTCTCCATACATTTCTTTAAATAGGCTTAATGACAAAATCTCTTTACTACTTAAGTGTTTTGACAGCAAAAAAAAACAAAACGATCCATTCATTTCAGCTGCCTCCATTATTATCTCACTTCCTCCCACTGGACATTCCACTACAATTCCGACCTTTTCTCACTTAGCTGGAGTGGCTGGGATACAGTAACACTTTGATTATGAATTTCTCCTCTTTGAGAAAACCCAGATGAGTCTAGAACACACGCCATGCTTTGAAAAAGTGGAAACTGAGAGTTAATGACCGTCCTGTCGTACAATCACATCCTTTATCACATCCATTTCCTCTTGACCCGACGTGACCAACAATTTACATAAGTCTTGCATTCTCTGATTTAGTTTTTTTTTTTTTATCTGTTTTCAACCCGTCGGTCAAACTGGGTTTTATTGCTGCTAGAGTTACCACAAACTTCCCTTTCACCCCATTCTGAGGCGAACTTGACAAACGTTGACAAACACGAAAAAAATGTGTTGTTGACATTGATAATAAACTCGAAAGTCCCTAAAACATCTGCAAGGGAAGTTCGCAGGGAAAACGGCTTAACAACGGGCCGACATAATTACGCTCAATGAGGGGAACCTCTAACGCGTTCATCCAGCCGCATTTTAATGAGTCGTGGGTGCCAAGTGGCAACTGCGGTTCCCATCACACCAACCTCTGCATCATTCTCTTTCCATTCCTGTAGGCATAAACCAGGCTGACCAGTTTCAACGGTGGAACATTTGAGGTAATTTTCTTCTGTTTCCCTTGGTGAAAAAAACAGCTTAAACTGACCGGGCTAGTCGACCAGCTAAAACCAGCCAACCATCTTAGTCTGGTTTAAGCTGTTTGTTAAGCAGGGTCATACTGAGCATATAGCTAGGTTTATCAAACACTGTGTTTTATTAAATTCTGTTCTTGGAAAAACAGGTAGGCCAGTAAGTATTAACATAATGATTAATATGTTCTTTTTTTATACATAAAAAATACATGTTTGTTTGTGTATTAGCCTAATTCAGTTTGTGTAGCCATGTTGATTCTCAAATGTTTTGACTGCGCTTGGTTTAAAAATTCTGCCAAAATATGTTAATTAAATATGAAATTATTTAGTTGCACTACACCATTAAAAAATTTAAGGTCAGAAAAAATGATTAATTTAAAAAGTATGCATTCAATACAACAACAACAACAACAAAACTGTTTGACCAATAAGCCATTAAAATGTCTTTTTGTTCAATTACCTTATTAAAATAAGTTAAACATTTTCCAACGTATTTTTTTTTATTATACAAATGATTTAACTTAGTCTGTTAAACTGACAATAGTCTATTGTTTATTGTAAGATGATTTTTGTTAGTTGAAAGGTTAATTGATTTAATTCTACTTAATTTAAGGTAGCTTCTTATTTTTGCTAAAAATAAATATGCTTTTCCATCACAAGAACAAATTAATTTCACAAAAAATAAGCAATATCACACGAGTAGCAGTGCGATAAGGCTGTATATTGACGATATACAGCCATATCGCACTGCTACGAGTGTGATAATGCGTTTATACAACAGTTCAACGGCATAACCGTGTGTATAAAAAAGAAAATCAAACACGGAGAGTCTAAAAATCTTTTTGTATGAGGAATTACTTTCTTCCGCCATTCATTCACATTTGCAGCTGACATCAGAACAGCATAAACCATTGCAAATTCACCAACATCACTTTAGAGCTAGTATTTGAATGATTTCTCTGTTGCAATCGGGATATCCTAATAACTAACCCTGAAAAGCCAAAGCAAAGCAAACACTACTAGATTACTAAATACAGCCTTAAAACATAGAAAAGACAGAGATCGACTTAGAATGTCACTTACCTGTTTTATAATAATTTGATCAGCTGTAGTTTGAAACTATGTTGAGTTTTTCTTCTCTAAGGACTTATGCGATTTCTGTCACCATCTTATGGATAGACAATGTCAACCGTCTTTGCTCTGCTCAGTATGACAGGCCAATAATTATAAATATTTAATGTAAGCACTATCCTTATAAATAAACTGCATAGTTGCAATCTAAACAACTACATTGTCTCTTAAAAAAGCCTCAAAGATTAAAGTCCCATAATGCTATTTGAAAAAATAAATAAACTAGGAAACACCCATAAATCATAAGCTACAAATGTTATTCTTAGTAATTAACAACTGTTAATTATCAGGTAATTTTTACAGTGTGGAAACAAAACAAAATGAACACCAGTCCATGGCCATTATACAAATATTTTTAAAAATCCATGTTTTTTTTTTCTTCATCTCTGGGTCATTGGGTTTGAATTTTTGTGATATGCTTAAGTGCACACAGGGAGGATGTGATTGCAGCGTGAGGGTGTGTAATTGGGGGTGTCGAGCCTCTCATGTCTGACTTGTGCCTTGGAATGTACTGTACATGAGGGTTTACGTTCAGCAAAGCCTGGAAATACGCAAGTGACTTAATTCTTGCTTTTTCCCCCATGATTCCTCAAAGACCGTCTCCCCTATCGAGTCAGATGAATTTGTGCAGGTAAACACGGCCCCTGGAGCTCACCTTGGCTAAGGCAGCGTCACACCTGTCTACAGCCCACAGGTGATGGAGCTAAACAGACACACACATGCTCCTGGAAGCTCCAGCCAGGAAAGTGGCTGTCCTCTGTGAACTCTGTCTAAAGTTTTATGGATGTGATATGCTGGGCACATGAGAGCAGATGAGTTTTATATCTGAAAACATAAGTAAAAGAAGAATCCAAATGCAGATGGAAGTTTATAAAAGCAATGTTTAAAAATAAAGCATCTATAGTTTGAGAGACCTTAATTAAAGAACCTTAAAGAGCCCCTATTATGGGTTTTTGAAAATGAGCTTCCATGCAGTGTGTAACAGCTCTGAGTGAATGAAAACATCCAGATTTAAATCTGAAAGTGCACCGTGTTTAAAACTATTGATTCTTTAATGAAATAGTCGACTCGGAGTCAAATAAATTAATCTAGTTGGGTTCAGATTTTTTGCTTGAACACATCGATAGGGTGCATCACCAAATATGTAGTACCACATCTGGTAAAATGTGAATGCACTTCCCCTTCAAACACTTGCCGAGCGCGGGGGATCACGGGACTGATCATGACGTGAAGATGACGGTCACTGACAGATGGAGATTCTACTGGGGGGAATAAAGGGTTAAAGTTAATTTTCAAAACAACACCGCAGTGTAGACAACCGTGTGCTGTGTTTGTTCCTGTCATTTTTTTTTTTTAGATTTTTAATACAATGATCTAGCCTGCAGCGCGGGATTCACTGGACGTTTGCTATTAAATGATCATATAAAGCAGCAGAGACTATCATGTATGGGACTTTGTCAGGAACTCTTACAGTTTATATGGACCAGTTTCTTCTTCCTCTGGATCATAACATGTAAGTCTAATTAAAATTGTTGTAATAATTTGTAATCGCTCCACGCGGCTAGTAATCACTTATCTATTATATAGCAGTGCTTGTACTGTATCTCTCAGGTTAAACCTTCATGGGGCTATTCACATATTGTGTCTAAAACCATGTTGAAAATGCTATGCATGCTTCTTCCTTTACCAATTTAAATGGGTTTCTGAACTCGCGATTCTCTGCCGTTTGCCTTTGCTATGGTCACCATCAGCGGTTCCTCACACACGCTGCATTGTCAATTTTCAAAATAGTTCAGCTTTTGCCACTGTGTGGATTAATACTGAATGTGTGTTGTTGTTACTTGGGGTTAGAGTTAACAGTAGAGTAACATGCTGGTGTTGAACTGTATTGAATTCCGGCATTGGGCTCTCATACTCTCATACTCACACATTTTCTCTGGCTGCTACTTCATAGCCGTGGTAGGCATTTCTCTCTGTCTCACGCTGAAAGCAGTCGACCAATCACAACAGACTGGGTCGTCAGTCTAATCAGCGCATATTAGCATCGGGTTTGGGAAAAAATGAGTTGCTAAACGAATCATATGTGAGTCGTTGGGATAATTAGGTAAAATTAAATGCATATTATAAGACAATGAAAGTGTTTTTGACCTTGCATGCTTATCAGCCTGTTGTTGGAGCCAAAATATGACCTTTTGTAATGCAAATAGGGGCTCTTTCATATCTACGGAAAGTTTTTTAGTAAAAAGGTTCTTAACATTATTAAACACTCTGCACATAAAAAAAACCTTTAAAAACCTGACATTTTATTTTCATTTTAGTTCTTGTGATTTTGGCTCTGTTACTGCAAAAATAAATATTTTCCTTTTATGATTTTATTTTACACGGTATTGAAAATTATTTTTCTCTGGACCTGGAGGACAAAAATGAAAATTGTTTCATCCAAGTGAGATTTAATAAAAATAAAAATAAATCATACATTAGTTAACAGGCTTCAATTTTGTTGACAATTTTTACAATTTGTAATATTTGTCCGCATTTTTTTTAGGTCTGGTCTGTTTGAACTATGCTATCTCATGCCTATTTGTAACTTTTTGATTTAGTGGCTAATTCATATAAATATGTACGGTTTGCTCATTTGTACATTTTAGTACGATTTGCTTATCTCGAAATGGCATTTGGGTTTAGGGGAGGGTTTTGGTGCCGCGCACCCTTTTGTATTTTTTATGACTGAATTCGTAAAAATGAGCCACTAAACTGACAAAACATAAAATAGTTATGTTTCCTCTTGATATCAGGCTGGTTTGAGAGAGAAAATCTATTTTCATTTCTATGACTGTTAGGACAAGTAAATTGCATTGTAGTTAGTTTGATCAAATTAAGTTTCTGTTATTACTTACAACCTTGGATCAGCCCAAAGCTATATTTGAAATTGAATAAACATATTTCTTTTATGAAATATTCCTTTTCCTCCATTTAAAATATTTTCACGCAGAATTTATAGACATAAAAAAATTTTATCCCTCTGAATTTATGCTTCTGATAACATTTTAAGAGAAAGATTGATCAGTAAAAATATGTGTATAGCTTTCAATTTTATTCACAGAAAAAGCCTGCTTGCGTAACCCTTAGATTTATTCTTGACCCATCTGAGCTTGTGCAAGCAGTTAGGTTTGCTCTTAAATAAATTAATTTAGTAAAATCTAAATTATAAATAAATACTAAATACAAAAGAACAATCGTGTTTTTTTAGAATTGGATTAATTGAATTTGTTTAGCTTGATTAATATATATATATATATGTAGGCGACAGTGCTAACCACTGAGCTACCGGGCTGCCATTTAAAAAAAAATAATTGTTAAATATAAAATAAAATTTCAGCTTTTGCCATCAAAAAGACTTTTTAGGCGACCTCAAGTTAAAAAAAATGTTTATCAAATTGTGCTGACTGCCATTACAATTTTACATACTGGGTTTAAAATATGAGGTGTGATTATTAATGCGATTTATGTGATATTAAATGTATTTGTGTTGCCTGTTTTCTGTGATATGTGTGATGTGAACGCTGATGTGGTTGTGTGGTGAAGCCAAAGTGAAATTTCGCTTGTGGACAGTAAAGAAAGTAAAGTTTGTAGCTTCTTTTAGTCAGTGCACTTGAAAAGTTTGGCATTTGTGCAACTGAAATTGTGCTTGCTTTACGCTCATATTTGAAAAGTGTTGCCATAAGGCTGTTTTCCCCTACTTTGTAGCAGCAAATGAACCGCAAAGCTGTACAGTTTGATCAACAATGCTCAAGAATCCAATCGCTCATTGAGTCCAAATTACACTCAGATCTGTCTCTCTCATGGGGGCTATTTGATTTGGAAATGATTAGTGTTTTTTTGCGTGCAGGTTCATGCCAGATATGGAACTGGTTGCACAAACGAATGTGTGATATCAATTAAGTTTTTTATGATACAATAAATAGCACAGCATGTTCTGTATTGAATATGTTTGCATATGTGGGCAAATTGGTTTGATGTGTGATTTCAGTGTTTGTTCCCAATATTTCTACACTGTTATGTTTGTAGACACAGATCAAACGTTTGTTTAGATTATGGTAAAATGAATATGCATAATGCATCTTTTAGACCATCAAGAAGCCATTAATCAATATACATTTATCATAAGTTTTTCCATGTGTCATATCTACTGGAGGACAGAAGACTAAGACCACGCTGAAAATCCACACCAGACCTCTAAAAGGTAGGGCACAACTCCTATTTTTATTATTTCCAGGAAAACAGAAGGAAAATAAATGAAACAGGGACATTCAAAAATGAAATAAAAATCCCATAAAGGCTTAGCTTGACAAGGTGTTATGTTGCTTGGTTGCTTGCTCTATAGTGATGGAAAGACGAAGAGAATTATTTGGGGTGTGCTGTTCACGCTTATGCCGAGTTATGCCATCAGGGGACAATATCGCACGCTTTTCCATTCTGTTTCCTTTTGAAAGTTATTGAACCTTGGCTTTATTGAATTTGGCTTCCTGTTATGCACTTCATTTCCTCATCTGGATATCCAGCAGGTCCAAGTTTCCATTTTCTAAACAATTATTTTATAGGTTTTTACACCGTCTGTACTAAATCTTCAGGTCTTAAATAATTTCCAAATTCCACCTTGTTGGATTGCAGTAAAGAAAAGGTGAATTATTATAGGTTTGGTGAATGAATTTAAAGGAACTGTTCATGCTAAATGAGCATTTTGACCATGTTGACCCCAAGTTTATTTGTGAGGATGGAACAGTTACTTTAAAAAGTTAAAGATTACAAATGACTGATTTCTACTCGAATATGTAAAAATTTATGTAAAAAGTAATCGGATTACTAATTACTTTACCTTGAAGTTACTTTTAAAACATATAAAATATACCTATAAAGATATACAATAAACTGCAGCTATTTCAGTAATTTATTATTTACTGAAAAACATTACAATGGCTTGATCACAGCAGCTTGACATATTCAAAAGACTTAAAGAGTTCACCCAAAACTTAAAATTCTGTCACCATTCACTTGTTCCAAACCTGTTTGTCTTGTTTTAACACAAAAGAAAAAAAAAAATGGATACCTGTTACCACTGACATCCATAGTATGAAAAAGCACTACAGTGTTTGGGTGGTCTGTGTTTGTCTGAGGTAATTAATCTACCTAAATGTGTATATTCCAAAGTATGAAGCTGATCGGTCAGTTCTTGTCATGTGACTCACGGTTTTCAACTAGATGCGCCTGGAAATGCAATCGTGCACAATATGCACTCCCAATATGCTCGTGCAAAAGAGACAATATGCCCCATAAGCAGCTACGCTTCTCTTCACATTCAGAAAATACCTTCATTCCTGATCTTGCACAAAAAAATATTAAATTTAGTGTGTTTAGCCTGAGTTGGACCCCCGTGTTATTGGGCGCTGGTGTCCTCCTTGGTGACAAGTATTATTGTAGAATGCTTTCTATTCAAGTGCTTGAACAAGTTGCTGGTCAAGTTAAAAGCTGTCGAAAGTTCTTTAAAGATTGGGCATACACTGCATTTCACAACAATGTTTTAGTTTTTACATTTAATGAAATCAAAGTAATGTCTGTGTTTCCACTTGAAGAAGCAATTCAATTCAATTCTTTTTATTTCTATAGCGCTTATACAATGTAGATTGTGTCAAAGCAGCTTCACATGGAAGTTTATAGTGAATTGAAACAGTGTCAGTTCAATTTTCAGTGTTTAAGTTCAGTTCAGTTTAGCTCAGGTCAGTGTGGGTTAATAATCACTACTGAGAGTCCAAACACTGAAGAGCAATTCCATTGATGCGCAGCTCTACAGATCCCGAACCATGCAAGCCAGTGGCGACATCGGCGAGGAAAAAACTTCACCAATTGGCGAAAGTGAAGAATTTAAAAAAACCTCGAGAGAAACCAGGCTCAGTTGGGCACGACCATTTCTCTTATGGCCAAACGTCTTGTGCAGAGCTGCAGTCTAAGCGCAGGAAGGACCGAATTACCACTCTCGCCAGCAACCGTTTCGGCTCATGATCTCCAGCAGTTTAAATGCGCATGCTTATTAACTGACGTTGCAACAGAAAATGGGATTTAAAAGAAGCTTTGTTATTCTTCCAAAAACTATATTTGTAGCGTAAGTAACGCAATTACATTGACTTTAGTAACTGTATTCAAATTACACAAATTTAATATGTAATTCGTTACATTACTGCTTTCCCCAAAAATGTCATTAGAATACAGCAACGCGTTACTGAGGAACGTGTTACACCCAACTCTGGTGTGGAATCATTAGGAGCCCATTTGGTTTTGTCTGTTTTGTTTTTTTTATCTCAAACTGCAGGTGTGTTTTGACTTGTATTTTATGAACCATCAAGGATAACGATTTTGTCTAAAAAATCATCAGTTTTCGACTCTTTTAAACCATACAAATACTCTAATATGTTTGCAGATATTTAAGAAACATGCTAAGTGAACTTACTTCAAAAAATGTGCAGTCCATATCAGAATGTCTGTCTTTGTTTTGGT
Organism: Danio tinwini; assembly: GCA_903798205.1. Lineage (NCBI taxonomy): Eukaryota > Metazoa > Chordata > Actinopteri > Cypriniformes > Danionidae > Danio > Danio tinwini. The sequence continues at coordinate 24,430,503 of CAIGQZ010033112.1, forward strand.
CTGTGTAACTCTGCCCTCTGCCAGTTTAACCAATTAAGTTTTCTGCATGCAGGGTTGCTTGTCAGAAAGAAAAAAAAAAACACACACCTTTTTTTTTGTCATGAAAGCTGCCACAATTTACTGCACCTTTAATGTATGGCCTGATGTTGAGTAAATTAAAACAAATGTTCATTTTCTGTGAGCTATCTCCAGTGGTGGAAAGAGTACTGAAAAATCATACTCAAGTAAAAGTATGATTACTTGCCCAAAAATGTAGTGCAAGCAGAGTATCTGTTGTGAGTATTACTCAAGGTATGAGTAAAAAGTAGCCCTTTTAAAAGTACTCAAGAGTAATGAGTATTACACTGAAAAGTGAATGCGTTTACATGCAGTTTGTGCAGGGATGTGTAAACGTAACATTCTGTAGTACATTTAGTGATCTTCCTATATTCCTTCGTTCGTATCTTTATTCATTTGTTCCTTCCTTTATTCCTCTCTTCATTTGTTTACTCATTCATTCATTTTTTTGTTTCTTCCTTCATTTGGTTCTTTGTTCATTTTTTCATTTGTTCATTCCTTCCTTTGTTCTTAAGTTTGTTCAGTCCTTCCTTGAATCTTTCCTTCCTTCATTTGGTTGTTTGTTCATTTATTCATTTGTTCATTCCTTCCTTTGTTCTTAAGTTTGTTCAGTTCTTCCTTGAATCTTTCCTTCCTTTGTTTGGTTCTTCCTTCCATTCCT
>CAIGQZ010033112.1:24431230-24442175 GCA_903798205.1 Danio tinwini
CTTCCTTGAATCTTTCCTTCCTTTGTTTGGTTCTTCCTTCCATTCCTTGTTTGGCCTTTTCTTCCATTCTTTATTCGTTCCGTTTAGTGATTGTTTATGGCTGTTTGTCGATTTCAGTCATCATACAGTCAACATCCTTCATTTTCTCATCAGTGACATGCAGTCTATAAACAGTCTCTGGGTCATTTTGTGTAAAGATTTTGGACGTCTTCTTTTATCTTTTTTAATGCTTCTAAAGGGTTTGCTGCATTTATAAAGCGCCCATGTCTTGAGGTTTTTCAGATTGATGCAATTTACTTTCTAGGTGCAATTTGATTGGACGGGAATCGCAGGACTGATTTTTCTACTTTAGCCAATCACCATAGACAAGAAAGAAATAAAGTAGTAACTGCAGGTTAAAGGAAAGTAGTGGAGTAAAATTACAGTTAGAGCACTAAAAATTTTCTCAAGGGAAAGTAAAAGTACACATTTTTAAAACTAGCAAATTACAATTCCTGAAAAAAAAACTGACTCAATTACAGTAATTTGAGTAGTTGTATATTGTTACTTTACATCACTGGCTATCTCTTTTAATTTATATAAGAAATATTTTAAAGTAAGACAAAAATTTCCCCAAAAAACCCTCGGTCAAGTGTTGGAAATAATCAGTAGTTCTGCTTGGAGCATTAAAAACCTTTAGTAGCGCCCGTAAATCGTATTAGCTTGTTTATTCAACAGTTACCTTGGCTTATGAAGAAAGAAGAAATTCACCAAGCGAATAATGGTAAATAATTTTTATCAGCACCTCTGTTGCAGTTAAACATCAGTGCACGGTGTAATTATTTAAGCCACAGTTAGCTCAAGGTTTTTGAAAGCTGAAAGGAATGAAAGAGCCCTCACCTGATTTAGAGAGTGTTGATCTGCCTTTATGACACACTTAGCACCTCATCATACTTTCCCCAGATGCAGCCGTAAAGATCTAGAGCCTCAGCCGCCACATTTGGATCATTGCTGATATTTACATAATGGATCACAGCCTGCTGTTTGCCACATTACACTCTATTGCACTTGCAAAGTTAATGTGTTATGTTAGTGCACTACTAAAGTAACTAAAAAGTTACATTGTTGATTTTTATGTGACATAATATGTTGCATACTTTTCTTTGTTTCTTTAAAATCTCACATTTACGCTTAAGGTGTGTTCCTGAAGTGCATACTGTAGGATGAGTGCATGTTTTCATGTTGTCTATGTCCAATTTTGACAGTACCATCCGAATGTTACGGTTTGAATTGAGACTTATCAGTTTAGACAAACTTTTTACTACATTTAATTGTCCTTTTTTGTGTCACTGGTGTGCTCTTCTGCTGCTGTAGCTCATCTGCTTCAAAGATGGATGTGTTGTGTATTACAGAAATGCTCCTCTGTAGACCTTGGCTGTAATAAGTGGTTATTATTAAGCAGCCTCTTTAATTTGATCCCAATAGTCACCTTTTAATTTATTACTTATCAATTGCTTGTTAATCCAAATATTTTATCAGCCATTTACATGACAGCAACTCAATGCAGTTAGGCACATCAACTTTTACAAGATGATCTGCCATTGAAAACTAGGATCAGAACAGATTGATTGGCCATGACGGCGTGATTGGTCCGAATATCTATGGGATTTTCATGCACATTTTCATGCAAAATCTTCTCTAGGATTTACAGATTATGAAATATCCAGTGAGTGGCTGCTCTGTTGGCAGAAATGGCTTGTTAATGCCAGTGGTTAGAGGACCATGGTCAAACTTGATGATAGGATGGTAACGGTAACTTCAATAAGCAGTTGTTGCTACTGTAGGAAGTTTCAGAACCTACTGTAAGCCAGGATACTTGTTTTACGCAGAATTTTTGTTGAGAACTTGTTGGTTGTGCAGTCAAACAGGCATCTTCACATAAGTCTGTAGGAATCTAAACTGTTGTGAATTGAAGAAGAGATAGACCAGGAGATTTTTGGATATTTGCACTATTAAGATCTGCGAAAGAGCACCGGCGGCACTCCTGTCAGCTATGAACAGGAAACTGAGACTACAATTTACATCCATCAGAAAAATCTCACTTGCCTCAGGAATGCCATTAAATTTAGACCACAATAATTCATTGGTATAGGACAACACAGCAGCAATTCATTTTAGGAAAGACAGAAACAAGTCCTGCACAATGGCCAGACGGATTTTGACCTATTCTTCTTGCAGAATAGTGGCCAGGTCACTATGTGACCGACTCACTCCTTCAAAACACTTCAAAGTGGCTCAATAATATTTAGGTCTGGTGACTGTGCAGGCCATAGGAGATGCAGTTTCAGTTTTTTTCTGCAACATTCAAGTGGTATAACTAGAATCTGGTATAAACGTCATCTATCCATATCTCTTAAGAAATTTTACTGCACCATGTGTAAATCAAAGTCTCAAACAATTAGGGCAGTTCCAACGCAATCTCACGGCAATTCGTAACTTTTTGATTTAGTGGCTAATTCGTATGAATTCGTACGATCTAATTCGTACAAATAGGTACGATTTGCTCATCATCCAATGATGGTTGGGGTTAGGGGTGGGGTTAGGTGCCACGCCTCCTTTTTAAAATCGTACATTTTCGTACGACTGAACTCGTATGAATTCGTACAAATTAGCCACTAAACTGACAAAACGTAAAATACTTACGTTTCCTCGTGAGGTCAGGCTGGCAGTTCTGATTAAAAATGGGGTGCTATCTAGCACAACCAAGATGTACATAATAATGTGGCCAGAGAGAAAAAAAATGATAGCAAGAAGTGTTTCCAGAAGTTATGAGCAATATTCAAAGAGCAACAGCATTGCTGGTTTGGACAGGAAAATGCGATTACCCTGTAATAAGAAGCAGGTGCTGTGTCTGGTTACTATGATACCCTTCCCTTGATGCAGTTAACAAGACTGAAATATGAACGAATGAATTAACCTTGAATGCAGCAGAATTATAAATAACCCAGAACTACGTAATGCTGGAACACATGCCTGAATCTGCAAATCTCACTATACAGTATGTTTTGAGATGTTGAAATCTCTGTGCATTATGCATTGTACTGAAAGGGTCAGGAATGCAATCATTTAGGATCAAATGCAGGGTGTTAAACACAAAATGATGTCAGAAGCTTGAAAACACAGCGGTCAGTCTGCATCATTTTCAGCACCTACTTCAGATGACGTGTAAGCATGATACTATTAAAGCTCTAAAACAATTTGTGATTATTGATGCGAGTGAGTCATAATCGAAAACTTTAATCACCTAGGCACTGAGCATTAGCTGAAACTCATTTTAAACTTATTTCACCATGCTTTCTTGGTCTTTTTTTTTTGCCAGCTCCAAATGTGCGCTGACAGATGTTCTGCTTGTTAAGATCACAAGCTCTGGTCTGAACTTCAGAGTCCTGGACGTGCTTTGAGCTTACTGGCCTGAGTATAAAGAAAAATGCCAATTATTCTTTTGGACATTATACTGGTCCATAAAATGCCAAAGGTATGAAATCTGACATTTTTAATGACAATGCCTGTTCAATATGAAAGCGATTGAGTTTTTCACTGAGATTTAGTTTGTGCAAAAATGGAAATAGACATAAATACAGGAATCTTTATGCTGCCCAAAAACATGTCAGTTGTATAAATACAGTAACTGTGATTGCAAGGTAAAACCACCAAGGATCAAACTTTTTGAACTAGCACTTCCCTTAAAAGCTCAGTTGAACTGAAATTCAATTCAATTTAATTCATGTTTATTTATATAGCGCTTTTCACAATATAGATTGTCAAAGGAGCTTAACATAGTTCTAGTTAAGTCCAGATTTCAGAGTTGGAGTTCAGTTTAGTTTAGTTCAGTGTAGTTTACATTTTACTTCTGAAAGTTTAAACACTGTAGAGCAAATCCACCGAAGCGCAGCTCCACAAGTCCCCATCCAAGCAAGCCGGTGGTGACAATGGTGAGGAAGAAAAACTTCACCAATTGACGAAGTGAAGGAAAAAAAAAAACTCTAAAGAAACTAGGCTTTGTTGGGCATGACCATAATTCTATCCTCTTCTGGCCAAACTTTCTGTTTGGAGCTGCAGTCTAGGCGCCGGAGGCTGGAGAAGCTGGATGTCCATCGTCAGCTGCAGGTGTGAGTAGGGCACCGGCGGGAGGTCAGGCTGGCCCACAGGATTAATTCGGGGACTCGTTTGTCTTGGTAGTCTTCCAGGAATCAGTCTCAAGCACTCCATTCCTCCATGATGACCACAGCATTAGCTCATGATACAGCCTGGTCCAGGATTATGAATACCTTGGGATCATCTCTTCACAGGTCTTGGGTCACATCAATGGCGCTGCATAGTCTCTAGGGACCTCCGAATGAGTATCCCCAGGTGGACCTGCGTGGAGCACATTAATGCATCATGCATTATACATTATGCGATGCATTGAGTGTATGGTTTACTAAAAACATAAGTCTTTAATCTAGTTTTGAACTGAGAAAGTGTGTCTGAGCCTCTGACATTCTCAGGAAGGCTATTCCAGAGTTTAGAAGCCATAAATGAGAAGGCTCGACCTCCTTTACTCAATTTTGCTATTCTAGGTACTACCAGACGCCCTGAGTTTTGAGATCTTAAAGAGCGGGTTGGATTGTACTGAGACAGATGGCTGGTTAGATAAACAAGAGCTAGATTATTTAAAGCTTTATAGGTAAGAAGCAATCTTTTATAACCAATACGGAACTTAACAGGCAGCCAGTGTAAGGAGGATAAAATTGGGGTTTATATGGTCATATTTTCTAGACCTGGTAAGAACTCTGGCAGCTGCATTTTGTACTAGCTGAAGTTTGTTAATAGAGGATGCTGGGCAACCAGCGAACAGAGCATTACAGTAATCCAGCCTAGAAGTCATAAAATCATGAACTAGCTTTTCTGCATCTGAGATGGATAGCATACTTCGTAACTTAGTGGTATTTCTGTGGAGTTTGTTAGCAAAGCCAACCACCTGAATTGTTTCCCTTGGTTTCACAGACAAGGCTTAAGACTGGCCCCAGACTAAATGAAATCTGAGCTGTTTAAATTGAAAAAAGTACACTGACTGATCTTTAAAGGGCACCTATTTCACCCCTTTTTAAGATGTAATATTAATATTATGATTCTTCTGAGTGTGCTAGTTTAGGTTCAGTTCAAAACATAATTCAGAATTTTTATTATGATGTGTTTAAAAGTGTCATTTTGTGGGCGTGTACACAGTTCATTGTTTTAGGGGCATGTTGCTTTACATGAAAATTAGTTTCGACTTCCCGCCCAACTTAACAAGGGGGCGGAGCCAAGAGCTCCCCTGCTTTGTGTATGGCTACAGACAGGCAGACTGAGAGCAGCAACATGGGTGAGAGGACCAGCATTCAGCTGTACATGTACGACTCGGACACAGACCAAGCAGAGAGTACAAAATCATTTGTGTCTTTGTATAGTTTTACAGCCAACTGTGTGCTAGTTTAAAGCTCCGAGCTTGTAGCCTACACCGAGACTAATAACGAAGCACACAGAATTAACTTTAAATGAAGGGCATCACACACCGGATGCACCGCGACATGGCGTGCACATGACAGTAGAAAGTATCGCACACTTGCGGCGCTGGTGTGTGTCTCTGATAGAAACTTATGTTTAGAATTTAGAAATGCATGCCGCTGCGTGGCGCGACGCTGCTTGTCGCTGAGCGGCGCTTCTGGTGTACGACCTGCTTGAGGCTATAACTAAAGGACGTCATACACCGGATGCGCCGCTCAGAGCCATGACACGGCACACCAGACGCGCACATTCACATGTTATTTAAAATGAAACTATTCAGATAACGCTCTGTGGCGTGGCAGAAATATGAAGTGCCCTGAGCAGGGCCAGCGCGTCCTTAGAGGCGACCTAGGCGACAGAATAGTGAGCGAAAATGCATGGCGTTGCGCGTCGTTAGTTCGTTATTTCCAATGGAAGGACGCACACGTGAGGCAATGCGCTCGCACTTTCCAGCTGCACCTAGTTAAGATGACAGGGAGCTTCTGTGACCACGGGAAATGCAAACCGCTGAAGTTTAAGGAAGACACAATGAAAAGTACACATGTATGCATCCCACCAAAACTCACAAACACTGGCGGCGAGGAGAGCGATAATGTGGTGAATGTTGAGCCCAATGAGCCTTACATCTAAAAATAGAGCAAGGGTGTTTTTTTAGTGACGTCGCTTTAACTCACACGCTGAAAATGACGGACATGAAACAACTCACTGAGGATATGGTAATGCACACCTGTCAATCAATATTGGTGGGCGGGGGGACCACACTCCTACGTCAAGTTGCGGTCGATCTCAAAACCGCTCCAATTGGTCCACCGTTTTTATGTTGTTAAATTGAAAAAAAAGGACTGAGTGTGTTTATATCACCCCAATATGACAGTCTATACACTATACCTACACATATGTCTGTCCAAACAGCTTGAAAAGTAGATTTTTCACAATAGGTGCCCTTTAAAATATATCAGCACTTTTGTTTTGTCCTTTAAGATGGACACCAGTTAGGATTTTTCTAAGGAGCATTTGTAAAAGTTTCTTAAATGTCCTAATTGTGGACTAACCCTGGCTTAGTCTAAGCCATGTCTGTTAAACCGAGCAATGTGTGGAGTGTGGTAGGTGTGCATTAACCTGCTGAAAAAGGTCATTTTCACCATTGTTATGAGTGCTGTACCTAGGTAGTTTCTAGGTAGGTAGCAAACGTCAAATGTCCATCTACATGAATGACTGGACCCAAGGTTTAACAGTAGTACCCAATGCATTGCACTTCCTCTACCGGCTGTTCATCATCCCACAGTGCATGCTAGTGCTGTCACTTTCCCTATTGGTTTTCCATGTGCCCCAGTAAAAATTGCCAGTGCCCCAGTGAATGCTTTGAGATATGATTTACTTAATATTAAAAGTACTGTATATCTATTAAGAGTGGTAATCCCGGAATAAAGATGTTATTCTCAATGTGCAACCGAACCAATGCTGGTAAAAGCAATGTAGTTTATTTAAAAAAGCAAACTGACGCATCTCTGTATGTGTGCAGAAAACCATAAGTTACCCGCATGCCTCACACACTGCTTCTGCTGGAATCTGATGTGTTGCTCTTCTCCCGGTGCGAGTCCCGGTAGTTAACATGCACGCCAAAAAATGAAATTATTATTTATGCAAAGGATTGCGTATCACTCCAGTTGTGTCTTTGTAAGTTTGTTTTCCAGTTACATTTAGGATTAATTTATGTTATTTGTTTAGAATAATAATTGTACAATAACCATAATACTTTTATTTATAATTTATTTATTTATTTGTATTTTTTATATATTATTATTTATTTTTTTTAGGGGCGGCGTGCCCCAGCAGAGCTTTATGTCTAGCAACGTTTCTGGTGACAGTCAAATATGGTCACTTATACCCAAAATAAAACCAAGTTCACACATACGCAGACACATGCACTTACAGCAGAAATAGTGGTCAGCCATTTGACAGTATAGCCATTTTGCCAAGCTACGATAATGCTTTATTCAACTGTTTCTTCTCCTGAGTGTCTTAAATGGCACACGTTTATGAACACTGCATATTCTTGTAACGTGAAAATATTCCGTTTGAACTGAAGGATGTTTTTGAACATTTGAGGATATTTTCTTGTGATTTGGATAAGCTTAATTGCATGGCCATAGCGTATTTCCCAGCACTGGTTGTGGCTGGAAGGGCATCTGCCACATAAATCTTGCTGTTTACAGGATGAGAGAGCTCTCAAATTTCACCTGAAATAATTTGTGTTACAAAGATGAATGAAGGTCTCAGGGTTTGGGAACAAAATGAGGATGAATAAATAATAACACAATATTTATTTTGAGTTAATTAACACCTTAGTGGGCACTGTTACTTAAACTACAGTGTTACCATTAAATTCCATGTAGACTGATTCTATATAGACTTTCTACTTACAAACTAATTTAATATGTGGCCTTGCTAGGAGATTATCAGCAATATTTGCCTAAATTATGATTGTTCATAATGTTTTTCTTGAAAATATGGCTGCTATCAGAGAAAGATGCAGTTTGCAGTTAGGTGGAATATTTACAACATCTACCATGTTAGGGCAGCACGTTGGTGTGGTGGGCAGCACTGTTGCCTCACAGCAAGAAGGTTGCTGGTTCGAGTCCCTGGCTTGGTCAGTTGGCATTTTTGTGTGGAGTTTGCATGTTCTCCCCGTGTTTGTATGGGTTTCCTCCGGGTGCTCCGGTTTCCCCCAAAAGTCCAAAGACATGCGCTATAGGTGAATTGGGTAAGCTATATTGTCTGTAGTGTATGTGTATGTGTGCATGTCCTGGTTCTCTAGGCTGGGGGTTGAGCATTGTGGCTAAATATCAACTTCGATATAAACAGCCCTGGGAGTGAGTAACTACCATTTTAAGGTAAATCCTTGCTAACCAGAATAGCCTTTGACATTGAAGTGCATGTAAAGTTCTGATTAATTCATTCTGTGGAAACCTTGATATGACGTTGTTGATTGTGCACCATGAAAATGCATTACTCTTCTTCTGTTCTCAAAGCATCTGTATCCATTTGTCACAGATGAATTAAATGATCCCATCATATCCTTATATATGCCATTCACTCAGCTTGGGGGCGAGCCCTTTGGAAGAGCCCCATTGTTTGTCTTGACAGAGTACAGTTAAGAGCTCTTCCTTTGAGTTGCAGCTGTTGGCCTGAGCAGACGGGAGTGAGACTACGGACTGCAGGTATGTGGAGGTGAGCAATGACAGGCTTTTTAAGCCTCTTCTTTGATGTTCTGCCCCCCTCTGGGAGCTAAAAGGGTAACGTGAGACGTCAGGGAGCACAATGACTCTCTCACCTGCACCCTTTGAAGATCCAAGCATGCCTAGGACATCACCATCAGAGGATCCACGGACGTTTATAGGCCCTTTTTCTTTCTTTCTTGTTTTGAGTGCACTAGTCAAACTACTCCTGAAGTCTTTGTGGCCGTGTGTTTCTCAGCGCTCTGGTTACAGCGGCTCTTGTTCGGTGTCAACCTGCTCCGCGGCCTGATCAGCATCAATCGCTCACCCTCTGTATGTTAGTGAACCTTGAGGGTCACATCCTGCGCTGACCAACTCTCCAGTCAGATTCTCTTACTAGGACAGTTTCTCATGACTTACCTCTGAAAATGTGACCTGGCTTTTTCTATGAAATCCTGTTGATTCTCAAGACTCAGGGATGATAGAAACCACTGACCATGAAATTAGCAAAGTTCAAGTTTAAACTGAAGTGAATTGACTAACAATTTATAGTAATGTTTCATTTATTAGCATAAGGTAAGGCATTAAAAGGAAACTCACTCACTATACTTCAGCTTAGACGCTGATTTATTAGGTGTCTCCACAGCAGAATGAACCGCAAATTACTCTGGCATATGTTTTATGCGGCAAATGCCCTTCCAGCCACAACCCAATGCTGGGAAACACCCATACACTTTCTTTCACACACTCATACACTACGGCCAATTAAGCTTATACAATTCACTTATACTGCATGTCTTTGGACTGTGGGTGAAACCAGAGAACCTGGAGGAAACCCACGTGAACACGGAGAACATTCACGAGAACATGCAAACTCCACACAGAAACGGCAACTGGCTCAGCCGGGACTCGAACAAGCGACCACCAGTGAGTGAGGTGAGTGCTGGCCTATTAAAAGGATAGTATATCCAAAAATTATATCTCTGTCATTATTTACTCACCCTTCACTTAATCGAAACCTATTTGAGTTTCTTTCTTCTGTTAAACACAAAAGAAGATGTTTTGAAAAATGCTAAGATAATTTCAGCAAGAAGGTGGCTGGTTTGAGTCCTGGCTGCGCCAGTTGGCATTTCTGTGTGGAGTGTGCATCTTGGTTTCCTCTGGGTGCTCTGGTTTCCCCTACAGTCCAACGACATATGGTTTAAGTCAATTTGATGAACTAAATTGGGCGTTGTGTGTGTATAAATGAGTGTGTATAGATGTTTTCCAGTCATACCTGGTTGGGGGTGTTGGGGGAGACCAAAAAAAAAGAGGATCGGGGTGTGGGGTGTGGGGGTTTTCCAAGAGAAATAACAAAACGAGAGAGTGGCGGGAAATGGGTGTAAAATACGGGAGAGTCCTGGTAAAAACGGCAGTGTTGGCAGGTATGTTCCCAGTACTTGGTTGCAGCTGGAAGGGCATCTGCTGTGTAAAACATATGCTGGAATAGTTGGTGGTTCATTGCGCTGTGGCTACCCCTAATAAACAAAGGGTCTAAGCCAAAGGAAAATGAATGAATGAATGTGTTTTGAGTGGTTTCCAAGGTGTTTTGGTTGGTTGATAGGATGTTGCTAAAAGGTTGCTATATAGATTATTCTGGGTAGCTTATGGGGTCTTGCTAGGATGTTGTGGTTTGTTGTTCAGCTGTTAAAGAATTCTTTTAGCAAGTTTTTCATATGGATTCAAAATTATGTTTTGAGTGTTGGCTAGGGTGTTTTAGAGTGTTCAGAGTCATTGCTGTAAGGGTTAATAAAAGTGTTCATGGTTTCCATATCGTCGCATAAAGGTTGCTAGAGTTTTGCTGTGCAGCTTCTTACTGTATCTACTCCTCTCTTGCCAACATGAAAAAAGTAATTCTGACTCCATAAAACATTTTTATTTGTGTTTCAATACATTGTAGAAATTCAACTGAAAACAAAGTCGCATGCATTTGGAAACTATTCACTTTTATAATAAGTAAAATGAAGTCAAATCCACCTACATTTATTTGAAAATATAACTTCTGGCTACTTTCTTATTACTACAGTATTCAAAACTATTTGTCATGGTATATATATATATGTGTGTGTGTGTGTGTGTGTGTGTGTGTGTGTGTGTGTGTGTGTGTGTGTGTGTGTGTGTGT
>CAIGQZ010033112.1:24442185-24461265 GCA_903798205.1 Danio tinwini
TGTGTGTGTGTGTGTGTGTGTGTGTGTGTGTGTGTGTGTGTGTGTGTTCCTAATGCTAACCGGATGCAGTTCCTGCTAGCATTAAAAGCTCTCAACGATGATTTTTAAAAGTATTGGATCATTTGAAAACGCTTTTGCTCTGATCAGACAGGCACCTCACGCCCTGACATGGCCACAGGAGGGAGTCAGAGGGTCAAAAACTTTTCCAGCCTTGTTATTTTAAACGGCTTCCGTCTGTCTCTATATACTGCTGTACAAACAGAGACTCTTGTTGTCGGATGACCAGAGCAGTCAGTGTGAATCAGAGCAACTATAGCCAATGGCAACAGTTTATGTGCAGACAGGTGAAAAAGATACTCCTGTAGGTCAGCGCAAGGTCATCCAGCAGAAGACAGATAAGTGACTCTGCATGAGGTAATACCGCATCAACCACACACACCTATTTGGCTTGGCAAAGGGAGCTCTTTGTTAACTCAGAGAAGTGCTGATGGCTTCTGTCCCCCACTGGTGGGGTCACTGGGGCCCTTTTCTGAAACAGAATAGGCCGTGCGGTGCACCTGACAAAGATCCAGCATCATCAAATATTGATCTATATTTACACTAGCAGTCATAAGTTTGGACGCATTGGAATTCATTTGTTTTAGTTAATTTTAAAATCTGTAGATTTTTTTATTTATTTTGTAGACATAATTCTATTCTGTTTGTGAATGTTTTTTTGCAAACTTAAAATTGTTTAAACTGGATGATTTAAATAGAGACCTAAAGAGTTCAATTTTGAGAAAAACAGCCAACATGTGGCCACTATGCACATGAACTTATTATTTATTCATTCATTTTTCTTCGGCTTAGTTCCTTTATTCATCAGGGGTCGCCACAACGGAATGAACCGCCAACTGATCCAGCATATGTTTTACACAGCAGATGCCCTTCCAACTGCAACCCAGTACTCGAAAACACTCATACACTCTCACATTCACACACATACACTACGGCCAATTTAGTTTATTTAATTCACCTATAGCGCATGTCTTTTGACTGTGGGGGAAACTGTATCATCCGAAGAAAACACCATGCAAACACAGGGAGAACATGCAAACTCCACACAGAAATGCCAAGTGACCCAGCCGAGACTCGAACCAGTGACCTTCTTGCTGTGAGGCAACAGGGCTAACCACTGAGCCAGTGTCGCTGAACTTAATTTTTTTTTCCTTTATAAATTTTAATTTAATAATAAAAAGCGTATTTAGCTTGAAATTAGATGTAAAGACATTTAATAAAAATTATTATTATTATTATTATTATTATTATTATTATTATTATTATTATTATTATTATTATTATTTTAAAATAGCACCAATAGTGTAATTGGCTTAATGTTAGATTTTTGACTGATAAATGCATTTTAAAAATGTATAATTTTTACAATTTCTCAATTTTTTTATTAACTTTTTTTTATTAACAAATTTTCTTTGCCTGAAATAAGAATTATCATCAGATTAAAATTATGTGTATATGTGTTTACTTAGTAGCCAGAATAGCCATTTCAGCACCCAAAACTATTTTTATTTTAAAATGTAAGCAAATTTAATACAAATATAAACATGCATATTATTAAACAGAAGATTACGCAACTCTGGCTCATTCTAAAAACGTACTGCTATATACATTTCTGGAGAGCGCCAAATACAACCGTGGAGCTAAATTTTTTTGCAGTTTTTGTTTTTGCAAATTCACCAGAGGCCGCTGTGTATGCTTTTTGAGATCTCAAATTTCTCTCACGAGTGCTATTTGCGCCTGCTGTTCTCGCGTAAATCCACTAGAGGCCGCTGTCAACTGACTGACTAAATGACTGAAAGACTGACCGATCGACTGACCCACCTTCCTCCTTTACTAAACCCAACCAATAGTTTTTTTAAAAGCACAGATTGACCCATCCACCCCCTTACCTAAACCCAACCGACAGTTTTAAAAAGCAATGCAGAAAACAAAGCCCTCATCTAATTTGTACCATGTTTTAAGCTTTTACCACATTCTCACCCTTTTACTTACTTGTTTGTTTTATTTTTTGGCTTCTGTTTTTGTCTTACCCGCTTTCTGGAACTGTTCTTTGCTGGTCTCAAACCCCATCGTTATGGTCAGCTCCTCTCTGCATCTCAAGTCCGCCAACTTACATGGCGAGCTACTGGATAAACTGGCAACAGCAGAAAAGCCGTCCATATGGAGGTAAGTGGTCAGCTGATAAGCGTGAAAAGGAATAGCGTCATATTGCCCCATGTCATTTTAAAGATGAAATGCAGCCATACATACTTCTGGCTACATAAGTCGCAATCTCCAGAAACGTATTTGGAGCTACGTTTTCAGAATGAACCTGTGTTGCAACGATTACAGTAACGTGCCATGTCACCAACTTCATTTAACAAACTGTGCAAAGTGATAACATTTTGTTCTTTCTAGCCCTATCCTATTTCCATCTGGAATTAATAGCCACATTAATCTGGTCTCTCTGTTACTCATCACCCATAATTCCCTGCTGTGACCTCAGTGACCCTCTCATCCCCTCGTGCCTGTCCTGCTCCTCCTCATCCTCTTTTTCAGCAGCTTTCACCTCTCAATGACTCGAGGCTCTGGCAAGGTGACAGGCCCTGTCCTTCTGTTTGTCTTTCTGTCCTGGACCAGCCTGAACCAACACCAGTCTAATCCTCGGATCACCTTTCCCCATGGGGACACAAGTGTGGATCAGTGGGACAGAGCTTCAGGAATCTCCTCTTTTCTTTCGGGTACAGCACCACACCGTTCCATGAACACCGCTCCTTTACTATTAGTGCATGTGTCCTATTCTGAGCACCATTTAATAAAAGTTGGATCAATCATGATTTAAAGGGATAGTTCACTCAAAATGAAAATATACTTATCATTTACTCACCCTCAGGTGATTGCAAACTTTAGGTTTCTTTCTTCTGTTGAACACAAAAGAAGATATTTTGAACTGTTTCAATTATAATACTGATAATTCCCGGATTATATGTTCTTAATTTATCATTAATTTTTCATTAATGCATTTTAAAAGGAATAACAATATTTTTTTGATTAAATAAGAAATGCATCAAATAGAACATTATAAAAGTTGTCCACATTCACTCATTCAATGATGTATGGTTTTGGTAGAAAAAATACACTGTAAAAATTATATGGTAAAAAGTCAGGAGAAAAATGCTATTATGTTACTTTAGCTAATATTAATCAGTTGATCAGATTTCAGCAATTTTTTCTTAAGGTATACAAAGTTTAACTTAATATTTTTGGTCAGTTTGACTGATGTATGTTGAGATGAGTGGCACGGTGGCTCAGTGGTTAGCACTGTTGCATTACAGCAAGAAGGTTGCTGGTTTGAATCCCAGCTGAGCCAGTTGGCATTTTTGTGCAGAGTTCTCCTCGTGTTCGCATGGGTTTCCTCCAGGTGCGCCGGTTTCTCTCACAGTCCAACAACATGCGCTATAGGTGAATTAAACAAACTAAATTGGCTGTAGTGTATGAGTGTGTGTGTGTGTGTGTGAATGCCAGAGTGTATGGGTGTTTCCCAGTACTGGGTTGCGGCTGGAAGGGAATCCGCTGTGTACAACATATGCCGAAATAGTTGGCGGTTTATTCTGCTGTGACGACCCCTGATATAAATAATGGACTAAGAATCAATGAATGAAAGTTGAGATGACCAAAAACGTTTCTTTGATTCAACTAAAAATGTTTTTTTTACAGTGTACTGCTATGACTACTTTATGAAATATTGATCACTGGATTCTAAATATCCAAATAAAAACAAGACTTTTTTCTCTTTTTGCAGTGTAAGTAGTTTTGCGATCAAAGAATCTATATTAAACCAAGCCTATTTTGAGATGATTAAAATGGTCTTGCAAATTGCATTGTAACAGTAGACAACGGTGTTGTACTAAATCATTACCATATATTCATGATATCTGCATGAACTGTGAAGGAAGACTATGAATATGGGAGGGAAGCTCAAAACAACACAATTCTTGAGTTTCAATCCACTTAAATTTGTAAAATCCTATAAGTTAACTTATTTTCTTCATGTTGTCCCAACACAAATCAAATGTGTGGAACCCACCATTTTTTACAGTGAATGTTGCTAACATTTCTGGCTTAAAGGTGCAGTATGTAAGTTTGACACCCAGTGGTTGAACTAGGTATTGCACTCCTGGATAAAAACAAACGCAAGCGCAGGTTGCCAGATTGAGGACAGGAGCGAGTAATTTAAAGTGTGTTCTAAATAAAAACAATGGCACCTGATAGAAGGAATATTTTCCATATTAAAATGAGTTTTTGTCCTAACCAACACCTCTAATTGTTATATTAGAAACGGCTTCTATCTCTCACAGGTGAACAACAGAAAACTATGACAATGATCACCTCAGGTACACCTTATGACCTTTATTCAGTGTTAAATGCTAACAATGCGAGTTAGAATGCCATTTTACATGACATTTATTGCCATACTACTAAAAACAGGAGCAGATAGTTCACATCAGATCTTGAAAATAAAATACGCTTAAAACTGAACTTTAGAACTGTGATTCAGTGCAAGCCAACACATATCAGTGATTCAGCATCTACATTTATTAATGTTAAAGAGGGTTAATATGTATTAAATAGATTATAAACCTTACCATTTCGTGAGTGAGTGCATATTCTGTGCTTCTGGATGGCTGTATTTTAATTTCTGTCGTGTTTCATCTGGTGCAAACAGCCAAAATGCTCATTACTTATTATCTCTTCACATAGCGTGTTGTTATGACATGGGGTTACAATTTAACCTGCTCACCTAATGTTTACGTTCATAATATTTATATCATTTGCTAATTAATAACATCATGTGGAACTACTGTCTACCGGAGGTCTCATTTCGGTCAAGGACGCATGCTTTGAGAGCTTTTCTGAATGAATGAATGAATTAATTAATTAATGAATGAATGAATTAATGAATGAATTATGTTGTTTTCCACCAAGGCAACCTGGCATGCTGAATTACAATTGGCTAAACTGGCATCGGGTAGGTTAAAATTACCAAAAGAAAGATAGAATTCTGCCAAGGAAAACACATTTTCAAAGCAGAATATCTGACTTCAGCATTGTTTTTCAGACAAACAAGTATGTTCTCTTGGCATGTCTCTTAAATATCTGCAAACATATTATGGTATGCTTTAGAAGAGTCAAAAACTTACGTACAGCACCTTTAACTAATATTTGTTAGTATAGTGATTCCATATTTTTGGGTTCACTAAAGAACTTAAGTATTTTTTCTTTGTTGTTGTTGATGATGTTGTTAACAACTGCGACACGTTTTTCTAACAATTCAAAAAAACTTTTTTTTTACTATAAGAAACATTTTGAACTTTTTAACAGATGTTCAGTTTTCTTCATAGAATCAAAAATGCTAATAAAGGACCATTATTTTTAAGAATATAAAAACAATGAAAGAGGAAAAGGTGCAGATTTGGTTAAAAATTTGCTCTATAATTCTTGCATTTTAATAAGTTAAACATATACTACCGGTCAATAGTTTGGGGTAATTTTTAAATGTTTTAAAATAAGCTTATCCTGCTCAACAAGGCTGCATTTATTTAATCAAAAATACAGTACAAATTGTAAAATTGTGAAATGTTATTGCACTATAAAATAACTGTTCAAACGTAGTTTATAATTTAAAGGGGCTGTATGTAAGTTTTTGACTCTTTTAAAGCGTAAGAATATCATAATATGTTTGCAGGTATTTAAGAAATATGCTAAGTGAACGTTCTTGTTTATCTGAAAAACAATGCTGAAGTCAAATACTCTGCTTTGAAAATGTGTTCTCTGTGCCAGCACGCTGTCTATTTGGTTCTTTTAACGCACCCACTGTCAGTTTAGCCAATTATATTTCAGCACCCCTGGTTGCCTTCATGGAAAATTACATATTTCATTCATTCATTCAGAATGGCTCTCAAAGCATGCGTTTGTAACCGAAATGCGACCTCCTGTGGACAGTAGCAGACTCCAAAATGAGACGCAGATTCAGAGTTCCAGAGGTTATTAATTAGCAAATGATATAAATATTACAAACGTAAACATTAGGTGAGCAGGTTACATTGTAACCCCGTGTCCTAACAACACCCTACGTGATGAGATTTGAAGCAATAAGCACTTTCCATCAGACGAAACACGACAGAAATTTAAATACAGCCATTCAGAAGCACAGAATATGCACTCACTCACAAAATGGCAATGTTTATGATATAATTAATACATATAAAACTTCTTTAACATTATTAAATGTCGATGCTGAATCACTGATATGTGTTGGCTTGCACTGAATCATAGTTCTAAAGTTCAATTTTCAACAGTTTATTTTATTTTTAAGATAGTTGAGGTGAACTATCCGCTGCTGCTTTCAGTATATGGCAATAAATATTATGTAAAATGACATTCAAACTCACATTGTTAGCATTTAACACTGAATAAAGCACATGAGGTGTACCTGAGGTGATCACTGTCAGTTTTCTATTGTTCAGCTGCAAGAAATAGAAACCATTTCTAATATATCAATTTGTACATGTGCAATCTACTGCACATGTACATTTGTAAATTATGTACACATCCACTGTACATATACATTTGTAATTATGTTTATCCATCTGCACACTTCTGATTATTAATAGCAACCTGTACATTTATCCATCTATTGTAAATCTCTGTTCATAGCTAACACAACCTGTATATAATGTTCATAGTACATCCATTTGTAAATATCACCATAGTTTTTCTATAACTGCACTTTATAACTTATACCTGTATCCTGCACTTGCTGCTATTGCACTCCTGGTTAGACCTAAACTGCATTTCGTTTCCTTGTACTTGTACATGTGTGATGACAATAAAGTTGAATCTAATCTAAAAATCTAATCTTGAGGTGTTGGTTGCCGGCCCTGGGTATTGGTAATAAAAGCAATAATGACTGGTGTAATTAGTTCATTTAAAACTACATACAACAAGAAAGCAGTTATTTAAAATTTTAATAAATATTTAAAAATTTCTTTACATTTAATAAATTATGAACTGTTTATTGATGAATTATTTGATGAACAGAATCATTTTCTTAAAAAAAAAAAAACTGACCCCAAACTTTTGACCAGTAGTATATATCTGCTTGAATATTATTGCTGGAATGTTATTTTTATGGTTATGGTTTGTTTGTTTTGTTTTTTGCTTTGAATGTTAAATCGTGTAATCCTCCGTAGCTGACACAGACTCATCCAGATATAGCGCTTGTCTCACACCAGAGTGTCAGAATCAGTAGCTCACTATACATGAAAAACTACCCACATCTGGTTAATTTCACTTCCCTTGTGGCAAGTCAGAGAATGAATTACAGAGGAGGAGGATTTACTAGACATCTGCATTCGAACTCACAGGCGATCGCTCTGTTTCTGGCTGTACATTAGTCTGATTATACTATAGGAAGAACACACAAGCCAGTCGCCACAACTTCTGGTGTCTGGAGGTTAGTAAAGATAAGATCAAGCTCAATGGAAATGTGTCGGATGAGGAAATGCTCTAAGACACCAGTGAAAGCGAGAGAAAGAGGCAACTGTAGGCATGAGAGGCATCTTAGCTCTGTACACTCATATGTTCACAGGCTGAGGTCAGTGAACCTGAGAGTAAAACAAACCGTTAAGCTAACAGAGGGCATCATGCATCACTGCACATGCATTCTTGTCAGTGGGAGATCTCATGGCTCACACAGTCAGACTGGTGGATGCTTTTTTTTTACAGCATGGCTTACCAAAGTCAAGGAGATTGCAAAGATTTGCACATTGAAATAGTGTGTTTGATAACAGTGTCGCAACATGAAAAGGAAAATAGAGAAAAGAAGTAATGGCTTTGCAATAGTTGTATTTTATTTTATTTCATTTAATTTTATTTCAGGGCGGCACGATGGCTCAGTGGTTTTCACTGTCACCTCACAGCAAGAAATTTGCTGGTTCGAGTCTCAGCTGGGTCTATTGGCATTTCTGTGTGGAGTTTGCATGTTCTTCCTATTTGGACGTGGGTTTTCTCCAGGTGCTCCGGTTTCCCCTACAGTCCAAAGACATGCGCTATAGGTGAATCGAACAAACTAAATTGGCCATAGTGTATGTGTGTGTTTGAGTGTGTATGAATGCTTCCAAGTACTGGGTGGCAGCTGGAAGGGCATCCGCTGTGTAACACATATGCTAGATAAGTTGGCTGTTCATTCCGCTGTGGTGATCCCTGATGAATAAAAGGACTAAGCCAAAGGAAAATGAATAAATATTTTATTTTATTCTATTTTATTTTAGAAAACAGGAAGTTTTACCAGACGAATGGCTAAAATGAATGAATAATATAAAAAATATGCATTTGAAATACGTCATGCGCAATAAAAAGGGAGTAATAAAAGTAATATAATTTTTCTGTAACAATATAATAAATGGTTTCATTAATCAGGGCAAACCAAGACCACGATCTTAAAAAAACAGACATATGGGAGTGAAAAATCATTGCATAATGGCAGAAATACTAGTAAACTGACACAGCACAAACCTCAAAACTGTAAAGCAGGTTTTGGGGTTATTTAAATATCATCTATAAATTCACATCTGAAAGGGAAACATTTTTAATGCAATACTAGTATCACATGCACATCCATGTGGCCTTTCACTGTATTCTACATACTGTACAGTAATGTTAAACACGTCCATAATGTTGCTGTGGAAAGACTCGTCTCGAGTTTTAGGAGTAATTTGTGGTTGCTCAAAGTAATTTGTTAATTTAAAAAAGTTTCCTTTGGTTGAACTGCAGGAGAATAACTCCATTGAACCCAGTAAAAAAAAAATAAATAAATAAAAAAAACCACTAAGCAGACTCTGTTTACAGTTAAATAAAAGGTGGATACATGTTGTTTATAAAAATACCCAAGATGCCCATATGGAAAAATACTATAGTGATTTGTAGTAAATACTACAGTATTTTTCAACCATATAATAAATTTTTATACAACAGTTCTGTCTGGTTCCTGATAGTCATGCGATATTCCTGTAATTACAGCACTCGTACAGCCTCCTCACCCTTGTGTATTACTCCACCCACATAGAGTGACAGCAGCTGAATAAACTCACTACAATTTGAGACATTTTGCAGCTGTTGGACAACATAAATACTTTTGAGACTTTTTGGGCAAGAATGTAGTTGTTTAGATTGCAACTATGCAGTTTATTTATAAGGGTAGTGCCTATTTTAAAATTTGTATAATTTTTGAGATACAGCACATCGGCATCGATCAGCCTGTCATACTGAGCAAAGACGGTTGAAGTTGTCCATCCACAAGATGCGATGGAGATGCGACAGAGACCGCATAATAAGCCCTTAAAGAAAAAAAAAAAAACATGGTGTAATTTCTAACTACAGCTGATCAAATCCTTATTAAACTGGTAAGTGACATTTTAAGTCCATCTCTCTCTTTTGTATGTTGTAGTGCTGTATTTTGTAGTGCAATTACCATAGTAATTGTAGTGTATTGAGTGTGAGATGGGACTCACATATTAGGAATGTATGTATTTTGTGTTAGCCACTCTTTGTATAACCCTGAGTTACTTTTTGGTTGGCCCACTGTTTGTTTCTAATGTGTCTCCTGTTTTCGTTCCTGTTTAGAAAAAAGAATGAAAGAAGAAATGTCGGTATGTATTTAGCATTTTTCCTTATTGCAAACATAACAGTAATCTGGTAGTGTTTGCCTTTGTTTGGCTTTTTTCGGGGTAATTATTGTGATATCCCAATTGCAACAGAGAAATACAGGGATATATCTCTGTAGACTGATAGCATTTCATGCCGCTCAGCCTTCTAATCTTAAAATGTGAGCAAAATCACCTGTTTTGTCATCACTTTAGACATTACGCTAGAGAATCATTCAAATACTATCTCTAAAGGGATGTTGGTGAATTAGCAATGGTTTATGCTGTTCTGACGTCATCTGCAAATGTGAAGAAATGGCGGAAGAAAGTAATTCCTCATACAAAAGGATTTTTAGATTCTCCGGGTTCGATTGATTGATTTATTTTATATACACGGTTATGCTGTCGAACTGTTGTATAAATGCAATATCACACTCGTAGCTGTGCGATATGGCTGTGGATTTTCACTGGTGGGACACTAATGCACTCAGTCTGTGGCCTCGTGCCAACGTACGCCTTCCACCAGTGCCGATATACAGCCACATCACACTGCTAGTCGTGTGATATTGCTCACGTATTACACTGTATACAGTTGAAGTCAGAATCATTAGCCCCCTGAATTATTAGACCCCCTGTTTATTTTTTTTTCCCCAATTACTATTTAACGGAGAGCAGATTTTTTTCACCACATTTCTAAACATAATAGTTTTAATAACTTCTAATAACTGATTAATTTTTATCTTTGCCATGATGACAGTAAATAATATTTAGGCAGGTTAGGGTAATTAGGCAAGTTATTGTATAACGATGGTTTGTTCTGTAGACAGTCGAATAAAATAGCTTAAAGGGGCTAATAATATTGATCTTAGAATGGCTTTTAAAAAATTTAAAACTCCTTTTATTCTAGCCGAAATAAAACAAATAAGAATAAGAAAAAATATTATCAGACATACTGTGAAAATTTCCTTACTCTGTTAAACATAATAATTCTGACTTCAACTGTATATTTTAGTAGTTACAACTTTTTGTTAAAAATGCTACAGCAGTTGGCGCCAACAGCTTAGTGGGTAAGTGTGTCGACATATAGCACCATGGTGCTCACAGTGACCTGAGTTTGATTCCTGACTTGAGTTTTTTTGCCAACCCTACCCCGCTCTTTGCTCCCAATACTTTCCTGTCAGTATCCTCTACTGTCCTATCCCAATTAAAGGTGAAAACCCATAAAAAAAATAATAAAAAATGCTACAGCATACTGTGCTGTAGAGCATATTGTGAATGAATAATCTGTACTAAATGCTGTAGTATATACTATATATAGCTGTATAGAACTAGTACAGTATAGAGAATGTGAATATGTCATAACAGCGCAAAACATTCTGGGTATTTAGGACAAGGGAGCCTGATTTCCATTGATCAATATTGATTTATTGTATCACATATACACTCATCAGCAATAAACTGTAAGCGGTTGCACTTTACAGTTTTTACAGACGCTAGGACACATTTCCTAATGCTTAGGTTACTTTTGCAAAACTCTTCACACAATTCTCCTAACCGACTTTCAGCTTGGCAAAGCAGTTCATTTCACATTCAAAATGCACTTTAACTACCAAAACACTTTATTCAGGTCTTAAATAAACTCATTCTTCCAGAACACTAGCAAAGGTTGACTGCATTTTGTGCCAAAACAATGATAATTGATCCTCAGTTTAGCCCACATAGACTTCTGTTGTGCTCACTGTGTGAAGAGTTTTGCAAAAGTATTGAGAAATGTGTCCTAGTGTCTGTAAAAAAAACTGTAAATAACGAAGACAATCATATCTGAAACTGTTTTCTTACGGATAAACTGGTTCATGTATTTGATCCGCTCTAAATCCACCCTCTTGAGTTACACTTCACCGCTGGAAACAGAATGTTATAGAAAACATACAGTATTATCAGCTTCTCAGACTCCGAGTCCCTCCCCTGGAGTATCGTCAATCTCTAGAGATCTTTGATTGACTCCTGTACTAGAGGGTGGGCTTTATTTGCCATATAGTGATCGATGATAGGCTCCTGAACTAGTAGGCAGGGCTTTATTCACCAGATTGACTGTTCCCCATTCAAAAAGATACAAGTGACATGTCTTGTGTATTCTATAGTCTTTGCTTATACTTCAGGGATGTTAAATGCCACAGCCATATCACCCTGCAGCCCAAGACCGGTTACTCACTGAAGCTAAGCAGGGCTGAGCCTGGTCAGTACCTGGATGGGAGACCATATGGTAAAAACTTGGTTGCTGTTGGAAGTGGTGTTAGAGAGGCCAGCAGGGGGCGCTTAACCTGTGGTCTGTGTGAGTCCTAATGCCCCATTAAAAGTGAAGGGGACACTACACTGTCAGTAGGCGCCGTCTTTCGGATGAGATGTTAAACCGAGGTCCTGACTCTCTGTGGTCATTAAAAATCCCATGGCACTTCTCGTAAAGAGTAGGGGTGTAACCCCGGTGTCCTGGCCAAAGTCCCATAATTGGCACTTTCCCATCATGGCCTCCTAATCATCCCCATCCACCGAATTGGCTCTACCACTGTCTCTTCACTCCACCAATAGCTGGTGTGTGGTGAGCGCACTGGCGCCGTTGTCCTGTGGCTGCCGTTGCATCATCTAAGTGGACACTACACACTGGTGGTGGTGTGAAGAGACTCCCCTCATGATTGTGAAGCACTTTGAGTGTATGGCCGTACACAATAAACGCGCTATATAAATACACATTACATTACATTACAAATGATTGATCCTGATTGGCTGATGGACAATATGTATACTTATTTTCAGATAAACGCACAGTGGAAGTAGTGTCAGGCAGGTCTTGACCTCATTACAATTCTGTATCAATACGCCAAATGATTTCAGTTAATTCACAGTCTAAAGCATTAAAAAAAATAAATAATAAATGAAAACAAAACAAAACAAATAATAATAACAAACAATGGACTCCTGTTCATTGAATGATTGGCAAATAATGCATTAGAGTCAGTTATTCCACTCATACAATGGTATGAGAGTGTCAATGTGTGTGTTTGTTTCAGTGTGTGTGTGCGCACATGTGTGTGTGTGTGCGCACATGTGTGTGTGTGCTCACCCTCTGTGCCCCCTCACCCTGGTGCCCTGTGGTTAATTGGATTCAGGCAGGGGCTGCTGATGGGAGGGAAGAGTGTGGCTGCATTATTATCTGAGCGTCTGTGTGCAGCAACAGTCTGATAACATTCACTCTGCACTCCCTCAGACAGAAGGAAGCACTCTTACACTCTGGAGCATGGCACAACCGACCACATTCACACACACTTGTGCAGCTATCTTTATGAGGACTTCCCATAGACAAAATGATTTTTAAACTGTACAGACTGTATAATCTATATGCCCTTTTCCTCATGGGGGCCAAAAAAATGTCTACATGAGGTCAAAATTGACTGGTATTGCTATACTTTTGGGGACATTTGGTCCCCACAGTGTAAGAAATACAAGGTACTCACACAGGAATGAGAAACTGCTTAGGCATAGAATTCTATTAGCTTCTAATTCTGTTTTTGATTCAGATTACATTTTATACTTTTTGATTACTTCTATTAAACGTTTGATTATACTATTTAGATTAATTCCAATATTACTTGTTATATAATGTATACAATGGCAAAAAAACTGTTTTCTATTTTAACATACCTAAAAATTGTGTTTGTGATAACAGCCATTATTACAGCCAGTTTTAAGCATCCCAAGAGGCTTCAGAAATCATTATACAGTATGTCATACATTATTATACGTTTATTAATACAATAATTATACATAATATTTAAATATGTTAATATTAAGCAAATATTTTGCAAAACACATACTATTTATATGTTAAGGTATGCAGTGGCTCTGGAATGCTTTTACATCCATTTTTTGTTGTAATGTTATACATGTTTAGAATATAAACGCCATTGGTCCTACACCACCTAACCCGCTCTGAGCTGGGATAGAACTGGCAACCTTCTGAATGGAAGTCAGTTGCTCTACCAAGGAGACTAAAGACCAAGGCCTCTAGCTAGAGCACCTTTAGAGGTCAGAGGAGTGAGGTTTACCTGCACAGCATTTCACTAGCTGGCCTCTGCTACACTCACCCCTAAACCTTACTCCCATCCGGGTCACTGCACCAATGTAACCTCACTGGTCCTACACCACCCAACCCGCTCTGAGCTGGGATCGAACTGGCGATTTTCAACATGGGAGTCGGTTGCTCTACCAAGGAGGCTAAAGACCAAGGCCTAGCGTTTGTCGCTAGAGCACCTTTACACTCACCCCCAAACCTCACTCCCATCCGGGTCACGGCACCAATGTAATCTCACCGGTTAGCAGTAATTAACAGGATCCAAGCATTTAAGGCCTTCAAACAATTCCGAAACCATCAAAATCAGTGATAAAAACCACTTCATGGCATTTACCTTTTAACAGAGGTGCCCAAACTTTTCACACAAAGGGCCAAAAACCAAATATCATTAAGAGCCATGGGCTGAAGATAAATAAACCAAACTTATTTGCATGGGTAATTTTCTCATTTATTTCTTAATATTTAGACATCACTTTATCTGAATAAATATATGAATCATTTTAACTAATGCAGTATAGCTTTTTTATTATAACTCATGGCAATAAAAGCATTAAAAAATCACATTTCTAACACAGTGGAGTTCAATGCTGAATACATTGGTCAAGCAAAATCTGCCGTTGACTTGCCTTTGCTCACCAAATTCTCTGCAATGTCCTCTATTCATGGAGTGACAGTTGTACATTGTAAACTAAATTACAGCATTTAAATTGAAACATTTAATTTCAATACAGTAAAAAAATGCATTAAATTTGAAATGACAATCTCTAAAGCATTACAATCATTCTCCCTCACTTCTCAGATGAGATGATGGGCCAAATCAAAGTTTGAGGCTTATTTGTGCATCTCTGCCTTTAAAGCATGCCATTTTTAACTGGTTATGGACCACCTATGGTCCAAACTTTATTAATTTTAGCATGAATATTTAGTGATAATTATTGATTTTAAAAAATGATGTGAGCCCCACTTTTAAAAGTGTGAAGCATTCCTTTATCTGGGTCTAAAAGTGGTTTAGAATGACTATAACATGAGGTTTTTATGAAGTTAATTCTGTAATCATTCCAGTCAATTCAGAAATCAATATTGACTGTTTGATTAGAAAGAAACGTATCAAAAAAATAATAATAAAAAAACAGCAAAAATCAGTCCAAGGCACTTGAAAGATGTGGAAAAAATATTAAAAAGCCATTTTAGCAGAGAGCTGGTTTTATCAGGGTAAGAGGGTGAAGTTCTGATGAATCCCTTGCCCAAAGAGCACCAACACGTTATTTGAGCTAACCCAGAGCACTTTTTGTTTGATTTTGGGTAAATAAAAAAAAACACTTAGTATGAATAGGGCAACTTGACCAAACTTTCTCCAAATAATAAAAATATGTTATTCATCGTTTCACATCTGGAACCTCAACCATAAAATTTGCATGAACTTTCCCTTGTCTCCTGAGCTTCTGAGGACCGTAGAAGGGAGACCAGCGAGCAAACGTGTATTAGTGGATGTTTGTGGGTGTGCATTGCACAGGGGTGGTAACTCAAGTTTAGACAGTTTTATATAGTTGAGTACACTCTGAAAAGGTGCCGTAAATCAGTTTTATTTGCTGTTTGCTCTGATCACACCTCTCTTGACCTTTGACCTCTTTGGCTTGACAGATATTGTGCTTCCTTGGGTTTGCTTGAGCAGTCAGACCTGCTTGTGTTTTCCTTGTACTTTCTCACTGCACAACATTTTAGGGTTATAAATGCATCAATCATTCTGTTTGTGCCTTTAGGAAACAATACAGGATTTGAATAGCATGAGGTTGAATGTATGAAGACAGACTACACAGTCTATAAAAAAAAAGGTTAGTATTTTACTGTTTTTAAAAAAACAAGGGTGCATTTATTTGATTTTAAAAAACATGAAATATTATTGCAAGCTAAAGTAACATCAAATATAGTTTAAAATGTAATGTATTGCTGTGATTTACAACTAAATTCTTTAGCAGCATTAGTTCAGCCTTCAGTCACACACAAAAATATATATTTTTATTTATTATTTCACTACGGAAATCTGCTGCTTCATATTTTTGTGGAAACTATGATTCAGTATTAATTAAATGGAACTTCAAAAGTACTAATACAAATAACTTTTATTTAATTTATCGAAGACACATTAAATTTTCCAAGAGTGAAATTATTCAAAAGTACTAATACAAATAACTTTTATTTCATTTATCAGACACATTAAATTTTCCAAGAGAGAAATTATTAGCCCCTTTTTGATTTTTTTTTCTTTTTTAAATATCTCCCAAATTATGTTTAACAGAGCAAGGAAATTTTCACAGTATGTCTGACTGATAATATATTTTCTTTCCGAAAAAGTCTTATTTGTTTTATTTTAGCTAGAACAAAAGCAGTTTTAAATTTTTCAAAGAACCATTTTAAGGTCAAAATTATTAGCCCCTTTAAGCTATTTTTTTGTGATTGTCTACAGAACAAACCATCGTTATACAATAACTTGCCTAATTAACCTAGTTAAGCCTTTAAATTGCCCTTTAAGCTGTATATGTGTCTTGAAAAATATAGTAAAATATCATTTACTGTCATCATGGCAAAGATAAAATAAAGTTATTAGAAATGAGTTAACAAAACTAATGTTTAGAAATGTGGTGAAAAAAATCTCTTAGTTAAAGAGAAATTGGGCAAAAAAATAAACAGAGGGCTAATAATTCTGACTTCTATATATATATATATATATATATATATATATATATATATATATATATATATATATATAATTTTTTTTAACTAAAGAATCCTGAAAAAAATTATAAATTAATCACAGATTCCACAAAAACTCTGGTACAGTTAAAAAAATAAATACATTCAACAATGATAAGAATCATTATTAATTATTGAGCACCAATTATTGTTGAAAATAAATAGAATAGCAAATCTGTAAAATTGATGTACAGTAAATCCAAAACCATTTTAAAGTTTCTTCAAAATATCTTCTTTGGTGTTCAATCATAAGAAAGAAACTCAGATAGGTTTTGAACAAGTGAAGGGTGAGTAAATAACATAATTTTTATATTTGCGTAAACTATCCCTTTAAATATAGACTTTTTTGTTGTTGTTTTTTTGTCACTTGATTCAGCCTTAGTGAGGAGAACAGATTTTTTGAGACAACTGACCAGTAGAGTATATGTTAAAACACTGGTTTTAAAAGACTGGTTGTAAGAAGATGCTCTGATAAGACAGTAACTAGTTGTAGTATCCACTGCGTCTCTGACACTCTGGAATGTCATCAGATAACAGGCCATATGAAGTGAGACAGGAACGTAAGTCACTAAAGGTACACAACAAGAAGGGAGAGAGAGAGAAAGAGTGAGTGAGAGAGGATGGATGAATGGTCTGTGTTAGCTTAGATGTGGGGAGAAAACATTGCAAACACTGCCTTTTTTTTTTTAGCTTAACTTGGACTCCTGACTGCACAATATTGATATATTTATGGGAATCGGAGGATCTTTCTATCTAAAGATTGCTAGAAATTCCTGATTGAAAATCAAATTTCTCTCTCTCTCTCTCTCTCTCTCTCTCTCTCTCTCTCTCTCTCTCTCTCTCTATATATATATATATATATATATATATATATATATATATATATAATCAATCGCTGGTACGAGGCTTGGCTGGGTCAGTTGGCATTTCTGTGTGGAGTTTGCATGTTCTCCCCGTGTTCGCGTAGGTTTCCTCCAGGTGCTCCGGTTTCCCCCACAGTCCAACGACATGTGGTACAGGTCAATTAGGTACGCTAAAATTGACCGTAGTGTTTGAGTGTGGATATTTCCCAGTGATGGGTTGTGGCTGGAAGGGTATCCGCTGGGTAAAAAAACATATGCTGGATAAGTTGGTGGTTAAGGGACTAAGCCAAAAAGAAAACGAATGAATGAATGAATATATATATATATATATTATTTTTTTTTTTTCTCAATGAACCCAAAACACTCATTAATATCAAAGCTGAATATCTTTGGAAGTAGTTTTTAGTTTGTTTTTAGTTTGAGCTATTTTAGGAGGATATCTGTGTGTGCAGGTGACTATTACTGTGCATAATTATTAGGCAACTTAACAAAAAACAAATATATACCCATTTCAATTATTTATTTTCACCAGAGAAACTAATATAACATCTCAACATTCACAAATATACATTTCTGACATTCAAAAACAAAACAAAAACAAATCAGTGACCAATATAGCCACCTTTCTTTGCAAGGACACTCAAAAGCCTGCCATCCATGGATTCTGTCAGTGTTTCGATCTGTTCACCATCAACATTGTGTGCAGCAGCAACCACAGCCTCCCAGACACTGTTCAGAGAGGTGTACTGTTTTCCCTCCTTGTAAATCTCACATTTGATGATGGACCACAGGTTCTCTATGGGGTTCAGATCAGGTGAACAAGGAGGCCATGTCATTAGTTTTTCTTCTTTTAGACCCTTTCTTGCCAGGCACGCTGTGGAGTACTTGGACGTGTGATGGAGCATTGTCCTGCATGCAAATCATGTTTTTGCTGAAGGATGCAGACTTCTTCCTGTACCACTGCTTGAAGAAGGTGTCTTCCAGAAACTGGCCGTAGGACTGGGAGTTGAGCTTGACTCCATCCTCAACCCGAAAAGGCCCCACAAGCTCATCTTTGATGATAACAGCCCAAACCAGTACTCCACCTCCACCTTGCTGGCGTCTGAGTCAGACTGGAGCTCTCTGCCCTTTACCGATCCAGCCACGGGCCCATCCATCTGCCCCATCAAGACTCACTCTCATTTCATCAGTCCATAAAACCTTAGAAAAATCTCTTTCTTGAGATATTTCTTGGCCCAGTCTTGACATTTCAGCTTGTGTGTCTTGTTCAGTGGTGGTCGTTTTTCAGCCTTTTTTACCTTGGCCATGTCTCTGAGTATTGCACACCTTGTGCTTTTGGGCACTCCAGTGATGTTGCAGCTCTGAAATATGGCAAAACTGGTGGCAAGTGGCATCTTGGCAGCTGCACGCTTGACTTTTCTCAGTTACTGGGCAGTTATTTCGGCCTTGGTTTTTCCACACGCTTCTTGCGACCCTGTTGACTATTTTGAATGAAACGCTTGATTGTTCGATGATCACGCTTCAGAAATGTGGCAATTTTATGAGTGCTGCATCCCTCTGCAAGATATCTCACTATTTTTGACTTTTCGGAGCCTGTCAA
>CAIGQZ010033112.1:24496265-24531375 GCA_903798205.1 Danio tinwini
CTGATAAATTCCCATTGACCTGTATTATTCCGCTATGTGGCTCATATAGAAATTAACATAATTATGTCAAAATAACGAAAAGATCTTGTTTTTACGAGAAAAGATGTCGTTATAACGACATAGCTGAGTGGGAAAAAAATATGTGTGTGGCAGCAATGCATCACCGTATAAAATAGATGCCAAAATTGGATGATGCAGGTTTGCGTACTCCTGGTTGGAGAAAGACGAGTTTAAACAGTGGCTTAAAACTGTCGCTATAAAACAACCATGTAATTTTTTCTTTCAAGATTTGTTTCTTCCGAGCTTATAAGTTCTATTGCACGGTTGTGCTCCATTCATTTATTTAACTTCAACTGTTTATTAGCAACTGTTTATTAAGTTAAAGGTGTGATACTGATTAGAACTTGAAGTGGCGACGAGATCTTAAAATATTCTGAAAAGGTCTTTTAAAAAGTCTTAAAAAGGTATTGAAATTTTTTTGAATTCCTGCAAATACCCTGTTACAGAAGCTTGTAAGAAAGTGATGTCAGATAGTGATAGCCCTGCTTTTGAGGTGTCATATGGGTGTTTTAGATAATGAATATGCATATGCGACATGGAAATTTGTAGAACAGTGACCCCTGAGGCAACAGAATTACTTCATATCTGCATTATGAATCAAATAAGGAAGACAGACTAGCATCAGAGAGTAAAATTACATTTCTGTGTGCTTATGTTATTGTTACAGATTACGTTGTATACAATGTTGTCTTGTCAGCACATGTTCCAGCACAAGTGGTGGTGATTTTGAGTACATAAACCCAATTTGAGACCGTGGATCATCTGAAATCCATACCCGAATGCAGACCCCTATTTAGCATCTCGTGACTAGATGCACTAAGACAGATGAAGTGCTGAAAATGAAACAATTTCCTGGTCTAATCCGACAAGGTTGCACAAGGGCCTGCGTCTTTGGGAAAGGCTGGGAGATTTATCTTCCTCGGACACCCCCTCCTGTCGGACCTGCCTGGCAGTTCCTGTAACCTAATCCTCTTTTACTGTGGTACATGTATCCATGCACAGGTTTGGGACGAATCTGCGTACTACACCTGGCTGAACAACAGAGTATGATATTCACTTGAGTGGCTCAAAATATTGTATAGTCCTCTTGACTCCAAACGTTTAGCCTTTTGTGCACCAAGTTACTAAATAGCCTCTTGATATGATTACATGGTTGTCCATCACTCAAGCATTGGGGTCCTTCTATGCTCTGGTTCAGTTTTAGCAGCATTTTTGTTTAAAGGAAACCATTATGCCTTTTGTTTTGTGCTATAAACTAAGGATATTTGTGCAATTATTATAAATTCTGCCTTTTAATCCAGTTCAAAACGTTATTTTATTAGGAATTGTAATTGGTTTGTGTGTTGCATTCACATGCTGTGCTCCCGGAGAGAGTTCTTAGATGGTGTCTGTAATGATTGAGCAGTAATTTACTCTGGATAAGTGTCAGACATGTTTAATTAACTTGTAATTGGTGTTTTTTGTGTCCGCAGGCTCAGCTCAATCTCCTGATCGTCCTGCATCGTCTAGCGGAGGAGTGCAGGGTAAAAGCCTTTGAGGAGAAATCAGCAACCATCAAAACTCACCATATCCAAGCTGTTGCAAAGGTATCAGACAAAGCTCGTAAGAATTGGTCAAGTTAGGGTCTTTAATCTGCGTTAGTTCAGTTTGCAGAATGAAACTTTCAAATAGTATTCTTCCGAATATTAAGTAGCTGACAATATGGATTGATGTCATTTTAATGTCTTTTCAGCAAAACATTTTTTACCAAACATACATTTATAGTCAAAAGTCTGGGAACCTTTAGTAACATTTAATAATGTTTTGAAAGAAATCCCTTCTGCTCACCAAGGCATTTATTTGATTGAAAGTGCAATAAAATCAGTGATATTGTAAATTATGTATGTATGTATTTATTTATTAATTATTATTATTTTCTTTTTACATTCAACAAAAAAAGCAAAATGTATTTTTTCGCAAAAATATTAACAATATCTTTAATAATATTAGTAATGAGAAATTTAAATAACTTAATAAATACATTATATTTTCATTGGTATTTGGTAGTATTTATATATGGCAGTTTTTTTTTTTCTTTTTAATTTGGATTAGGGCTGCACTATATTGGAAAATTGTAACATTGAGATATTTATTTAATTCTGCAGTGTATATTGTGGGTATGAATACAAATTTACTAGATCAGTTGAATAAATGTTTGAAAAGAATTTATCTTTTTACATCGATTGGGATGATTCTGTAGGGGAGTGCATAAAATATAATAAACAATCTACAAGCATAGATAAATTTAATAAAAAAAAATATGCCAATTAAATAAACACCATCTTATTGTCATTTGATGAGTCAATATGTATTTAGGTATACAGTAATTAAATATTAAATGTAAAATAATACTGTATAGTCCTCATTTTACAACAAATTAAATACAATTATTTATAAAAAAAATTCAAAGTGACAAATGGAACAGTTTTTGTATTTTTAACCCTCATACAGTCACAGGCCTCAAAAAACACTTGCAAAATAATCAATTATAATCCAGACTCAACATTGTGTATACTCTCGATTTGACTTGCAAATGATCACATTGTGATATTGATGCTGAAACGCATGCTTAATTGGACTATATTTTAGTTGTTTATATTCAAGTAAAATATGGCATACCTAAATTATTTTGTTAGTTGTTATATTGATTATTATTAATGTTTGGAAGCAAATTCATTTGTATTCATTTACAGTTCCTATTTAACATTTTTGTTTATTGTTAAAAATGTCAAAAAGCCGTTTTACCTGGTGATAAGATGTATTTGTTTTTTTTTATTTATTTTTTTTATCCTTTTTAAAGCTTTTATTGAAATTTTCATTGGTGATACCCTGAAGTGATACTTGGGCTTATTACAAGACCTTTATGATTCCATAACTTCAGTCATCATATATTATCTTCGCCTGATAAAGATTTTTGTCTCTTTTATCTATTTTAAACTGTCTCTGAAAGTTTTTATAAGTGAACAAACTTAAAACGTGTCAGACCCCATGTACACCTGTATTTTGCGTTGTCCAATTGGAGATGGAAACTTGTAAAAAAATATATTTTTGTTTATTTTAATACAATACAATCAATATGTGAATGATATATATTTGATATATCATTTTCTAGTGTTTTTTTTTAAATCATAGTAAAATGTCTTATGGCATGAAGGTTGAGTAATGCTGAAGTCAAGCACATACTGTATATCTTAACTTTCCTCCACATCCAATGCACATGGTCTTATGCGCAAAATATGCTGCTTTCCTCTCTCCACATGTGACTTAGAAATAAATTGTGGTCTGCTTTTGTTCTTGAACCTTTGTTCTGTGAGTGCAGGTCTCTCATGTAAACATTTAGTTGCGTTTATTATTTCACAAAGGTTAGAAAAGGACTTCTTTTATCTCTGGTCTGTGCGCTATTGAGCTATCAGACAAAATGTACTTCCAACTTCCCCTCTTGATACTCCAATTGATTTATTTTAGCCTGAGGTCTAACAATATGTTGAGCAGTAATGTTCTCTAACAAGCACAGTGGGTACCTGAGATTGGCTGGATAAGGTTTCCAATGCATATTAATTTAATCAGGCTGCATTGTTAGCAGATGTCACCCGTGGCCGCCCTATTGATCTTCTCAACAGTATGTGTTACAGCAATCAATTTGGTCATTAGTGATCTGCCAAGAGCTACATTAGGTGAATGGCACCTCATCTCCTGGTCCAGTTTATTACCACTGGAGACAGTAGAAGTTTCACATCAGAAATAGGAAGAAATTGCCAGCTATGTGCATCCTGTGATTATTACGATTAATTTCAATATAACTTTAAAGTCAATCTGAAGGTGAAATCTTTTATATTAAGGTGTTTGTTAATATGTTAGTCTTAACCCCTTCAGACCTGAATTATGTTCCAAGTTTCAGAAAAATGTAAACGTATGTTTTCAAAGTTCTTGAGTCTCCTATAAAGGAGACCAAATTATAATATAAAAAATGCACCCTTTAAGTATATATATTGTCCAATTTTACTGGACATCAGGTCAGAACAGTTGTACTTCACGAACATTACACTAACATAAAACACAAAAAAAACCCAACAACATGATTGCTGGTATAATCTAGAAATTTATTTTCAAAATCACAAACATTAAGATTGTAACATACTTTAATTTTGAGGTTTTTGTTGTATAGATGGCACCTTGTTTATAACAAACTGTTCCTGATCACTCCACATAATGTCCACATCTGAGATATTTCCATTTGCTATATGCTCAAGAACATCAAGATCTGAATAATCTGCATATGAAATTGTTTTAGCAATGAATTAGCCCATAAATATATATATATTTTTTTATATATATAAGAAAGTTCAATCAGCATTACTGGAGATTTAATTTCTGTAACGGATCTAGAACCCATTGTCCATCCATATATTGAAAAAACCCTGATCTAAAGCTTGCAATTTTACGTAATATTTTAAACTTTAATTAGTAAGTGCAATACCACTTTTTTTTTTTTACATACAATCTATGAAATATTGGCAAACATATAAATAAATTTGAATAAAAACATTGTAAATGTGGCTTACGTCTTTGTCTGGAGTGAAGAGATGCCATGCTACGTTTTAGTGTATCACGCCAAACCTTACCGCCATTTGATTGAATGACAATCGTCCACTCTCATGGACTGCAGGCTTTAAATTAGATGAAATGCTCAGGCATCACAAAAACATGGACTGACATGTGATGTCCATTGTAATACACACGGTCCGAAGAGGTTAATTTTTAAGTGTTTATAAGTATACCCCATAACAAAGATTTAATTCACATTTAAAAGATTTAGAATGCTTATTTCTCTTTTATGTCAATATGGATCAGTGATTTTCATGACATCGTTGCACACTTCAACTTCTCATTAGATCTTCTTATCCAATCATGCTCTTTAAAAAGTGTGATTGGATAAGAAGATCCTACAAGATGCTGCTGAAATTGGTCACTTGTAACCAGGGCTTGACATTAACTTTTTTGATCACGAGCCACAGTGGCTAGTAGTTTTCCAACGTTACTAGCCACTCTGCATTTTCACTAGCCACAATTTTGTTATTGGGAAAATATTTTTTATATGCATAAATATGACTTTGACATGCTAAAATGACTTGATTTAAATTTTGTGTTTTGTCCACATGCCTCCTCATTCATTTCACGTTTTGTGTGTCATGTATGAGCAAATAGGTCATGGTTTCATAGTGTTATACTGCAAA
Source organism: Danio tinwini (assembly GCA_903798205.1). NCBI lineage: Eukaryota > Metazoa > Chordata > Actinopteri > Cypriniformes > Danionidae > Danio > Danio tinwini. Next base: position 24,501,599 of record CAIGQZ010033112.1, read on the forward strand.
CAGTTTTTATTTTATATGACTTTTCAGAACTCAAAATTAAGGATTTACCAAATTTCTCTCTGACCACACCAAACAATAATTATTTTTAGCCACAATTTTTAAATGTCAAACAAGCTGAATATAGCTGTATACTATACTTTTTATTTAACAAAACATTTCTTAAAAAAACAAAACAAAGAAAAACAATTGACTTTTAAAAATAATTATTGTCATGTATCAAAAATATGCACTGTAATCTGTCCTCGCTAAAGGTCTTTAAGATCATCAGATAACTACACATACATGGAGAGTTAATCTCATATTAAAGCAATGTTGTTGTAAAAAAGTGATACTTAAACTATATTAACAAAAATAACTAGGCAAAAGAAAGCAGGTGAAAAACATAGTGTGTGTGATAATGAAAGGATGATCACACGGTTAAGGCCAATTAATAATCTGTTCAAAACGAAAGCAACCGGTACTGTTTACAAAAAGACATATTTGGAGCTCTTGAATGCAGCAAGACTGTGGGTGCATTAGCATAACTTTTTGTCTGGTCTATATGAAAGAGAACCGGTCACAGTTGCGTTTCAGGCACGGTTGCTTCAAGCAAGAAAACAGGAGCGCGCACGCATTTTAGTCGCGTGAATCACATCAGCTGTTAGCGCGACCGATCATTCTCTCATTCGTTATTCACCTGCTTTTTATTGCTCCTGCGAACGCAATATATTTTTGTCGTGGTTTCTCGATTCTAAGATCACATTTGCACGCATATTGGGTCATCGTAGTCGAACCCTGCTTTTAAGAAAACCACAATTTAAAATGATTTTCAACCAGCCAAAGTGGCTAGTGGGAGTGTCTGTCTTACCTGCCAAAGCTGAAATCTACCCGCATTTGGCAGGTTGGCGGGTGATAATAGGTGCGTTCGACTTCATGCAGCGCTGCGCAGATCGATCGAAATCTGTCTTAAAGCGGTGCATGCCGGTTAGAAATTTTGGCTGGATTGATGCTGCGCCGATGTCATGTGAGTGTCACATCGCTCCGAGATCAGATGACTAACCTTTTCAGCATCTGAAAAGGGCCTGCTGGAGCTAAGATGACGACATCAATATAACACGATTGGCCGAGTTCACCGCATGACAGCAACCACGTGTGTTTCGCGTTTATTATTGGACAAATTCCGTCTCACAAATTTCAAAACAAACAATTAACTTTTCATACCATCTCTATCTTTTACACATGATGCTTATTAAAAGACTACAAATATTTTACTGCAGTATCATCTTTTGTTTAATAATTTGTTCTTAAAGACTAGATTGTTTGCACAGGTTTATTCTGCCTTTTTATACAGACTATTGTATTCAGCTACATAAACGATTAAAATTATATATTTCAGTAAACTAAATATTAACTCAAATAACTCTTACAACTTGTAATAAAATAATTATCATCATTGATCCTGACGATTTCTTAGCAAATTAAGTTATATAAAAATATGTAATATAAAAATATATGATTCTAAAATATTTTATTTCCTGTCAAGCTATTTATGCAGAAATGTACATTGATGTACCTGCTCTTTCTGGGAAATGTCTACTTGTAGCTCATTTATTTTGGTCATTTTGTTCAATCTTTTTGGATTAAAGTGCTTTTTTAAAAATGCTTTCATTATCCAAAATAATACTATTCATGGGTCATTATTTCCTTTTTATGTGCCCTCTGGTTTCCCCCTTATTTCTCATGCGTTTGTTATGTAGGCTACTTAAATTTAATTCATAATTCCCTTATTGTTTAAAAATGAACTATAGTTTGTAGAGACTGTATTTTGTTTTATTTGTACTGTAAATCTTTTGTTGTTATTTTAATAAATAAACGATCACGCCATGTGATCGGTCATCATGACTGCAGCAACTTTGAGCCCCCGAAGTGTCCAGCTTGACGGCTCCGTTTTCAACTCCGCCCCCACCTGCGCTCGGCTAATCTCGTTGATCATCGGCTGCAGCTGTGCTTCATGTCGAACGCACCTAATGTTAAGCCCTGCTTGTAACACATGTAACCAAGAGTTTGCCTAAACACTTACGTGTATAAGAAAATGATAAACATTTTCAACTGAAATTATGCATGTTTATTACTTTAATTAGTTTAGTTAAGTAAATTAGGTTTCAACAACAAATGGCAAAAAAGCACAAAAAAATTACAGTGTAGCATACAGGACAAAATGTATTGCACAGATTCCGACCCACAACTTTAACACATTCAAAATTGAGTCTATTACACACTCATTTACAATTTTGTTTGGTTAAATGGCACAGTCATAGGGGAAATATATTAAAACACTGTAAATGTGCTTTTCATTGGGGTGAATGAAGGATGGGTCACTGGTTCACTGCACTGTATCATCTGTGTAGTGTTCCATTCAGCATATAAAAATGGTAAACGTGTGTAACTAGAACTTCATTTTGAATGTCCTAGTTGCCTTTATGCTGACTATAAATAAAGTAATATAAAATATATATTCATGGGTGGCACTGTGGTTAGCACGCTCGCCTCACAACAAGAAGGTTGCTGGTTCGAGTTCCTGCTGGGTCAGTTGGAATTTCTGTGTGGAGTTTGCGTGTTCTCCCTGTGTTCGCGTGGATTTTTTTAGGGTGCTCTGGTTTCCCCCACAGTCCAAAGACATGCACTGTAAGTAAATTAAATAAGCTCAATTGGCCATAGTGTATGTGTGTGAATGTGGGAGTGTATGGGTGTTTCCCAGTACTGCTGGAAGGGCATCCGCTGTGTTAAACATATGCCGGAATAGTGTGCGGTTCATTCCGCTGTGGTGACCCCTCATAAATAAAGGGATTAAGCTGAAGGAAAACGAATGAATGAATTAATATATTCATATATATTTTTTTACTGGAAATGACAAGGCTTCTCCCAAAAGATGATCAGACTGAACGCAAAATAATATTTTTAAAGAAAGCTGGAAACTTGTAACCATTGACTTTCAGAATATTTGTTTTTCTTACTTTAGATGTCAGGGGTTAGCAGTTTTCATCTTCAAAATGTCAAAAAGAAACTCAGATTTTAAACCCCTTGAGGGTGAGTAAACAGTGAGTACATTTTTTTGGTGAACTATAATTTTAAGAATAACATATTGATACTATAACACCTAAATCTTTAACTGTGATTTCAGGGGAACTTTAAACACCATGCTAAAGTGCATGCTATTTTGTTTGTAAATGAATCAGTACAAAAACACATTCCCACTCACCCGAACGTGCCAAGGTCAGAAAAAGAAGAAATAGTATTTTCCATAAATAATTGAAGCCTAATTTATGACCATTAGCATTTTTCCACTGACACTTTTTCTTGACCAATTTGAACATTTCCTCCATTTTAAGAAAAAAAAGATCTGCACATGTTCTGTGATATTTGCCCTAAACTGATAAGACCTTTTAGACCAGACTTTTTTCATTTTCAGGAATGAGAGCATGTGTCAGAAGTTTAACCATGAATGCAGTTCTTTCTTTGGCAGTGTTACCATGTTGATTGCTGTTGGATTTAGTTTAATGTTGTAATAAAGATTAGGCTCAACGAAATCTCCTGTAATTTTTATTTATTTATTCATCTGTTGTTTTGAAGTTCAGGCTCTACATGATCTGAAAAAGCAACCCCCCTTTATAATGCAGACGGAATCAGGCTACATCATCTTATAACCAACTCTTTGATGGATATTTCTCTCCAGCGCTATAGATTTGAACGGAGCACCACATCAAATGAGTTGCAGTAACACTGAACAGAGATCCGGCCAATTTTGAGTCATCGCGCTGCGTTTATTTTCACGAGGGAAGGCAGCTTATTTGATTAAGATATAATTGTGTGCAGAGTCCTCCTTGTACAGATGCACTTGAGCAGCAGGGGCACGAAAAATGCTCTGCTTGTTCCAAATCAAGAAAGAAGTCATGATGGCCTGTCACAACTAAACATGTTAGGAATTACACGCTTTACAGAGTTCAGGCACAGACGGGTTCAGCATGGCCGCCTCTGAAAACAGGTGTGTAATATAGAGCTCTGCCATGGAAAGTGGGAATTTGAGAGAGGGAAAAAAAAGGTGAAACTGGGTGCTGGTGAATAATGAAGGCTATTAGGAGATTTTGTAATCAGGGGTCAGCAACCATTTGTGCAAAGGGCATGTTTAGTCGTTTCAGTAGTAAATCTTTTTTTTAGTTCATAAAAAAAAAAAACTTTTTTTTTCAAATCAAAGAATCTTTGGTTATTTATATGTATACATTTTATTATAATATTACATATTAAATATTTGTAATTATTTTGTAAAATAATTTGTTAAAAAAAGATTTTTCTTTTAAAATTTTGTTAATTTCAATGAAGTTAATACACTATTTGAAATGTAATGTACAATGTTGAAGTCAAAATGATTAGCCCTCCTGTGAATTATTATTATTTTATAATTATTATAATCAGTTATTAGAAATTAGTTATTAAAAGTATTATATTTAGAAATGTGTTAAAAAAATCTTATTTCCATTAAAAAGGAAAAAAAATATACAGTGGGGCTAAAAATTCTGACTTCAACTCTATATTACAAATTGCACTAATAAATACAATAGAAAACATATATAAATCAAAACAGAACAAGTTATTTAGGGTTGCTCGTAAATAAAGGCTGAGAAAGCTAGAATTTGATTGATGTACAGGTGTTAAAGTCCTTAAAAAGCATTAGCTGAATACACTCACTTTTGTCTGTGCAGTGATTACCTCACTAAGTAATTGTTTTTCTTTCTTTCATTTTTCCCCTCCAGAAACTCTTAAAGAGCACACGTGGATGATATGGATGACTGAAACTTCCCATCACATCCCTTTGTTTGATCAACAGCCCTGAGCCTGTTACCTAATATTTACTTTAAAACTTTATTTTGTGTGTGCTATTATATCTGGGACCGTCAAAGATTTAATTCTATTATTTCCTTAGGACTTTTTGAGCTTACTGTGGAATTTGCGTTTTCTTGTTCCAATTTTGGGTCTGCTATCAGCATGTGATCCATGAAGACCTGAACCTGTTGAACCTGTGTAAACAGTGGATGATGGACAGTATCTAGCCCAGATATCTAAAGCAACACATGTGTCCTTCATCTCTTTGGATTGTATTATGATTAATGCCTGTAAATAAACAATTTGTACCACTTAACTTGGGTAGCACACGGCTGAGTAACCGTGCAGTGTTTCTTTCCATGCTCTCTAAAGCAACAAGATATTTGGCGCTCAGCCATCGACAACATTGCAACCATTATCTGTGGCTTGCTCACGAAAGGAGGTTTTTAGCGGGAAACTTCTATCAGATGATATTTTGCTCTTTCTTGTTGACTCAGTATCGAATGGATATCTTTTAACAAGATGGTATTTTTTGATTTCAGATTCAATCACTGCTGTTAGAGCTGTAAGAAAATACATGGGTAAATCTAATAAAATATGTGTTAAGATCATATCCTGTAACCTTATGTGGAAAACTTGCACTGATTTTGTACGCACAGTCAGATTTTTGTATTTTTTTGTTTATTTTCCAGATGTGTAAAACAGAACAAATGCCAGAATCTGCCCCCAAATTCCTTTTAGACATTTTGCTCTGCATGTTGGGCGTACATGCATCTATCCATACCCCATGTCCTTCCATGAAATAAACATCAACAGAGCTTACATCTCCGATAGATACTATGCATCCTTATATCTGTGCATTCACTACGTTTACATGGAGATCAGTAATCAAATTATTTGCCTTAATCTGAATAAGACAATAATGTGATTAAGGTGTTTACATGAGTTACTTTTTGAATGTTCCTTTCATGATCCCATTTTACATGTTATAGCACATAATTCGGCGTCATTGCATCACCACGCTATCCACATTTTCTCCGGAGTTTTTCATATTTAATTTGTCAACTTTAACTGCAGTTTGGCGTTTGAATAATACGACTAAAATCGTCATACTCCACATGTCTTAATCCGATTTCTGTTTAGTTCAATTATGACCAGGGAATGGCAAAAATACATTGATATGTATTTTTTAAATAAAATACCAAATACCTCCATTTTAAGTGTATCAAAATACAGCAGCCACAAAACGTATAAAAAAAAAAATACTGTATTTTTGTATTTTGAAAATACTACAAAATACTTTTACAAAGGAGCATGACATTTTTTAAATGTTATCAACAGACCTATATTCGACCAATCCCTTCACTATTAGTAAAGTAAACAAAGTTTGATAACAACAGCTTTTCTCTGAGCAAGTCAGCTTTTCTGCACCTCATTCACCTCTACTGTACATGAAGTATTTATAAAAATGTAACTTGTGTTTCTCTTTGATTTTAGTATAGATATTGTACAAATTTCATATAGAAAGTCCTGCCTTGAAGATGATCTTTGTAAAAACTATTTAATGCAGATAATGAGTTGGAAAATAGTATATATCTCTCTATAACTCTATTGTGAAAATTGCCACCATCTCATAACAGTCCTACATTTTAAAAGGTTGATATAGGAAAAGGTTATTTAAAATGTGTTCACATACTTTAAATCTATTTTATTTAAATTTTTTTGTTGAAATCTAATTGTAAAATCACGATTTCTGAAAACTACTTAAATCTCCAGTTTTAGTCATTTCCATAAGTCTTTTTTTTTTCTTTTCATTTGTACTCTTCAATGCACTATATAAAATATGATATCCAAAAATAATGTAAACTATCTGTTTTTGCTGCCATAATATCAGAGTTGGGAGTTTTTGACCAGTCTGTAGACTGGAGTATTATTAAATATTTGTCTCATACTGATTAACTATGTCATAGTGTACATATAAAAGTACATATAAAGAGCAACAGCAGATCAGCTACTGGCATTTGAAACTACCAATAAGGTTTTGTAGGTATCGCCACTGTAGGACTTTGTTGTTTGTCTTTTTTTGACCAACTCTGCTATTTGTCAGTTACTTTCTTTATATGTGATGCATAATTTACATCCATACTCCAAGCACTGATCAACTTCTTCAATACTCATTTATTTTAATTTTTTATTTTATTTGTTTATTTGGCAGGGACAGTGTACATTAATTAGCATTTCTGCAAATCAATTTTGTAGTCTGATCTCAAGCCTTGCCAAATAACTGACAAAACACCCTTATTAAAGGCCAGATTTTTATGAAGTCATAATGTAGACTTCTTACAAAGTATTTTACAGTATTTCAAAAATACAAGACACCAAAGTATTTTGGTATAAAATATTAAGCCATTTTCATCAACCTTATCAAATACAAATTACAAAATACTATTTTGTACTTTGTACTTGTATCATAAATACTGCCTATTGCTGATTATGACTTCAGTCGCATTAAGGTCATTAAAAATTACTGTTTACATGGACTCTTAATCAGAGTATTGTCTGAATAGTATTAAAATTGGATTATCTGTGTCCATGTAAACATACTCGTTTTCATACATATTCTCCTAATATGGATAATTCCATCTGTGTGTTTAAAGAGACACACACAGAATTGTTCCTATATCGCAGTGGGGACTCTCATAGACGACATAATGGTTTCTATGCAAACTGTATATTTTTCCCCTACCCACAAACCCACTCCTTACAGAAAACAATCTGCATTTTAACACTTTCAAAATACTTTATTATGTGTGGTTTGTAAGCATGTTTACCCATCAGGACCTAAATTTTGGTCCCCACTGTAACATAAGTCCTGATGTGAGTCTGTTTGCATTCAGATTTGATTCACACACCACACACACATTTAATAATACATTGCAAAATATGAGTGAAATATGTCATTCAAAAGTTTGCTAGGATTTCAGTATGCTTTGTTTTTTTACTGAAGACTTAAAGTCTGTTGGGGTTGTATTTCTTTCATCAAAAAGAGTAAAACAGTTATCTTGTTCAATATTATTTTTGTTTTGATATTTTAAAATATTATTTATTTTTGTGATGGCAAAGCTGAATTTTCAGAGGCCATTGCTCCAATCTTCAGTGCATATGCTAATTCTATCTTATTTGTTGCTAATGTCTGGAAACTAACGTTTTCAGGATTTTTTTTGATGGAGAAAAAAGTATTGATTTAAAATAGATTTATAGATTTTTTTGCCTAACTGCTTTAGCTTTTGGTTAATATAATGCATCTATTTTGAATAAAATTATTAATTTCTTTAAATGATAAATGCAGCAACTCCACCCCAACTGTCAGTTCTGTACTGCTCTGTTCGTCTTGGCCATTGTGTGTGTGACCAGAGAGCCTGACCCCAGGACCACAGGAAGGTAAATGTTTGGGTCTCACTTTTCGGTGTATACCACCGGTGATCACATGACCTGGGAGTCACCCTGCTCTAATCCTTCTGTCAGAATTAATTGGGCTGCCAGGGATTGATCAGTGTAGTGTTTGTACTTTCTGCCCGCCTTCAGGTTTTGAGAAGAATTGCCTGTTGATAACAGCTCTGAATGTTCTCCAGACCTCTGGATCCACATCTCCTATCTTTATCTTTCATGTATTTCATTTTCATCCACATCTATCTTCATTCTCCCAGCAGGAACAGTACTGTTTGTTCTTTTTTTTATCGTTTTCTTTTCTTTAAGCTTTGTTCTTGTCATTTAGCCTTTTTTTTCAGGAGCAGACTGTGGGATCAGTGATCATGATTCACCTTGTCAAAAATGACCAGAAGAGGGCAACAATGAGAATATGTGCCATGTAGACATTTTTATTATTTTTTGCAATACTTACTTTCTCTTTGGATGCTGTAAAAAATGGAAACTATGCAAATACAAAACATTTGCTCATTTAACACAGTCTATAGCAATCCTTACCACTAGAACAGCTTTAAAGTGATTGGTGTGCATTATGATTTTTAACTTTTTAAGCACTTATATTAGTGTTTGCAGTCAGTTATGACGTATCGCTTTATTGAGTTTTAGTGGAAAAGGGGTATCAGAATTCTTTTGTCTAAGAGTGTTGCTGCTCTCAGACAACAAAAAAAGTTACTGGGACATAAATTATCCTCAAAGTCCTTGACAAATTTAAAGGAACATTTTTTTAATAAAGAAGAATGCATTTTTTTCTGTAACCTTAAATGAAAACAACTTGCCCCATATTATTAGTTGCTTCATTTCTATCAGCCAAATGAGATTGACCAATAGCAAACCACAACCATACAATCAATTATTTAAGGAAATAATCCTTAAAGTAAAGTCTTGTAGTACACTTTTTTTACTTTACATGCACCTTGCAGGTAGCTGAATGGGCTTACTTTTAACTTCATAACTGCCTTGTTTTTTCATGCACTCAAACAATTATCATCGCTGCTTGTTCAAAATGAGCGAAAACAACACAATTCTTGTATTTAAAAAAAAAAATATTAATGTTCAATCCACTTAAACTTGTAAAAAACATGGAGACAACATGATAGAATTGTGTTGGCGTAACTGTCTGGTTTGTGGACGTGTAGTTCCCTGCATTCTTTGCGTGGGATTGTGTTAAGATGGGGAAATGTTGACAATAAAAGTGATCTTAAGTGTTGTAAGTTAAGAAAAGAAACTTGGAGTTTAATCCTTACTTAGTTTTATGATTTAAAATATTTTTAAGTAAGGTTTTGAAGTTACTACCTTGCAGAAGAGTAGCGTTCATGCTTTGGCTGTTGGCAGCTTTATTAACAACAATGTTTGATACCTCAGTGACCCATAATTATGCTTTAAGTGATTGAGTTTTAAAGAGCCCCTATTATGCATTAAAACAAAGGGAATATTTTGGTTTTTAGGGTCACCAGTCTGTTGTGATTGGTCGACTGTGTTCTGTGTGAGGGTGCACTTACACTATGCTATTCGAACTGTGCCCAGGCATGTTTCATGATTCGTTTGATAAGTGTGAGTGCTCTGAATCGGATTCAGTCACGGTTCAGTGGGCTGGCCCTGGCCCGGTTGGAAGAGCTGTGCCAGAGCATGGTTCACTTGGGCTTTTTGGTGCGGTACGCTTGTAGTGTGAGTGCAAATCGCGCCTAAAAGCTAAAGACGCGATGTCACTTTTAGGGTAGCGTTTCAGATTTTTTATCATTCTTTTCAAAGTATGCAAACTGTCGTAGATTATTAGAAATGCAAACCCCTCACTGCACGTCAGCTGCATCTTCAGGAAACCTCCTAATACCTGCATCACAAGGACTTTCATGATAATTTATGAGCGTCAAAAGTTGTGGATCTGTTTGGCAAAGTGTTTGAGTGTGTTTTACTGCATCCCAAACGACTAACAATAATACAAAACGATATGACTAAAGCAATCTCCAGATACGCTTTGGCACAGTTCAAGACAACTGTACCAAATGTGAGCGCGCTTAGACAGAGAGAAATGCCCACTACGGCTTATCAACAATTTTAAAGTAGTTAAAGTGCAAAGTGTATGTGTGAGCCCAATGAAGGAGTGCATTAAAGCAATGCAGTTTAACACCAGCATATTGCTCTTTCTTAACCATAAGTAAAAACTGACACACATTCAGTATTAATCCACACAGTGGCAAAAGCTAAACTATTTTAAAACTTGACCGCCGCACGTGTGTAGGAACAGCTGACGGTATCCATAGCAACAACAAACGGAAGTGGAACGCGAGCTCACAAAAGTATTTAAATCCATAAATAAAGCAGCACAATTTCAGCGTGGTTTTAAACACGATATGAGAATATAAAGAGTTAACCAGATACAGTATAAGCGGTTACAAGTAACAAAACACAATTGAATACGTAATTTGCAAGCTAGAGAAAGGAGGCAATCATTTTAATCCCACTTACTTACACTTGTGTAATGGAGGAAGAAACTGATCCATGAAGTGTGTAAAGTTCCTGTCAAGCTCTGACAAAGTCTTATACATCTATAGTCTTTTCTGATCTTTTCTTTAACAAACGGCCGATGATTTTTTTGCAAAAATAAACTTCAACGACTGACTCTTCACAGCCTCATCTTTGGGTAGGGAAAATAACACTAACTTTCCCTCATCCCACTTTAGAGCACAGCGTCTATGCGGCTTGATTCAACCAGGATCTTCTACAATGTTTGCCTTCATCTTTTTCTTTCTACAGTGATTGTGGGCGGGGCCGGGGGTTTCAATTTTCCGTGCAACAAATGGGAGGGGCTTGAGTTCTGTATCCATATCATGTTGACACGGCTAAAGATTCATTACAGCAGCGATTCATTTGAACCACTATGAGTCAACTCTTTTATAGAAGAATCAATAGTTTTAAACACAGTGCACTTTCAGATTTAAGCCTTAGCTGGATATTTCACTTGACTTAGAGCTGTGTTACACACTGCCTGGGAGGTCATTTTCAAAAACCCATAATAGGGGCTCTTTAAAACTGTTTCAGGCAAGTTAAATTCACAAATCAAATGAAATAAAAATGATTTGAGATAATTGATTCAAAATTAATTTTGCATGTGGGTTTTATTTGCCTAAAATAAGTTGAAATAACTAGTCAAATAGGTTAAATTGATACAATTCGAATAGGTTGAAATAACACCATTCGATTTCAATCAAAAGTGTTCCTTAATTTAATTAAGTTCCTTTAACAACTTTCAGTTCAACAAGGAGCTGAAAACACTGAAATCAAGACTCCTTAGACCCTTTTTCTACTCTTTTCTTGTCCAATACTTAACATCAGCAAATTGTCTTTACAGAGTCTACATGCCTAGTTGTTGCTGTGTTTTTGCTGATTAGATATTTCATCTAATGAGCAGTTTAGCAGGTTTTTGAACAGAAGTAGCTGTTAGTGTACAGTGTGTCACCATTATAAAATCAGTTGAGGTTTGCTTTTCATGTGCCTTAATGGTACAAAACCAGTACCTTTTATAATGGGGGCATATTAGTAACAGCTTTTGTGCCTTTTTTTTTTAAAGAGTGTCTTGAATGTCATATTAGCTGCATTAAAGGGTCTAGAGTTGATGAAAGAAACCAGTCATAAATGTCTTTTATAATTTCCCTAGTTCTCCATGAAAAGAAACTTCACACTATTGACGTGTCAGGGTTTTGTGACTCATTCTGGGCTGAGCTAATGGAACTCTTCCTCCCATTGCAGCAGGGCCTGGTCCTGTCGGGGAGATGGTCCCTGTGCTTTCTCAGCCCAAACCAGCTTTAGGAGCCAAATGTAGTGTGAAGGCGATGCCATAGAAGCTAACCTTCTCTGGCTTTGTGGTTTGTGGTAGGCATTGCTCATCCCCACCTGCTTATGTTATCCAGCAGTCTGCACTGACCCTTGGTGTTATAAAACTCTGCTGGGACATGATTTAAAAGGGCTCCAGGCCTTCTGATGTCATGCAGGATGTTCATGTGCCAGGTGAGTACCAAGCATAGGTTAGTCTTTTTGCTTAACCATGGCTTGTAAAACACTTAGCTTTTATTATTGAGCTGGAAGCACACGTTTGCTCTCCATAACATGTGCCATGATGCATTGGAAAGATGATCAGTATGGTATAATACATGTGTTTCGTCGCCATGGAACATTGGTCATTTAGAGTGTTTAAAAGAGTGCTAGTTTCTCCAAAGCCTTTAATGAAACAAGTTTAAACAGTCCCTTTAAGACAAGTCAAGTCACTCGGCCGCCATGTTTGAAATGCCTCTCAGGCAGTTTGCTCAGGCATTCTGTCTGAAAGGGGAAACATCAAATTCTTTAAAACTGTTTGCCAAGCTTATGATTACATTTCATATTTGGAATCACCATGAAATTAAACAACAACTGTCTTATAAATTTCATTTCCAAACGCAGTTAATGCACATATGCACTCAAAAGAAGCGAAATCACAACACCAACCCCATTTATGTCCGTTCTATAGATTAGCATACTCTGAATAATGATCGTCAGATTGCGCTTGTCTTTTGAAGTCATTCACAACTTGGTCTTGATGGTGAATCTCCACTAGAAATGAAAGTGACTTTTTGTTTACAAGTTTGTGGGCTTTTGACTTGTTGCCATCATGTGATGTGCGTTTGACAGGACAGACAGACCTTGCGTTTGTTTCATAGCGATTACAAAACCAAAACAACTTTTATTTTCAAGTGCACTTGGTTAATTTTAAAATACAGATTTCAAGCTTTATTTGGATATGTTTCTTAAGTTGTGAAGCGAGTATTTGCTAAGATTCCAGTGCATTTGTTGACCACAAAAACTAAAGGAACATGTCTGGTCTGAGCTTCTTCCCCTGAGAAACGTCAGCCTATAGCGATCGATGGTTGGCTACTCTACTAGTAGTCGGGGCTTCATTCACCATATTGATTGTTACACTTTTCTCAATTTAAAACTATAGTGACATGTCTTGTGTATTCTGTATTCTTTGGTTTAAAGTGGAAGATTTCTGATTTATTTAATTCTACTCCTACTTCAGGCCTCAGTTTCAGAGATCCATGATATAGTTATTATTGTTTTTTTTTCTGATAAACAAACGACATATGATGTAATTTATAAATTTTCCCCCTTCAACACACTTCATCAAATAGCACAAACTCTGTCAGATAAGCTCTAGTACAGTGGTCCATCCTTATTAATGTTTTTATTATTCTTTTTATTTAATGTTTTTAAATGTACTGGTCTTGATAATAGTTGCAATGACCTGCAGGACCCATAGCAAACAGTTTCCTTCAAGTTGCTTTAGATAAGCTTTTATAATCTTTCAGTGTACCAACTCAAATATGAACCCGCAAGAATGAAGCAAAACAAACCGATAAGATCCTTTTCGGCTTTTAATAGAGGGGTAATGTGCGGAAGAAGAGTATTGAAACATATCTGCCATGCTTGATTTCATTACACCACAGAAGTCATTACATTTAAACGGCTTTGCATTTGTTTGTTTGTGTTGCTCATTCCTTCAGTCAAGGCACCCGGCCTGGAGCACTAAACACGTATGTATTTGCACAGCTGGATATTTACAGATGCTGTTCCAGGTGAAGGAGTTTAACACAGTTGCTTGCTAGTTAACCATCAGTACTGTCTGGCTCACGGCCCACACGTCGACCTTTTTCTCTCTCTCTTAATGTGGCAAAGCTCTTTTAGTCTTTTGTGACCTTAAGGCCACCCTCAGATCTGCATCTTCTCCAAATGCACACAACCGGCTTGCTTCTAATCTCACTTTTCTAGGGTCTTGGTTTGTTTTACTTGTCCAGAATCCCACATAGCTCTTACAATGCCCAGGACCAACTCAGCGTTGATTTAATTTGATAACCCAACGAAAACGCTGAAGAATTGAAATTGGACATGGTGTTTGGAGCACTCACTTGTGGCTTGACTATAGATGAAGCTTGTTTTTGTCAAAATTGCATAAAAATATTTTTGATTTGTTCTTCCTGGAAGTTCTTGTGTGGTCAGTGTGGGTATAGTGTCCTCCAAATGTTTGGAATTGTGCTAGACACAAAGGAGTTTGGAAAATAGCATTTTCTGATGGCATAAACTATGAAGCACATTTCATTACATAAAATCAAATGTATTTAGAAAATAAAAAAATTTCTGTCAAGATGTGGTGTTTTTGCTGAATATCTGTAAGGGTTATGACACACCAAACCCTTGAAAATGATCTCAGAAACAATGGTAAATAAAAGCATTTCAATTCATTCCAAAACTCTATGTTTGGAAGTGAAAATAATGGCCTGTCTTCTTGATGAACGTCTTTGGAATTACCAGCAACATGGTTTCTTTTCTGATTTAATTTTCTTTTATGCAGTTTTAGTAGATGTTTTAGCCCAAGATCATGGGCTGCAAATCAGTGGTAGCTCTTAAAGGCATGCTTTTTTGTTCTTGTTTTTAAGTTGATTCAGTCCTTAGGACTTGAACCCATGACCTTAGCACCAAACTCCACTGTTCAAGCTATTCAGTCACATAAATCGAGGCACATCTTTGAAGCAAATATACCATTTTTTTTCTTGAATGTGTTTCCATCATGTTGTCTTAAAAAATAAAAGGTCCACCTTAAGTGGAGTTTTTATATGCACATTTTAGAAATTTTATGTCTATCCGTGTTCTGCAATCTATCATTTTTATGATATTTTAAAATGTGGAGGAAAGCCGGCTGAGAACAGGTCTTTGGGAAATTATGCCTCTGTAGCACTTAATTTGCGAAAATGGTTTCCTTTCACTTTAAGGGGTCTGTATGTGTTAAATGAGGGGGAATCAATCACAGTTAAAGCTTTAGATCCTTCTGGCTTGTAGCCTAATGTTTGGATGGGTAATGGGATTACCCATATAATCATCTACACTCTGGGCTGAAACCAAAACCATATCAGTAACGCATACCTCTTCCAACATACCTTTTTTCCACAAGTCATCCTCTTTTCCTTTGTGTTAGGCAAGTTGCCAGTTACAATGTAACTTCAGTACATAAACACGGTGAATACTGCAGGACTTCTTTGATCTGCACAGAATGATCTGTTTTTAGTATGTAAACCAGCTGTTTTAATTCCGAGATGGTTGTTACCAGTGCAAAACAACTTGTTATGCCAGGGTAGAATGCTTTTTACCCCAGGCAGAGAGGTGACATAAGCAATTCTTTGGACTTCATTCTTTAATAACAGGACTTTAATATTAGCATGATCTTTGATGGGGATTAGAACCAGCTCGATTCAGGTGTATTTGATTACAGGCAATTCCAGGTCTTCATTACAGTTATTGTAGGCGGAAAACATTTGGAAGGCCCCTGTATGTCCCTGTTCTTTTTCATCTAGCTCCCGTCCCACTTATTGTTGATGATCTAACTTAGCTGTCCATGCTTGTACTTAACTTTATTACTGCAGTCATTAGAATTGATGAATCAAGTGATTTTGATTTGCAGGTCTGCTTATCCATGCTAGAACTGCAACTGCGATGCTAGTGTTTCTTAATTGTCTGCTTTTTGATGTGCTGATGTTATTTACATTTGTTTCTATGCAGTTGCTAGGGAGCAGTTTGCTGCAGTCTGGATCCTCAAGTAAAAACTCCATATTCATTTTGTCCATAGTAAAAAAAAAATATATTTTTAACAATAACTTATTGTTAGTTTCAATTAGTTATTGTTAGTGATTGTATATGCATTTGTTGTGCTCACAATAATTCATTTCAAGTAGTTTAATAGCAGAACTACGTTACTCATGATGCTGTACAGAGAATCTCAACAATCGTAGATATGAGGTGAGCAAAACATGCTGATATGTTTGTAGTTTTGTCCTTTGTTAATGCCATAACACAGTCTTGTACTTTTGTCTTGGCTTTGATTCTCTTTGTAACATTGTTATTGACAAGTAGTTGGTTTGGTTCATGGGTTATAATGCTTTAAAATTACTTAGTAGAAAAAAAAGTGAAACAAATTGCAAAAAATGTCTTATTGCCTGAATCCTTATCCCTCGAATGATAAATCTGTTCAAGCATAGAAACTAAAAATTGAGCACACATACAGTAGAGCTACAATAGAGTTCACTGCTGGTTGTTTTGAGGTTTTCTTATGGGGCTTTCAGATTATGGATTTTCAATAATGAGTGAATAACCCATGTAGTTACCATGCGCAATGATACATAAGTGTTTGTTCTACAACTTTATCTGTCTCGCACATTCTTATCTGGTAATTTAATACATACATATACACCCACCAGCCACTTTATTAGGCAGATTTGACGGCTGCACATTCATGATGCGAATCTCCCATTCCACCACATCCCAAAGGTGCTCTATTGGGTTGAGCTCTGGTGACTGTGGAGGTCATTTGAGTACAGTGAACTCATTGTCATGTTTAAGAAACCAGTCTGAAATGATTTGAGCTTAATGACATGGCGCGTTATTCTGCTGGAAGTAGCCATCAGAAGATGGGTACACTGTGCTCATAAAGGTCAGCAGCTATACTCGGGTAGGCTGTGGCATTGACACAACACCAGTTGGTTGCTCAATTGGTACTAATGGGCCCAAAGTGTGCCAAGAAAATATGACCCACACCATTACACAAGCACCACCAGCCTGAACTGTTGATACAAGGCAGGATGGATCCATGCTTTCATGTTGTCGATGCCGAATTCTGACCCTACCATCTGAATGTCGCAGCAGAAATCGAGACTCATCAGACCAGGCAATGTTTTTCCAATCTTCTATTGTCCAATTGTGGTGAGTCTGTGCGAATTGTAGCCTCAGTTTCCTGTTCTTACCTGACAGAAGTGGCACCCCGTGTGGTCTTCTGCTGCTGTAGCCCATTCGCCTCAAGGTTCAATGTGTTGTGCATTCAGAGATGTTCTTCTGGATACCTTGGTTGTAACGAGTTATTTGAGTTACTGTTGCCTTCCTATCACCTGGAACCAGTCTGGCCATTCTCCTCTGATTTCTGGCATCAACAAGGCATTTGCACCTACAGAATTGCCGCTGACTGGATATTTTCTCTTTTTTGGACCATTCTTTGTAAACCCTAGAGATGGTTGTGCGTGGAAATCGTAGTAGATCAGCAGTTTCTGAAATACTCAGACCAGCCAGTCTGGCACCAACAACCATGTCATGTTCACTTAAATCACCTTTCTTCCCTATTCTGATGCTCTGTTTGTACTGCAGCAGATTGTCTTGACCATGTCTAAATACATTAAGTTGATGCCATGTGATTGGCTGATTAGAAATTTGTGTTAACGTGCAGTTGGAAAGGTGTACCTATTTAAGTGGCCGGCAAGTGTATTTCATATATTACGCATGTAACAGCTTAAAAATTCACGTTCTATAAGAATATTCCTAATTTTCATTGTAGAGCAAAACATTAAAGTTTCGAGTTATGCATATGACAGGCTTTTTATTCACAATTTCAAGTACCTCAGTAAAATTTTATGAAAAAATGCAGATTTATTCTTCATGGTTTTCCTTTCAAATGTTATAATATGTAAGTTGGTCAGTGTGATCTGATGCACTTACTGCTTTATATGTGGCAGGTTTAATGATGGATTAAATGTATCTCAAACATTGGCTAGTCAAAAATTAAATTAGAGCTTGATTTTAGTGAAATTGTTATAATGGCACATGTCTGACCACATACGAAATTGCAATTAAAGAACACAGAGTTTTTGTAATATCCTGAAGAGTAGCACTCTGACAGAGACCGTATATTAAAACTGATTTCTTGGAAGGGACTTTTGTAAATTTGGTAATGTGCCTAAAAAGAGACCCTTGTAAACACTCCGTGTAACTCGGTGTACTTCGCAAAGTATTTTGGGTTCAGTGTAAATGACGGTTGCGTTATTGTATCATATGCTGTTGTAAGAAATCCCAGATGCTGCATCATTAAAAAGCTTAACATCTGCTGACTGGCACAAAGTGGCAAATCTGCAGTAGATTGGTGTAATGCACGAATTGACTTTCACACAAAAAGCACACATTTCACCGTTGTTTCTCATTCCCACACTGTTCCTCTGTCACATGATTCCTGCTGCCTCATTGCCTTGAAACATCTGTTGACAAGGGAGGAGTGTATTGAATGGCCGAAATACTCTAAATACACCAGACATTTGACTTCAAACAACACATAGAGAGGTCCAGACGATAGAAGACACTCTAGATGTTTTCACATTGTCAGTTCAGATGATTCGATAATACAATTACACAGATGTGTATTAAACCATGTTCCATAGTTGTTGAACTTGGTTTTTTGCCTTTAATGGAAATAAAGAGTTCTCAGATAGCTGAGCGAAACAGCAGCCAGACAACCAATAATGAATATAACTGCTATTGAGCTCATTGTTTTTACAAGTTAAATGCATCACAAATCCAATATATGAGAAGTTGGTTATCTGTAATGCTATACTCTAATGTTATACCTCATCTAAGTCTCATCTTTATCTCCAGAAGGTTCCTCTGTTTGCAGTGCAACACCTGCGTCTCATCCACGTCTTGAACTGGCTCCAGCTTAAAATTGTTCTCTTTATCTTGGTACGCAGTCAAGGACATTGTGAAAGTGAGATGGCAACGTTGCTGATGTTTTTAAACTCAAACCACTCTCTCTCTTTAAAAGTGTGCATGAGGGAATCATACAGATGCTGAGTCCAAGAGAAACGGACCTGTCGCTGATGCAAGCCAATCAAAACTGAAGGTCAGTGTGATATATAATGCTCCTAGCAGCGCAAAGACAATCACGTAAAAATTCCAGGTAAAGATTTCTAACGGGAGTCGTTTTTTAAAAAAAAAAAACTGCGTAAAAGGCAGCAGGTTCGTGTTTGAGCAGATGGGGGAGAATTGGCCATGATTCCCAAGGGATGAAATCTACTCTGCCATGGAACCCGCCCCATGTTTATCTTTGAGCTTTATTGGATGTTGATGTTGGCCCAGTGAGAGAACCTCTTGTTTAAGGCTATTTTTAAGGGGAGAGCAGAAGGGGGTAGTTCTTGGACTTGGTTTGCTGCGGACCATTGTGCAGTCTCACAAACATCAGTACAGAGGTAAACCTGGTAATTCTCCATGAAAAACACTACATCCATCCCCACACATACAGCACCGGACAGTTCTGCCCTACAGCAGCTTTGTACTACACCACGATTTTCTGCTCAGTAGATTTCTATCAGTTATTTATTTATTTGTCCATTGATGTGTTTTAAAATATCCAGATGCGTTTGTGTTTCTTCAAAGCACTTTTAATGATCATCCAGAGCCTAAAGTCTAGTGAAACTGGCAGACAGTTTGAGCTTAACCTTTGTTCTCTATAGTGTAATGGGTGTCCCACCATGCTCTTCACAATATTTAAGTAACCATAGAAACTAATCCAAGAAACGCTTTTTAAGGCTAAATATTATTTTTGCTGTGCTGGCTGTCCAGTGACTGGGTGACATCACACGATGTGTGTAAAACACTGGATGAAGACGCTGCGCACCTGAGCGGAGTTTATAGATGACTCATGGGAAAACAAACCCCAGGCCCAATTGCCCCTGACTGAGCCTGGCGGGCTCTGCTATACTAACTGTTTAACACAGGGCAACATGGAGACTGACCTGCTAATCTGAGGTGCTTAACTCACAGTTACTGTAGTGTTTGAATTGTTAATTCATGCATTTTAACCATTGTTACTTTGTAAATAATTTCTGGGAGTTCTGGAACGAGTTCTGTTTTAAGTCTGATTAGATTCTGGAATCGATGGACTTCATGAATGGATCTATATTTACTAAATGTTTTGAGAAACAGGTTCATCTTATCTCATTGAGTCCTCATAAGTATCATTGTTGAACATAACCTTTATTTTATAAATATGAAGATATTTTTCTGATTAATTTGAAATGTTGACTTCTGAAATGGGTCATAGCCCATAAGGTAAAAAAAACCTCTTTGTCTATAAATTGATTCATTCATTGGTTTTCCTTTGGCTTAGTCTCTTATTTATCAGGGGTTGCCACAGTGGAATGAACCGCCTTTGTCTATAAAAATCATTTGAAATATTTGCAGTTGCAAAGAATGTACAAAACAAACTGTATGCTGAAATAACTACACTACCTGTCTTGTTGTCGATCCCAGTTGTAAGAGCAACAAATAATAATTGACTAGTTGATCATTTGGAAAAGTGGCAGAAGATAGATTTTTTTCTGATGAATCATTGTTTGAACTGCATCTCAATGATTGCAAATACTGCAGAAGACCTACTGGAATGTGCAAGACTCAAGATTCTCATAGAAATTTGTCAAGTTTGGTGTAGTAAAAATATTGTTTACGGTTACATTCAGTATCAGCCTGAAGTATCAAGACATTTGTGCTGCGCAATACATTACAAACCACTGGAGAGGGCAAATTCTTCAGCAGGATAGCGCTGCTCCTCATACTTTAGCCTCCACATCAAAGTTCTTAAAAGCAAAGAAGGGCAAGGTGCTCTTGGTTTGGCCAGCCCAGTCACCAGATGTCTGTGGTAAGATGGAGCAGGCATTAAAGATGAATCCAAAGAATCTTGATGAACTCTGGGAGTCCTGCAAGAATGTCTCTTTGCCATTCCAGATGACTTTATTAATAGGTTATTTAAGTCATTGCCGAGAGGTATGGATGCAGGTGTCCAAGATCAAGCTAGACATGCACAATATTAATATTTTTTTTCCAATGCACCATGACTTTATATTCTATACATTATTTCTGTTAAGTGACAAGATAAATGTATACTCAGCTTCTGATACCAAATTATTAACTAGAAGTCAAGTTATTAGTTGTTTCTCCTAAAACTTGGATAGGCGACAAGACTTTTGTCAGGTAGTGTATATTGCAACACTTACTGTAAATAAAAGCAAATGCATCTGCCTCTGAGAAGTTGTTCATTAGTTTAGTAAAGGTAGGGTTGTAGATTTCTTTTAGTAAAAATTATTTAAAAAATAAATTGTTGCTTATCTTTCTAAACACATAAGAAAATATTTTGAAAAATCTTGTAAAGAACTTCTGTATTTTGTAAGTGTCTTTTGCTAGCATGTTAATGGTTCTGTTGGCTGTTAATGGTCATTGGTTCTTTAAACATTCTTTAAAATTTCTCCCTAAAGGACTGAAACACTTAAAAGTGATTAAACAAACTGTTGTGAAGCATCAAATATGCATACGTTTGTCTTTTATTGTTGACATTGAACTCTTTCAGCCAAAAAGATGACAATTTAGCCATTTTAGCTGTCAAAATGCTCATCCTCTTTTTTTCTTTCATGTGATAAACAGTGATGGGGAATGTTACTTTAGAAAGTAATACATTAGAATATTGAGTTACTCCCCAAAAAAGTAACTAGCTGTATTAGTTACTAAGTAATGCATTAAATTACTTTTGACTTACTTTTGCGTAACATTTATTTTTTTATATATATATATATATATAGGAGCTCTGCAATTACCAACACTGTATAACCTGCATTTACCTTTAAAAAACACCAATTAATGTAGGATAATGTTATCTTCAGAAAACAACCTGACCCCAGAGCTATACATACCGTATTTACAGATTAATGAATGTTTAAACTTTTGTATTTTTTGTCTTATTAAAATGTAAAATCACTGTTGATTCAGATAGTCCTCTTTTCCTTTTCTTCTTTGTGTTTAAAATAATGAGAATATTTCCATCACAGAAGTGCAAATCTACTGTCTTCATGTCTGTCTGTTCCAGCATCATATTGTGAATTAACTAAACTAAAAAGTAACGTGCATTACATTTTTTTAAAGTAACTCTGATATTATTACTTAATTTTTAAAAGCAATAAGTTACTTTACTCGTTACTTAGAAAAGTAAAACTCATGTTACTTGTAATGTGTAACCCCCCAACACTGATAATAAAATTAATCTGGCTACTTGAGTATTTGACCAAGGTCCAGTGCCACTGTTTTACACAATGGAAAATTCAGTTTAGTCATTTCGCCTTGAATCAGATGCTTTATTTCCTCAATACGCTTTGTTTCTCTTTTCGGTATTTGCTTTTTTGCACTAATTTTCCACAGTTGAGAAATCTTTCACAGTGTTATCTCTGCATCGAGGAAGCATTTTGAAGTTTTTGGCTGCACCTCGCTAGTAATCATGACTAATCACTATCCCCCAGTTTGCTATGCAATTACACTGTTATTTTGCATTAGCAGGCCAACATCACAATCTAACCCGTTTCATTTTTTTTCCTTTTTTCAGAGTCCAGAGGTTCTGTGAGGTTTTTAAACAGCAATTACTTAAGTTGGATTTCTTGATGATAAAATAAACTAATTTTTGACAGATGTATATGGCAATGTACCAAAGACATTTCAAGTTTGTGACTGCACTTAGACATTTTTTTTCCTCACTGTTGTTGTAGATTTTTTGTAGACCTTTTGAAGAGTGAAAAGAAAGATATAGTATGATTATGGTTTGCCATAAATAAAAGCATTAGTTAGATCCAATCCCAAGTTGGATATTTTGTTAATAAAATAATCTTTGACAGCAGATGGACATTTCCTTTTCACAACTGCTATAAACTACTGATGCTTTTTTTTTTTTGTTTAGGGTTTGTCTTTACAGTTTTAACGTCTAATAAGAAACTGTCTAATGTTGCTATTAGTGGCTGTTTTCTGATTGTCTATTCTTTTAAATTGCTTCATTGGACCTTCATTTCTGTTCCAATAACTTCTGATGTTGAGCATCAGAATGGGGAAGAGAGGAGATTTAAGTGACTGTGAACGTGTCATGGTTGTTGGTACCAGACAGTCTGGTCTGAGTATTTCAGAAACTGCTGATCTACTGCGGATTCCCACACACAACCATCTCTAGGGTTTACAGAGAATGGTTAGAAAAAGACAAAATATCCAGTGAGCGGCAGTTCTGTGGGCGCAAATGCCTTGTTGATGCCAGAGGTCAGAGAACAATGGCCAGACTGATTGGAGCTGATAGAAAGGCAACAGTAACTCAAATAACCACTCGTTACAACCGAGGTATGCAAAAGATCATCTCTGAATGCACAACATGTCCAACCTTGAGGCAGATTGGCTACAGCAGAAGAAGACCACAACGGGTAACACTCTGGTCAGCTTTGAACAGGAAACTGAGGCTATAGTTTGCACAGACTCACCAAATTTGGACAATAGAAGATTGAAAAACGTTGCCTGGTCTGATGAGTCTCTATTTCATCCGATATTCTGATTGTAGGGTCAGAATTTGGTGTCAACAACATGAAAGCATAATATTATCCTGCCTTGTAACAACTTTCAGGCTGGTGGTGGTGGTTTAATAGTGTAGGCCATATTTTTTTTACAAATGTTTACTACTGTAAATGAATATAACTATGTTTTGACACATTTAATATATGCAGCTAAGAAATAAGTGAATTTTAATTTTGAAACGATGTACCACTTGCCATTACAAAAATCCTTAGCATTTGGCCCTGTAAAAGTCTGAAATTTCTTTCATAATGGTCTTAAAAAGGTCTTAACAAAGTCTTAAATTTAACTTGGTGAAACTTACAGAACCCTGTATAATGGTCATAGGCAAATTTGTTTTGGTGCTTTGTTGAAAAAGTTGAATAATTCTGACAGATATAGTGAAGTAAATGTTTTGTGTTGTTTTTTGTGTGAAAATTATGTACAGTGTTTCAACTCAAATGGCTGATTTGTATATTTTTAGTTTGTAGAGTTGAAGCAACAACGTTTCCATTGCACTCTTCAATCCCTTGAGCACTCTGGGTAACACACTGGCCAGAACCTGTTCAGCTACGCCTCAGTGTTAGCATGACTGCCAAACAAAATATAGAGGTGTATTTGGTTTCAGAAGAGCAGAAAAAAACACCCAAGTCAATAAATGTGGCATTGGCTTGGTCTTAGTTTTGCTTAGTCTGCAGAATAACATGCTTTGCTGAAGAGACATGGACTTCAGTCTGTGCCCAGTTTCAAACATGTTCTCAAGACTTTGCCGCACCAAACTCTGGCTGGTGTGCTTTTGACTGAAGTCCTGAAGGTTGCTTCAGAATTGTGCATTTTATGTTCCAAAGTAGTATATTGTCTATAATATCTACAGGTCTTTAGATAATTCCATTGCTTTTATGTAGACACTGCTGTGTTTTTTTTTTTTTACATACCTTGACAGACTGTCCATATCGCATGTTGGGATGTTTGTTAACTGAATTGTGAGACACTTCTTTGATTTTATTAATGAGATAAAAAGTATTAAAAGTTTTTATGAGGTCTTAATTTTTGTTCAAGCGTTGTCCAAAGTGTTTGACTCCAAAAAAGCATAAATATATTTATTTTCCTCCTAATATTTACAACGGCGTGCTCGATCCACGCGACTAGTTTGGGCTGGGGCATGTCTGACCAAGCTCCTCCGTCGAGGTGATGTCACGTACAATAATTTGCGAAGCTCTCCACATGTAGGAAAACCATAGAGAGAAGCAGATGGCAAAATGGGAAAATGTAAGTTTGCGTACTCCTGTTTGTAGATAGATGAGTTTAAACAGTGGCTGAAGACAACCATGTAATCTATTCTTTTAAGCTTTGTTTCTTCCGAGCTTATCTGAGTTCTGTTGCATGGTTGTGCTCCATTTATTTAACCACAACTGTTTATTAACAACTGTTTATTAAGTTAAATGTTTGATACTGATTAGAACTTAAAGTGGCGATGAGATAAAATATTCTAAGAAAGTCTTTAAATAGTCTTAAATAGATAAAGAAATTACCTTTAGGATTTCTGCATATACCCTGTATCATTCAAACACAAATAGTGAAATATATAATTATGTTTGTCCTTTAAAATGCTCCTTTTATTCTTTTGAATAATGTATATAGAATAATGTTGTCAGAAGTCTTAAAGATCAAAGTGCATGATTAATAAAGTCTTTTGTCTTTTAGGAAAAGGAATTGATTCAGAACTGCTTAAATTGCTAGTCACAAATGATTTCATTCTGACCGCTGGAGCTGGTTTCTATGGTCAGCATTATGTTAAGATGCATTAATTGTCAAAAACAACATTTATTCTGGCTTTTTTTTTTTTTTTTTTTACAAAAACTCCTGAAATGTATTTTATACATCACATCTGCACTTTGTAATTTATGATCAAATTTGCAAGTATGAGGTGCCATGCAGAGCTTAAGTTAAACTTAGCTCACATACACTACCTGACAGAAGTCTTGTTGCTGATCCCAGTTGTAAGAGCAACAAATAATAACTTGACTTGATCATTTGGAAACGTGTCAGAAGGTAGATTTTTCTGATGAATCATCTGTTGAACTTCATCCCAATCATCACAAATACTGCAGAAGACCTATTGGAACCAGCATGACCCAAGATTCTTACAGAAATCAGTTAAGTTTGGTGAAAAATTCAGTATGGGGTGTGCGAGAAATCTGCAGAATGGATGGCAACATCAACAGCCTGAGGTATCAAGACATTTGTGCTGCTCATTACATTACAAACCACAGGAGAGGGCAAATTCTTCAGCAGGATAGCTCTCATACTCATACTTCAGCCTCTACATCAAAGTTCCTGAAAGCAAAGGTCAAGGTCCTCCAGCATTGGCCAGCCCAGTCACCAGACATGAACATTATTGAGCATGTTTGGGGTAAGATAAAGGAGGAGGCATTGAAGATGAATCCAAAGTATCTTGATGAACTCTGGAAGTCCTGCAAGAGCATTTTTTGCCATTCCAGATGACTTTATTAATAAGTGATTTGAGTCATTGCAGAGATGTATGGATGCAGTCGTTCAAGCTCATGGGAGTCATACACAATATTAATTATTTTTCCACTGCGCCATGACTATATATTCTACTGTGTACATTATTTCTGTTAAGCGACAAGACTTTTGTCTAAGCAAAGTCAGACCTTACTGTCCTAATTAAATAATTCAAAATCAAGGCATGATCATATTTTATTTTGGTAAAACAAGCGTAATCTAGAGGCCTTTGCCTTTCATATAAGCCACTTCTGATACCAAATGATCAACAAGAAGTCAAGTTATTATTTGTTGTTCCTAAATATTGGATAGGCCACAAGACTTTTGCCAGGTAGTGTATATCAAATCTGACGTCTGACCCTAAAACGTGACAACATTCTCGTCCAATCTGTTAAAGAAAACTATGCTCTTCTTCTGATCAATATCAGTGGATTAAAATAACTTGTTAAAAAAATTAGGGCAAGGGTTCCTCTCAGGTGGTTCCTTCAGTATGTCTTTTGAGGGATGAGGTGTCTAAAGCCTGGTTTATACTTCTGCGTCAAGTGATCGACGTAAACCACATCGTATGCCTTGCGTGTAGCCGTGCATTTATACTTCTGCGCGCAGTTTCTGTCTCTCTGCAATACACTTCTGAAACGCTAACTGGCAGTAGGTTTTTATGTTTCTCTGTGTCGAGTTTCTTCGCTGGTGTTTTGTTTTTTTCTAAACACTTCCTTAATGTACAAGTGGCTCAAATTCGCTCATTTTGAGGCAGGAACCGGCAGACGTGCAACAACTTTAATCATAAGGTAAACACAAAACAACAGTCCTTCACGGGACTCCACACTTGTAAACACTCGCTGCATCGGGCGTGCGGCTCTCACCTCTGCCCACACTCGTCAGCGCTACCAAGCCGACTATTCACAGAGCTTGTGCTACGCGTACGCATTACATTTTTTGAGAGGTGCGCATTAACGTCGCTGACGGTTACGGCGAGGGGCTATGCGTCAACGCGTAGGCTGCACCGTAGCATACGCGTACGCTTGACGCAGAAGTATAAATCGGCCTTAAGTCTTAACATCCAGCTATAGGCGTGCCTCAAGGTTCAGTGCTTGGACCTCGTCTGTATACAATTAACACATCAGGCCCTATCATACACCCAGTGCAATAAGATGCAAAACGTGTTTGGTTAGATTTGTTGCTATTTTCAGACCAGCCCAACCCTAAGTTTCATGTTTTGCACCACGTTGTTTAAAAAGTAAATCCATTTGTGCCACTATGTGGACTCATGGGCTTGCTGGTCTAAAGTAGAGGTGTGTTAATGCACATTGTTGGCGAGTTGCTATTTTGAGGAACTGAAAAAGACTGTGCCATTGCCCATCTAAAAGCAGGTCTAAAGTCCAGCACAGAGTGCATTAGGTATGGGTTCAAACGCTTACACATTGCTTAATACACACAGGATGTACAGCAATACACAAATACCTTCACAAATGAAAAAAATTAAATATTAAAATGTTACAAAAATTATTTTCTACATAAATATTAAAACCACTAACTCCATGCCTTCTTCATGCCTCCATGCCTTATTTCAGTTAATTTATGATCATTTGCATTTGTATAATATTATTATTAGCAATATTATTTATTATATGCATATTTATATTTGTTTTAATAAAAACTAGTTTAGATTTGTTTACCTGTCGGGTTTTGGAGACTTATGCGTCACCATATGAGGCATAAGAATAGTTTCCTCATCCAAGAAAGTAAAAAAGTAAGTAAAGAGTAAAAGTAAAGTAAAGAGGCCAAATAGAGGAGGCTTGTTCTTGATCTTAATGCTGCAGATAGTCTGTTAAACTGTTTACTTGCTAGTGATGCATTCAGTTTTGCCACTTACAAAGTTCGCCATGTAAATAGCAAATGCACCATGGCGTGACGCAACTGACTTTTAAAGGGAATGGGAGATGAGACTCTGATTGGTTTAATGCACGTTTTGCTCAAAACACACCCAGAACTTATTAAGAGAATAAGCACAACCCTTTTAGAATAAGCGCCAGGGTGCAGGGCATATTTTTCTGTCCTTAAAATAGTGGATTCAGACATGCCCTTTATGCTCTTTAGACTTTGCGCCTACATCATTTAAAATAAGCCTATCATCTAGGATAATTCAGAAACATCGCTGTTTATATCACTGCAATGACACTCAACTCTACCTCTGATTTCAAACTGTAGTTTCTCGTATCATAGCCTACTTGAAATATCAAAGCCAGCATTTCTTCCCGCATGAAGCACCTTCGACTCAACCCTTCCACAACTGAGCTGCATGTGATTTGGAGTTAACTCAAATGCTGATAATGCTGTAAATGGTGCATTGTAGCACTAGAGGCACAACATTACTCGTTGACCTTTAAATTGAATGTTCCTTACTAGACTAATGACTTTTCTATCTCAGCTCAAGCTTAAGGTATGTTTAGCCATTTTCAAAAAAGGGCTAAATAGTCATGTTTTTCTTTAACACCTGACCTCTAATTAATAGAGCTTTCTATTCAATAGTCTATTTATTTAGTGATTTATAAAAATACTTTCTTTTTACACATCTGTTAGCATAACTTGGACTTCTCACAGAACTTACACTTTGCATTTTGCTTGTCTGACTGCTTGTCATTTGTAAATCACTTTGGATAAAAGTGTCTACTAAATACATCAACAAAAATCTATATATGTTAATACGGATAAAAACCTACCCTGAAGAACATTGACTTGATTGAAAGTGCGACCACTAGCCTGGCCACCCCTCACTTAAAAGCTAAAGTGTTTGTTCCTGACATAGCAACAGACACACTCATGAGGAAGATGGGAAAAGAAGGGATTAGTGCTTCATCTCACAGGCTCCAGACCTCTTTTCTCAGTCTGTTTGTTTTTACCACTAAGGGAGTGATATCATCCCCAATTAGAGGGGAAGTGCTTTTTTATGGGTTTTTCTCTGGAGGTGCAGCTCTGGAGTACTGAAAAGTGCTACAAACAATAATCTCTCCACAGTCGCTCTCACTGTCAAAGCCATTTGGAGTGCTCATCCACAGCAGACACACCAACGCACACGCACATACATACGCACATACATGCATGCATACAGTTGAAGTCAGAATTTTTAGCCTCCCTGAATTATTAGCCCCTCTATTTATTTTTTCCCCAATCTATATTTAACGGAGAGAAGATTTTTTCAACACATTTCTAAACATAATATTACAAATACAATACAAAATACAAATACTGATTTGTTTTATGTTTTCCATGAAGACAGTAAATAATATTTGACTAGATATTTTTCAAGACACTTCTATACAGCTTAAAGTGACATTTAAAGGTTTAACTAGGTTAATTAGGTTAACTGGGCAGGTTAGGGTAATTAGGCAAGTTATTGTGTAATGATGGTTTGTTCTGTAGACTATCGAAAACAAAATGAGCTTAAACGGGCTAATAATTTGACATTAAAATGGCTTTAAAAAATATTAAAACTGCTTTTATTCAAATAAAAATAAAACAAATAAGACTTTCTTCAGAAGAAAAAAATACTATCAGACATACTGTGAAAATGTCCTTGCTCTGTTAAAAATTATTTGGGAAATATATTAAAAAAAACAAATTTAAAGGTGGGAGGTTCTGGCACTAATAATTCTGACTTAAACTGTATGTATATATATATA
>CAIGQZ010033112.1:24531775-24546916 GCA_903798205.1 Danio tinwini
TTGCTTAAAATGCTTCTTGATTTAAGAGGTTTTCCATATTTAGGCTAAAAAAGAGACAAAAAAAATCTAAGAAAGAAGAGCACTTTTTGCAGTGTGGTCTTGACATGTCGGTCATTATTATATACACAAAACTGCTGAATAGTATATTGGTACGCTGATTGCATAATGTACTTAAAGCCACGATGGAGATATTCCTGGATCAGTTTCATTTGCTGGTCACAGAGTAGGCTGAACTTATAACTATGTATATTCTACCCGCCAAATCGGAGGGATCATAAGTGGATAAGTATGCTGGTTAAGCCACTAACCACAGATCTCTGCTTAATCCACCGCCTCAAGCCTGGAACATACAGTACTAACACATACAAGAACTAAAATGCTTGGCCATCACAAATATGTAATTCAATGTAGTATAAAGGAATAACAAATGGAAATAGAGACCACCTTGCCTTACTAGTGTAAAATGATAGTGTAAAAATTCAATTAATTTTGGTACATTTATCCTATAGCTGTCATAAAATTTTTTGCAGTATCATTATTTTCACCAATATATTTCATTCATTCATTCATTTTTTTTCAGCTTAGTCCCTTTATTAATCTGGGGTCACCACAGCGGAATGAACCGCCAACTTATCCAGCATATGTTTTACGCAGCTCATGCACTTCCAGCTGCAACCCATCACTGGGAAACACCCATACACACTCATTCACACACATACACATCAATTTTAGCATACCCAGTTCACCTATACCACATGTCTTTGGACTCTGGGGAAAACCGGAGCACCCGGAGGAAACCCACGCGAACACAGGGAGAACATGCAAACTCCAAACAGAAATACCAACTGACCCAGCCGAAGCTCGAACCAGCAACCTTCTTGCTGTGGTGATGCTAGTGAGCCGTCGCCCCAGTCTGAGGTCAAGAGCACTCTGAAGCAGGTTTTCATTCAGGATGTCTCTGTACATTGCTGCATTCATCTTTCCCTTTATCCTGACTAGTCTTCCAGTTTCTGCTGCTGAAAAACATCCCCACAGCATGATGCTGCCACCACCATGCTTCACTGTATGGATGGTATTAGCCTGGTGATGAGCGGTGCCTGGTTTTCTCCAAATGTGTCACCTGACATTCACTCCAAAGAGTTAAATTTTAGTCTCATCAGACCAGAGAATTTAGTTCCTTCAGATGCCTTTTGGCAAATTCCAGGTGGGGAGTGGCTTCCGTCAGTCCACTCTGCCATACAGGCCTGATTGGTGAATTGCTGCACAGATGGTTGTCCTTCTGTAAGGTTCTTCTTTCTCCACAGAAGAACGCTGGAGCTCAGACATAGTGACCACCGGGCTATTGATCACCTTCCTGACTAAGGCCCTTCTCCCCTGATCACTCAGCTTAGATGGCCGGCCAGCTCTAGGAAGAGTCTTGGTGGTTCCAAACATCTTCCACGTACAGATGATTTGACATGCACTGTCAACCCTGAGACCTTATATAGACAGGTGTATGCCTTTTTAAATCATGTCTAATCAACTGACTTTACCAGAGGTAAACTCAAATTTAGCTGCTGAAACATCTCAAGAATGATCAGTGAAAACAGAATGTACCTGAGCTCAATTTAGAGCTTCACTGCAAAGTTTGTGAATACTTATGTACATGTGATTTTTCAGTTTTTTTTTTTTTTTTTTATAAATTTGCAACAATTTCCAAAAAGTTTTTTACATTGTCATTATGGGGTATTGTGTGTAGAATTTTGAGCAAATAAATGAATTTAAACCATTTTGGAATAAAGATGTAACATAAAAAAAAATGTAGAAAAAGTGAAGCGCTATCAATACTTTCCAGATGCACTATGTGCAGCTCAAGTCTGGAAATTTTACCTTACAACTATTCAGATGTCCCACAAGTATTGATGTTCAAGCAGATATTTAAGACCATGCAATCAAATTGTTAAGATCATATTTAATCCATAATCAAGAAAAATAAACTAAAACAATCTCATCTTACCTTACCACCTAACCTAAGCCTAAAACTAAAATTTGATTCTGGCCCTGAATGTTGTTCCTGGACCAACAAAGATGGAGCATTTTGTAAATCACACTAAGCCACATATCCAATCATAAACCACAATGCACAAACAAACACCAACATACAACCCCCCCAAAAAAAACATGTCATTACTCATATTTAATTTCATGCCTTAACATACTGTAATACCTTCAGCAGACTTTGTGATCCATTGTGAGTCTGCACAACAAAAAGCTGAGATATTACAGAAGAAAAGCTGATTTCCCACAATCATGCTGTGCTCCATCTCGCTGAGCAGATCCTGCTAAAGCCTAGACCTTAGACACGCAGGAAACAACTTTCATTTCCCTCTTTGTGAGTTGAAGAGAGTGGTCTCTGCCCCCCCCCTTTACATGCCAACAATAGGAGGACACGGGGGAGTGAAGGAGCAGGAGGTCTCCATCTTCAGAACTGGGACCTCCTCTATAGGTGTAGATGAACAGAAGGGGGAGACTGAGCTGCCGATGCCCCCTAAATCCCCAGCGGGACCTCTGGAGTAATGAAAGGGAGGACGGCAGGACTGGGATTCCAGGCTGCCTCTGTGGAGAGTCTCTTTCTCCTGGCCCGGCAGGCAGCAAGGACCTAACCCTCGGGTCAAGATTCC
Organism: Danio tinwini; assembly: GCA_903798205.1. Taxonomy (NCBI): domain Eukaryota; kingdom Metazoa; phylum Chordata; class Actinopteri; order Cypriniformes; family Danionidae; genus Danio; species Danio tinwini. The sequence continues at coordinate 24,534,436 of CAIGQZ010033112.1, forward strand.
TGCACTTGCTTGCTTTATTCCTCTGACGACCAAGCTAATCACACTTCCCACATCACCACCCCCTCACAAGGGTTGGTTTTTCATCTAAAAAAAAAATCTGTCTGCATCCAAAAATCACATCTATCTTATACCTGCCTCCATATACTGTTTTGAAAAAAGGTTCTTTAATGGCATTGATGATTCCATGCAGAACAATCAACATCAATAGAATCTTTTTTAACTATTACACTTAAGGTAAAGTGCAAGAGATGTTTACTGAAAGGTTCTTTGGGTAAAGAAACATCTTCTATGACAGTACTTAGTGTGAAGTGGAAAAATATAAATTAGCAGTATATTATATATTAGTAGTATTTTAAATTAGTAGTATATTAATATTTAATAATTATTAGTAGCATATACAAATTCATTCATAAAATGGTGAAAGGGGAAAGGCTTGGTTGCTTGATCAGAGACTTTAGAATGCACATCTTTACTAGCCCTGGAAAGGATTTGTCAATGGGCCCGATTCACATTTGCATGTTTCTCAGTAGCAGAAGTCATCATATTTGGGTAAATTTAGAGTGCAGGGAATGGGAGAGTACAACAAATAATTATTAAATCCTGTTTGTTGAAATAATAAAAGAAAAACTCCACAACGGTGTTATCAAGACTTTCAGAAAAAGGCAAAAAATGTATGAGACTGATAAAGGCAGCCACAAGAGAGAACAGCATCAGATTTACTGTGTTGCCCAATACTCTGCATTTTAAACACTTCACACAAATGGTAATTAGTTTTCTGTAATCTGATGCAAAGATGATGAAAAAAAATCTAAATATAAAAACTTTAAGGATTAATATGCTGATGACCATTAAATGCATCATAACAGTCTTTTGAAAAGAGTTGATGGTCATGAACTGACAGAAACAGCAATGTAGGTTTACAGTACAGTACATCTGTCAAGATGTGACTTGTAGTGTCAGTTGAATCACATCACTGGCAATCAAAAATCCTCTCTCATGGTACCATTGGATAGTATAGTGCCCACCAGACAGAGTAAATCCTCTGGGTATTTTCACTTATTTTATGATTACATTAAATTTAAATTTTATAAAATTTTGTCTAGTACAAGATCTTGTTGACTTTTGCAGTTATACCGCAAAAGAGCCATTCTTTCCAAACAAGAAAATGTTTGAGCAGTGGTATCTTGTTAGGTAAATTCTAATGAATAAATTTTTGGTCACACTTTACATTAGGTGGCCCTAAATACTATGTACTTGCATCAAAAAATAAATACAACATACTTACTGTGTTCATAATGCATTGCAGTATACTTCTGGTGCTCTTAAGGTGAAATGTCATCATACTTACAATGTCAATCATAAGTGCAATGATAAATCCAACACAATCTCATGCCAATTAGCAACTTTTTGATTTAGTGGCTAATCCGTGCAAGTTTTTAAGATCTCATTAGTATAATTTAGTAAGACTTGCTTATCCCCCAATGATGGTTGTGTGCCATGCCACTTTTTTAAATTGTACATTTTCGTATGACTGAACTGAACTATACCACTAAACTGACAAAATGTAAAATATTTTACATTTTTAAATCATGTATTTGCGCAATTAGTACATTGTAACAAATGATTTATTTCAATGTAAGTACATATTAGATAGGGCCACCTAATATAAAGTGAGACCGAATTTATTTTTAACACAAACATACAACTGAAACGACAGTAGTAAGAAAACTGCAAGAAAGAATCCAATAATACAAGGTTTTTAGTTTACCATATTTTGTGATTCACGGTCAGTCTTTTTTTATGCAGCATTATTAAATAGGTGTTGCTTTCAATTAAAATAACACTTCAATTTCTACTATGAAGCAGCTCTTATTTAGCGTGTGTTTCATGGACATCTGATAGACTCAATTGAGGAAAGAAACCACCGAATATTTCCAAGTCAAAGAAGATAGAGTTTGAAGCACACAGGAACATTCAGTGTAAAATTTTACAATCTAATTCCATCTAATCAATCCTCAATATGCCAATTAAGGCGTTTCGGAGGCATTCATATTCAGCCCTATCTAGGTCCCTGCACCCTTCCATAACTCCCTTTGCCCTCCAAGTCCTCTCTTTCTGCAGGTTAGGTCACACTGATATGATTAAACCATTAGGTAAATGCCTCCATCCGGTAAAAAGCATCTAGGGTGGCCCTTGAAGACACACACGCATACACATAACTGCAGAACCTCCTGTACTTCACCCCCGTTGTTTCTAAAAGTGCATTCCATCCTCCCACTATCCTCGTTTCTCCAGCCTTCATTTTCTGTTGATATCGCAGTGTGAGCCTTGGGAGGCAACCTGCCTCAGACAGACCTGCCAAATAAAAGCTCATTACTGCTAATGTTGCTTTAACATGCCACTCACAGGGGGTGGGCCGAGCGAGGTCATGGTTCAGCAAAGCAGGGCACCAGCTAAAGTTAATTACACTCTCCCCGGTGGTTCCCAGGCGGTAAACCCGCTCAGGGTGATGCTGGGACATCCTGCAGAGCCTCACATACAACACGACAAGAGGCCTTGTTTAACTCTTTAAGAGATAATACAACACACTTGACAAAAATAAATAAATAAATAGCATAGTAGCAAGGTTACATCTAGCTCTCAAGCGCTTCATTTGAAGAGATGAGTCTGCAATGAGCACAAAACACAACTGCAAACAATGTAGGGAATGTTACTTTTAAATGTATGATAGGGGGCCTTTGTGTTAATCCAATTACAAGCTTATTATTGCATGTTAACTACACACATTTAAGGGAATAGACAATTAAATACATACACATTTAAATGATTTATTACACTGTAAAACCCAAAAAGTTAAGGTAACTCCAACCGTTTGAGGAAATTGATTGCAGCAAACCATTTAAGTTCAAAAACTAATCCTAATGAGTACTGTGAACTTACTCCATTTGAGTAAATGAAGCAATTTGAGCACAGTAAAACCCAATAAATGAAGAGAACTCAAACCAACTGAGTACTGTAAAAGCCAATAAGTTAAGGCAACTCAAATTGTTTGAGATACCGATTGCAACAAACCATTTGAGTTGAAAGCTAATCTATAGGAGTACTGTGAACTTACTCCATTTAAGTTAAAGTAATGAGGTATTTAATAAACGCATTACCTTCAACACAGAGTTTCTAAACCCTTTTCAAATGAGTAGAATTAACTTTCAGTCAATTTTCAGTAAAAAAATAAAATAAAAAATGTTTATAACTATATTGTGTATTTAAACAAGTAGTAAAAAGGCATGCATCGCCTATATACTGTAAAAATTAACAAAATGTGTTTAATACAATGCTTTACTGGCCATTTCTTAGCAAATTATGACCAATTTCTGAATGTTCTTTATAATTATAATTATTTTTCTTATTTTTCCCTAGTGTAAATTTATGTAGCAGATGCATACGTTTTACCAGTGAAAATCACTCAACTTGTGGCTCAGAAAGCACACTTAAGCCTGGTTTATACTTCTGCGTCAAGTGATTGCTGTAACCCACGGCATATGCCTTGCGCGTAGCCGTGCATTTATACTCCTGCGCCCTGTTTCTGTTTTTTCTGCAATACACTTCCAAAACACTAGCTCGCAGTAAGTGTTTATGTTTCTCTGTGTCGAGTTTCTTCGCTGGTGTTCTGTTTTTTCTGAACACTTCCTTAATGTACAAGTGGCTCAAATTTGTTCATTTTGAGGCGGGAACCGGCGGACGTGCAACAAATTTAATCATAAGGTAAACACAAAACAACAGTCTCCATCAGGAGCTGCTTCACGGGACTCCACACTTGTAAACACTCGCTGCATCGGGCACACGGCTCTCACCTCCGCCCACACTCGTCAGCACTACCAAGTTGACCAATCACAGAGCTTGCACTACGCGTACGCGTTACATTTTTTGAGAGGTGAGGGGCTATGCGCATGCCCTTGATGCAGAAGTATAAATTGGCCTTTAGGGCGTGCTCACACTATGCTATCTGAACCGTGCCCAGGCCTGTTTCCTGGTTTCTCGTTTGAAAAGTGTGAGTGCTTTGAATCTGGTTCAGGCACGGTTCACTTGGGCGGCCCTGGCCCAGTTGGAAGAGGTGGGCCTGAGCGCGGTTTACTTGGGCTCAGGCGCGGTACACTTGCAGCGTGAGTGCAAGCGTGCCTGAGCCTGAAACTGAAAGCGAGACATGACTTTTAAGGGACTGTTTCATATGGATTAATTAATCATTCGTACTGTTCAATGAACGCAAACTGTCGTAGATTATTAAAGACGCGAATCTCTCACTGCACGTCAGCTGCGCCTTTAGCAAACTTCCTAATTCCTGCAGCATGAGGACTTTATGATTGTTTATGAACGTCAAAAGTGGCTGATCTGTTCGGCGAAATATTAGACTGCGTGTCACCGCATATCAAACGACTTAAACAATATAACAAAAGAAATCTTCACTGTGCTGAGCGAGAGCACTTACTGAGCAGCGCATCATCGATGACATAAGCGCGCCCAGGCCCGAATGTAATGTGTGTGCAGGCCGTCGAGGGAGACCGGAGGGGTGACAAGCGTGCTTTGGCCCGGTTTAAGGCAACTGTACATAGTGTGAGTACGGCCTTAGGGGCCCAATTCCAATTCTAGTTTATACACTTAAGTCTACACCTTCCCCTTGGTCCTTGAAACAGAGTAGCTATGTTTCCATCCATAGATGTGAATTAGACTTATGCATGGAACTGGAATATTGCATAAAACATTTTCGAGTAAAGCAAAAGTTTCCACTCAAAAAGTCAGAACAAGCACACATCCTGATAAACTGGAACCAAGTATCAAAAAGAAAAAAACACACTTTGCTATGGGTGAAGCCAAAGTGGGTCTTTTTCCCTATATAAGAAACTACTTGTGCCTCAGAAAATGAAGATCAAACACAATGAACTCGCTGTGGATTGTGTAAACAAGTGAATAAATGGGACACCACCACAAAGTGTAACTAGTCTTTTGCGTCTCTTCTGCATTGTGTAAATACTGTAAATATTTACTTATATATATATCTTTCAGTCATTTATTGTCTGTGAAAAACAGTCAAAACAAAAATGACCACAGAGACCAGCCCTCGTGCACTGGCTTCTTCATACATCAAAATTATTTTACTTTTAAGGTAACAGAGGGGGCGCTTTACATGTAAAACAATAAACAAATGTTAACCCCTTCCTTCCCTCTTCCCCCATGTGCGGTCTCTCTCACCACCACCACCAATGTGCAGCATCCACTTATGGCTGGTACAGTTCATCTTTATCAGGCTTGCATTTCCACTGCCTAAAAGGTAATAAGGATACCCTTTTGGTGGGCATGGTGTACGACAAAATTTCAGTTGATGTCATTCTCGCTTGAGGAAATGTCTACAGTAAAGCTGTATGGGTCGTTCACATAACATAAGAGAAGCACTTCCCACAAAACAGATGTTTTGTACACATAAATACTTGTGTATAAATGTTTATTACTAACTTTTCTATGAACATGATTTGATTATAACTGCAGATCAATGACAGTGCGATATAGCCTACTGTAATGTCTGCAATTATATAAAAAAATATAAAATAAATTAATAAATAAATGCAACATATATAAACACAAACAGACCCTTACAGTTTCCAATACATTTAGTTCTTATTTGGGTTCAAAAACAACACGCAACATAGCCCAAAGTCTTCACCAGCACATGTAACCTCTGTTAGAGAGTAATTCCGTGCTTGCAAGTTCATAATAGTCCAAAAGGCGATGATAAACATGGGAGTTTGTTCATGATTCAGGTTGCTGAAACAATTTGCTCCTGTGTTTTGTTGGGCTCTCCTTTGTTTTTTCGCACTTCACTCTCGCGTTTGTCCTTTTCTTTTCTGACAGGATCGGATGTCGGAAGCACTTTAATAATCACTTACATTATTATCAGTTAAAGAAGTTTGTTATTTCAAAGATTGACGCGCATGCGAGCGCAAGCGAAAAAGCAACACTGCTCGCGCTTTACACGAGCTCGTAAAAAAACTACAGGGCACAGGGTAGAATCTGCTCTTCTTCTTGGCTTTATGGCTGTTCATCAAGACGATGACAAGGTTTGTTTGAGCTCGGGTCGACCATGGCTCAATATTATATGTATATATTATTACGGTGTAATGTCTCGGCTGTGTATTTAAAACATGGCGGTTCCTTTGTTTTCATTCTCCTGCTTCTGCGTAGGACGTATCTCTGTAAACCAATAGCGTTCAGCTGTGTGTCTTGCTCCGCCTTATAGTACCCTTTGGCCTGCTTGGTACCCTTTGCAAAGGGTGGCCAAAAGTGGTACTGTACGGTTCGGTATGACTTTTGACTGTGGTAACGGCCATAAAAGCGTATTGAACCATACCGTACCACTCAGTGGAAACGGGCCATTAGATGATGTGACGGCAGCCACAGGTCAACGTCACCAGTGCGCTTACCACACACCAGCTATTTGTTAAGTGGAGAGACAGTGATATAGCCAATTCGGTGAATGGGGATGGTTGGGAGGCCATGATCGGTAAGGGCCAATGGAGGGAATCTGGCCAGGACAGCGGGGTTACACCCCTACCCATGGGATTTTTATTGACCACAGAGAGTCAGGAACTCGGTTTAATGTCTCATCCGAAAGACGACACTCACTGACAGTATAGTGTCCCCTTCACTTTACTAGGGCCTTAGGACTCACACAGACCACAGGTTGAGTGCCCCTCCGGCCTCTCTAACACCACTTCTAACAGCAACCTAGTTTTTCTCATATGGTCTCCCATGCAGGTACTGACCAGGCTCAGCCCTGCTTAGCTTCAGTGAGTAACTGGTCTTGGGCTGCAGGCTGGTATGGCTGTGGCATGTAATAAAACAGATGCTTGCTTTGTATTAAAAATCCTTATTAATGCTTTCTTTTGCAGCCACGTTGCAGCTGTAGCTGGTGTATTCAGGGAATTATCATACCCCTTCAGTTGTAGGGTGGTCCTGAAAAATCTTAATTTGAAGAGCTATATGGCACCTGTTTACCCCTACGCCTCCATCAAAAGGAAAAGATGGGGAGGGGCTAAAGTGCAGAAATGGGATTGGGTCTAAAAGTAAATAAACAAAAAATCTTCAACAGAATTTTTATTCTTTGGGCAAAATTTCCCTTTAAGATGCTTTTGCGATAGTAATGCTCTTTTGTTTATACTATCTAAAAACATAAGAAACAGATATTAAAGCCCAATCCCAATTCTACCCCTTAGCCCTTCCCCTTACCCCTCATTTTGCGCGTTCACGTCAAGGGGTAGTGGTGTCCCAATTCTCTTTAGATTGAAGGCGTAGGGCTAAGGGCAAGGGGTATACACCCCTTCGAACGAAGATTTTTCTGGATCACACTCAGAAACGGAGGGGTAAAGAAAATTTCCCAGAATACACCAGCCACAACGGCAGTAGTGCTGAACCCGAAAGTAAGGAGATCCACAAATTAGTATTTTTTGTCATTGTTACGAATTTTTACGACAAACAAACATGTTTTAATATATTCATAACCGCGTTTGTGTTTTACCGTCATGGTTTAAAAAAAAAAAAGAAAAAAAAATCCCTAAATTTTGCGACCTATAATTCCTAATAATAACTCCTGTACAGCAGTCTACAACATTCTGACACTCGACATCAAAATGAGCTTTTTACAGTGTCTGGGGTAATGTTAATGTTGTTTTTGTGTGTTTACATAGATGAATATGGCCCCTGTGTAAATATACAGTACAGTTACAATCTTATTGCCACATTAGATCGTTATGATAACATAATATATCCCTTCAGTGATTTCCTGAAGATAAACACCAAAAAATAACACAACTGGAATAACTACAGCAGTCGTGATTGTCTGATCTCATGAGGCAAGAGATCGCGATGACATATGATGACGTGTGCAGGTGTTGAAGTGCTGTCCCAATTCTTAGGGGTAAGTTTTGAAGCCCTTCCCCTTAACCCTCAGTTGTAAGGGCCAAAGGGGAAGGGGTATGGGTACAAAAATAGAATTGGGATTGGGCCTTAAGGATTCCAGGATTCTGAAGAAACCAGAAAAAGCACTGGTTAACCACCTTTTAATAAGTTAAACAAACAAGTTTTTCTACGTCTTTTTCCTCAGCCATCTTGTTTAAATGAACACTACACTGAGCTGTAAGTGTGTTTAATCGTTGTAGAGAGTGCTCGGGTTGCCTGTTGAGACTGTGGTTAACTCTCTTGGGGAGATATTTGAGGGCTTTTAAATGTATTACTCTGAGAATCTGACCTGCTTACCAGAGTTTTCTTATATTCCAGGAGGCTCTGGTCTCTGCTAGAGGCAACAACCAAAGAAGACCTCGGGATATAATCACAGTCTTAGCATTCTCCACAAGAAACTACATCTATTATTACAGACATTGATTATAATGCAAAAACTTCCATTAAACAGAATTAAATGTGCTGAGACTGCTCAAATACAACTGTTGCTCATGACTCTTCTAAATGCTCAATCTTGTTCTGCTGACACAAATTATTTGGTTTTTAGGAGTAAACCATGTTTTACAATTAAATTTACTCTGTGACATACACATACAAAACCAAACCAGCCATGCCTTAATGGTTAAAGAGTTGGATCTGGGATCCAAAGGTCACAGGTCAGCAGGAACTGCTGATAGAGTGAATAAATATCTACCTGCGGTGCAAGTCGCTTTGGATAAAAGCATCTGCTATAAGCGTAAATGTAAAATGACAGATTACTCTGTTTATTTTATTTATTTATTTTATTTTATTACATTTAATTATATATTTTTATTTAGCTTTTTCAAATGTTAACAATACAGAACATCGAAACTAAGCAACAAACAAACTAAAGTAAACATACACACGGCATATAAAAATAAATAAATAAATAAAAAGGGAGGAGATATAGTATAAACCAATGGAGAAAAAACTATTTTGTCAAATCAAATCATGTGGTACTGTTTTATTACAATTTAGAAATGGATTCAAAATCTTTTAAAATAATTCACATTTTCTTCTCATAGTTTACACCTGGAATTAAATGTGTTTTTGGTTTACACCAGGTGTTTTAATCCATTTCATGTGTCCACTTTTGAGATATCTTTGAGGGAAGGGTAAATTTCTTTATGTGAAGTTCGAACAATTTACATATGAATGGGAAAGGAGAGAATATTGTTTGCACTGGGAGTTTGTTAGAACATTTATCATTTTTGTTTACACCTCAAAACCAAACATATGACTTCTGACACAATTTTTAAGTTTGAAGCTGTCCATTTTAAATTATATATCAATTTCTTCAATATAGTTCCACCAAACCCGTGGTCTCTTGAAAGCTCAAACTGTGCATTAGGGTGCATAGAATACACACAGTTTAAAAGCAAGATCCTAATGAACAAACAAAACAACACATCTGTTGATGATAGCTTTCTAGTCATTGAGAGAGACAATAAACCTCTTGCATTTCCAACAAAAAGGACCCACAAATGGTTTCATAGAGTTCATGGTTTTCAAAGAGACCAAAAGTAAAAGAACAACTAAAATTCTACCCAGCCATCATTTAGAAATATTTGGAAACATATAATCATATAAAAACTAGCTTGATAGACTCTTCACAAATAAGCAGCTCCAGGTAACGACCATGGCTTAATATCTGGGAATAACTAAAGCTTTTAATCATTTAGGTCTGGGAATTTAGCCAATTGTCTAACTCATTGAGAAATGATATAATTGAATCAAATATCCTAAAATGCAAAAACCGATCTTTGATCTCAGCATGTGTAAAGAACTTAAAAACTCTCTCTCGCTAGCCAGGGTCGGTAAAATCAGGCGCAAAATGATGCATTCGCATACCACAGCGAGAGCCTGGACTTTAATGGTCTGGAACCTGCACTTAGAGGACAGATTTTCAGAAAGACTTTTGTCACTCTTTGCCAATGTGTCGTCTCCCATCTTAAACCTTCTCCATATATAAATATACACTACATTCTTAAAAATAAAGCTTTTAAAAGTGAGATTTTTTGTCATAGAAGAACGTAGGTGCAGTTCTAAAAAGTATCATTTTCTAATCTAAACCTTTCTTTCACTATAAAAAAAAAAACCTTTTTGCACAATGGAAAGAAAAAACTTATGACAATGACACTACTAAATGTAATGGTTGCTATAAAAAATATTTTTGCCATGGGTTATTGTATATGTTTTTCTTGATTTCTTGTTTCTTGTTGTAAAATTTTCTCATGATCTCATATTAAAAGTTGTTTTCTCATGCAAACAGTAGCTACATATCTCATTATGAAAATTTAAGTAATTTTAAATAACTTGCGGAAAGGATGCATAAAAATAAAAGCAGGGTCTTCATTATTCTTCATAATCTAGTTCATACATGCAAAAAACTAATTTTGTGCCATTTAGAACCTACCTCTAAATATAGTAACTGTTGAAGGAATATTAGTGAATAATCATATAATCATATACACTCACCGGCCACTTTATTAGGTACACCTGTCCAACTGCTCATTAACACAAATCTATCCTACCTTGTATCAACGGTTCAGGATGGTGGTGGTGGTGTAATGGTGTGGGCCATATTTTCTTGGCACACTTTGTACCAATTGAGCATTGTGTCAACGCCACAGCCTACCTGAGTATTGTTGCTGACAATGTCCATACCTTTATGACCACAGTGTACCTATCTTCTGATGGCTACTTTTAGCAGAATAACGCACCATGTCATAAAGTGCGAATTATCTCAGACTGGTTTCTTGAACATCACTGTACTCAAATGGCCTCCACAGTCACCAGATCTCAATCCAATAGAGCACCTTTGGGATGTGGTGGAACGGGAGATTTACATCATAGATGTGCAGCTGACAAATCTGCAGCAACTTTGTGACGCTATCATGTCAATATGGACCAAAATCTCTGAGGAATATTTCCAGTACCTTGTTGAATCTATGCCACAAAGGATTAAGGCACTTCTGAAGGCAAAAGAGGGTCCCACCCTGTACTAGTAAGGTGTACCTAATAATGTGATGAGTGTACATAAATATAATCATGAATGTACATCAATCGCAAGCATGAAGGAACTTAATGTGTTGCATTAATGTGTGTTTGTGTCTTCCTCGGTTCGCAGGGCTGGTGCAGATTCAACTGCTGCTCTAGGCAAAACACTTGTGTTGCCTCTTTATGATATACAATTGTTAACTTACAAGTGCAAGATTCAGTTTTAAAGGCCAGAGTGTACAGTATATTTAGAGTGTACAGGTATAATTAATAATAATAATAGCCTAAATAACAAATTAGAAAAATAAAAAATTTAAGTTGTGATCTCGAGAAAATTAGTTACGTTAGGATCACGAGAAAATTAATCTCTGATCACAAGAAAGCAAAAGAGAAAAAAAATATTTGAATGCATGGCCTCTTAGGGCTTCTGTAAAAATAAAATTGAAACAATAATAAAATAGAAAACTCCAAACAAAGTTTCTTTACTCTTATTGACAGTTCTATGAAGAATCTTCATCATCCACGGAACATTTTCATTCCACTAAATGAAGTTTATTTATAAACAAATTTTGAGAGGAGCTTGTGCTTATGATTAAGTGCAGCCGGTCCTGCATTAGCTAATGTATGATCCACCAATCAGACGAAGCCTAACTCACAAAAAATAACCAGAGCATCTTACCTTAGCTATCTTCCTGTTGAAGAATCCCCCCTTCCACCCCTACTCCTCCTCCTTTTTCCTTGACAGGGTGGCCCAGTGATTAGCACTGTTGCCCCACAGCAAGAATGTCACTGGGTCAAGTCTTTACCTGGCCAAATTGACATTTCTGTGTGGAGTTTACATGTTCTCGCCGTGCTCGCGTGAGTTTCCCCCTGGCTCCCCGGTTTCCTCCCACAGGCAAGACATGTGACATAAGTAAATTGACCAAACCAAATCGACTCCATAGAAGAGCACTTAATTAGTAGTATATCCATCCACAGTAATTACTTATTCCTATTAGCCATAACAAGCAGATGAGTTCTCGAGACCTACCTGAGCTCAAACTCTCCTCTTGCCCTACAACGGTAGGGAGCCCTGGGCTCGAGGATCTCATAAGCTCAGGGCTTTCTCCAGGGACAGCATGCCAAACACGCTCTATAATCAATCATCAGCTAAGGGTGAACTCTTGAAAAGGTCTTTATAAAACTGTTGTTAGAAAAAAAAAGATTTTTTTTTTTCTAAAATGTTCTTCCATTGGCAGAGGTTTTCAGTCTTTCACAACCCAAACTTTTGATCATATGGAAAAATATTTTAATCTAGATATAGTGTCAGCAGTTTCATAGAACCAACCAAAGAGAATCATTAAGGTTTTTTTTCACATCTTAGATGTCACCTCACTTTTCGAGAATTATATATGCATATCTGTTGAAATAAGTTCAGGTTTAGTAAATGAAAAGTATTATATATATATATATATAT
>CAIGQZ010033112.1:24547316-24596573 GCA_903798205.1 Danio tinwini
ATATAAATCTACCTGTGCAACAGTGACAGTAAAGGGGTTGTTGAATCCCTAGTGCATCACAAGTACATTTTTGGAAGTGTGTATAAATTAAACGCAAAATTGAGTAATAATCTACAGCAATCCAGCAACACCACCCACCCTTAAAAATGTGTTTCATCCACGATGCCAAATGAACTACTGACAGCTGTTTACACACACCCCGACTCTTTGCTGGGGAGTGGGGTGAAAGGGAGGAACATTTGCAAAAATGTTTTCATAAGAGGTGAAGTGTGCTTTTCAACACATTCCTTTTTCCGAAGCATAGTGGTTTCTGAGTCGCTGCCATATGACCTCATTACCTTATAAAAAGGACAATTATACAGGATATCATCTAAGTGGAGTAATAAATGTAGCATAAAGAGAAGGGAACGTCAGGCACATGCTTTGAAAGGAAGCCACAGAGCATTCAGTCTCTCCCGGACTGAGCATGGCCCTGTTGACAGAAGCAGAGATGGCATCCACTGATAATGGCTGTTCATCATCACATTGCTCTCTGCTGCCACATGGCATTACTATAGAGGAGATGAGCCCACACCTACATCAAACCGGCCATCGACCCGAGCGCTCAGAGTCTTGAAGAAGAGACTGGACAAAAGCCATAACTGATAACAGACAAAAGTAAAGAGGGGGAGAGCAAAGGTAAACAATGTCCTGCCAAAAGTGATTCCTCTCAAAATGGGCTCTTTACAGGATTTAAGCGACAGGAAGCAGTAATTAACGTGCTCCTAAATTGCTATTTAAAAGGTTCCGTTTTGTTTCGGAGGTTTTACATGAATTCAAGGTCAAGTTTCTTACAATGTACATTTAAAATCATCTATTTTCTCAGCCACAAAAATCTTGTTTGATTCGATTTGTTCTGACAGCTTGCACTACTCTGATTGGTCAGATGGTTCAGTCTCCTGGGGCTGATCAGCTTCTTACAGTAAAACCAAATGCTCATTACCATAATTAAGAAGGCTCTTCCTTTCCTCAGCGATCACTTTAGACTAATCATTGATTGTACACTATGACAAAAGTCCTGTTGTCAATCCCAGATATAAGAGCAACAAATAATAACTGATGTCTAGTTAATCATTTGAAAAAGTGTCAGAAGGTAGATTTTTTATGATGAATCATCTGTTGAACTGCATCCCAATCATCACAAATACTGCAGAAGACCTATTGGAACCCACATGACCCAAGATTCTCACAGAAATCAGTCAAGTTTGGTGAAGGAATCATGGTTTGGGGTTACATTCAGTATGGGGGTGTGCGAGAGATCTGCAGAGTGGATGGCAACATCAACAGCCTGAGGTATCTAGACATTTGTGCTGCCCATTACATTACAAACCACATGAGAGCGCAAATTCTTCAGCAGGATAGCGCTCATACTCATACTTCAGCCTCTACATCAAAGTTCCTGAAAGTAAAGAAGGTCAAGGTGCTCCAGGATTGGCCAGACCAGTCACCAGACATGAACATTATTGAGCATGTCTGGGGTAAGATGAAAGAGGAAGCATTGAAGATGAATCCAAAGAATCTCGATGGACTCTGGGAGTCCTGCAGGAACGTTTCTGTGCCATTCCAGATGACTTTATTAATAAGTTATTTGAGTCATTGCAGAGATGTATGGATGCAGTCGTCCAAGCTCACAGGAGTCATACACAATATTAGTTCTTTTTCCACTGCACCATCACATCTATACTGTACATTATTTCTGTTAAATGACAAGACTTTTGTTTAAGTCAGACCTTACTGTCCTAATTAAATAATTAAAAATCAAGTCATAATCATATTTTATTTTGGTAAAATAAGCGTAATCTCGAGGCCTTTGCCTTTCATATAAGCCACTTCTGTTACCAAATGATCAACTAGAAGTAGTTATTATTTGTTGTTCCTAAAACCTGGATAGACAACAAGACTTTTGTCAGGTAGTGTATATATATTTAGAATTTTATGCAGCATTACTCCAGTTTTCAGTGCCACATGATCCTTCAAAAGTTATCCTAAATATGCTAATGTGCTGCATCATTCATTTAATGAACAACTGCATGTCTGTTTACAATAGAAGTATTGTACTGCTCCATTTGATCAATTAAACATGTTATGAAACTGATTAATGCAGAAATTAATTTCTTAAAAAATAAACTCACATTTTTGAATTTGTGACTTCTGTCTCACTTGTTCCCTACTGAGCACAGGAGTAGCTTTAGCTTACCCATTCCTCGGCTTTTCTGTCAGTACAAAATGGAGCTAGGCTGAAAAATAATGATCTTTATATTCCTAGTTCACATTAAGACTAAATGTGCTTTTAACAGGGCAATGATTTAAATGTGTTTTTTCAAAGTTAGCTCGGCTTCCTTTGTCATTTACACACTGATGTCAACTCATAAAACATCTCAACACCTCATCAGAATCATTTAGACTTTGCAGAATACCACATTCTTTCTGCTGATGATGGCTTATCAGGGGTTATAAGTATATATGTCAAGCAGAGTTTAATAATTAAACCAATTGTAAAATTCAGCACATCAGGATATGTTGCATGTGGAATCCTCATCTGCCAGTGTCTCTCGCGTACTTATTTATATTTCCACCAATTTCACACCGTTTGTTGAGATCTAAAATTGGGGTTCCGTTCTTGACAATGTCTCATCCCAGGGATTTTTGATTGAAATAACAGCAAACACCTGGAATGAATTTGCTCTACCTGAAAGCAGCCCATCAATGTCTATTTAATGCTTCATAAATGTTACTTATTGCACAATGTTTATATCAATATGAGGTCGGGGGGCCTCCAGAGCTGAAATCCGAGCAGATGGCTACCCCGATCTGAGTGGCCCATTAGCTTAATGGCTGTCTAAAGTTTCACTCAGGATGTATTGCTGTTATGGCTGAGAGCTTTGCGTTTCCCTTTCTTTTTTTTTACGGCTCCCTCGGATTCTGAACGACCAAAAACAGGGAAAAGGAGAGGAACAAAACAAACGGGAAGGGAATGTGACACTTGTGCTGTGGTTTTGTGTTGGGTCGTAGGCCGGCTCAGCTATTTAACAGGCTAGCTGAGACTCCAGGTCTGATTTTAAGTGAATGTCCTGGTCAGTGTCCGTTGCACTGGGAACTGAACTGACCTCGGGTCAGACCTTTGACCTCAGTCTGCAGCTGGTGAATGGAGGACAGGGTGAGGTGTTCCCTATTTAATCCAGATTCCCACTTGTTTAGGAGGTCATGAAATGTCACGATCAACATCAGCAGTAAGCTGAAGTATGCAGACAGGCAGCTCCTAATTACACTTCAATTTTGTTTGACCTAGTTGAAGTAAATGGAATTTGGACCCCCGCTTTTTTGTCATTTTCTTCCCAAAGTGCTCAATTTTCCATAAGGATTTTTCACAGTATTTCCTAAAATATTTTTTCTTCTGGAGAAATTCTTATTTGTTTTATTTCGACTAGAATAAAAAATGCTTTAAATTTTTTGAAAAACATTTTAAGGTAAATATTTTTAGCCCCCTTAAGCAATATTTTTTTGCCTATGTGTGTGTATTCATGCATTTAAAAAAAAATTGACATTAAAATATATATATAAAAAACAATCAGGATACATAATGTACAATAAAGAATTCAATTAATCTGTATTACATTTTGGCGGTTCATTCCGCTGTGGCGACCCCAGATTAATAAAGGGACAAAGCCGAAAAGAAAATGAATAAATGAATGACATTTTATTTGACTGTCCTTATTTGTTTTTAACCCATGATGGATACCTTTTTTTAAGTGTAATGTTATTTAAAACTTATTTCTTATCTATGTGGCACCGTGTGAACTAGAATCCTCCATGACTGTACACTCTAGTCCATATCTTCTCTAATTGTAAAACTTAAAAACTTCAGTTAGCATTGGGAGCTTTCACACCAGAGGAGAGTTTTTATGGATCTTATAACTATTAGTACTATTTGTACCTGTTTTTTGGCATGCTTGCATTGCAGGAACTGGGAATTATTTTAGTTTTAGAAATGTCTTTTTGGGGGGGACTAAAGGCTGATTTATACTTCTGCATCAAGCTCTCGCGTATGTTCTGGCACAGCCTTCGCGCGGTCTCAAAGCACCTCTCAAAAAATGTAACTCCGCGACGCATAGCGCAAGCTCTGTGATTGGTCGGCTTGGTAGCAGTGACGAGCGTGGCCGGTGCTGATAGCCGCGAGCCCAATGGAGTGAGTGTTTACAAGTGTCAAGTTCCGTGAAGGAGCTCCAGATGGAAACTTTTATTTTGTGTTTATTTTATGATTAAAGTTGTTGCACGTCCGCCGGTTATCGCCTCTGAATGAGCAAGTTTTACACTGCAAAAAAATGCTTTTCTTACTTAGATTTTTTGTCTTGTTTCTAGTCCAAATATACAAAAATCAAGAAGAAATTTTCTAGACAAGCAAAACATATTGTCTTGTTTTCAGGAATAATATGCCAATATTAAGTCAGTTTTTCCTTAAAACAAGCTAAATTATCTGCCAATGGGGTAAGCAAAATAATCTTGTTTTTCCTTTTGACATTATTATTTTGCGTACCCCATTGGCAGATTATTTTGCTCACTTCAATTTGGCATATTATTTCTGAAAACAAGACAATATGTGTTGCTTGTCTAGAAAATTCTTCTTGATTTAAGAATTTTTAGATATTTGGACTAGAAACAAGACAAAAAATCTAAGTAAAAAAATAATTTTTTGCAGTGTAGCTACTTGTACATTTAAGGTAGCGTTCAGAAAAATACTAAACACCGACACAGAGGAACATAAAATCACACTGCCAGCTAGTGTTTCGGAAGTGTTATTGCAGAGCAACACAAACAGCTCGCAGAAGTATAAATGCACAGCAGCATGCAAGGCATGCGCAGTGGGTCACGGCGATCACTTGACACAGAAGTATAAACCAGCTTTAAATTAGCTCCTAAACTTCAGACTAGAGTCTAATCCAGCACCATAAGAACTACTGTACCAGTGACATATACTTTACAAAACAACGGGGCATTTACCTGTCATCTTTGTAACTTTGTATTCTTTTCTTTTTCTCAATATGAAACACTGCGAATGTGATTTCGCTCTCTTCTTTGTTCTATCAGTCATAATTTAGCAGCCCACAACACACAACAAAAACAGATTTGAGTGTAGTCTTCACCATCCTCCAGTTGAACCAACCTCCAGAATTCCTAATGATATTATTAATACAACCAGTAAAAGGTAAGTTCTTTTGAAAAGGAATGCTGGCTAAAGTAGTTCCTATTAATGAAATCTTATAGAGTAACTAGTCGGTGTGAAAGCCCCCGTTATGCCCCCGTTATCCCGTTATCCCCTGTACTCTATGATTATTACGCTGACCTTTTAGAAGAGCTATTGTGGTCATGACTGATTTACTTAGCATAGCTGTGACTGAGTTACTCATACTGTAATTGTCAGTGATTTAATTTACAGGATGCTGCTGTTTCAATATTGTAAACCCCTCATTGAGTTCCTTTTAAATGCAAATACAGCTGGCAAATGACACACTGCGCCACTGGGGTTGCTCCTTCCAGTAAGAGAAACTTCAGCTTCGTTTTTATTAGAACTGACAGAAATGTTTCACAGTGTCAGTTGGAAAAATAGGCTATGTGTTATTCGTTTGACTTTTCTGACCTCATACACCAGTTGTTCGTCTTGCTAAATGTGAGCAGCGCCACAACTCGAGGAGTCCAAACATCTGACGCTGCTTTTTAAAGGATTATAGTAACTACTGGAACATTTACTTATTCCACTTTTTTTCTTCTTGCGATTGTAGTATGCAGCTAGATTGTCAAAGATATTTGAAATGCAGTCTGTTTGTTACTGATCATGTCTTCTAAAGCAGTGTTTCTCAACCATGTACCTCCAACACTGCATGTTTTAGATGTCTCCTTTTTCTGTTACGCCCATTACAAGTCTTTCAGTCTCTGCTAATGATCTGAATAAGGTGTGTTTGGTTAAGGAGACATGGGCTGCATCGAAAATCGCCTACTACATTCTATAGGTATGTACATTCATATAAGGTACATTCTATACAGTATGAATGTAAATAGTATGAATAAAACTCTGACGTACTGCATCCTCCACTTCACGTACTGCATCCTCCATTTCACGTGACCTACCCGTGTAAGTTGTGTAACTTCACTCCCATTCCTGAATTCTCACGATGCATCATAGGATAGTGTAGTGTGCATCAGGTTAGCACTACTTACTGGAAGTAGTAGGTCATCCTGGTACTTCTCGCATACTTTTTTGAATTCTTTGAATTCGGACATACTACTCGGCTCGCATACTTATTTTAGCGTACTATATAGTATAGAAGTATGCGATTTTGGGTGCAGCCATGGAAAATGTGCAGAGCTGGTGGTCCTCCAAGAACGTGGTTGAAAAACACTGTTCTAAAGGTTATTTAACCTACACAAAGTCTAGATTGTGATGTGTGAATTTGGTTGATCCTTCAATTATATACACATTTGTGTCCTGGGATATCATTATCCTTTCAATACACCAAAACAGTTGCCCCTAAAATGTAAAATGTAAAATTTCCAAGCTACACTCTTGTTAAGCTTGTGTTTTATGATTTGAAGTCTTTTTTTAAAGAGGCCCTATTATGGGTTTTTGGGAATGACCTTCCATACAGTGTGTAACACAGCTCTGTGAAAGTCAAGTGAAGTGAAATATCCAGCAAGGCTTAAATCTGAAAGTGGACAGTGTTTAAAACTATTGATTCATCTATAAAAGGGTTGACTCATAGTGGTTCGAATGAATCATCATGATAACGATGACGTACATACGAAACATAAGCCCCGCCCATTTTTTGCATGCGCAAACCTGGAAAAATTTAAACCTGCGGTCCCGCCCACTAACACAGTAGCAAAGAAAAAGGGGAAGATAAACAGATCCCAGTTGAACCAAGCCATGAAGTTGCTGTGCTTAACTAAATATTATTGGACGTGTAATTGAAAGTTAGTGTTATTTTTTTTTACCCAAAGATGAAACTGTGAAGAGTCAGGGGTTGAGGTTTATTTTTGCAAAAATATATCTCAGCATTATAGCCCAGCCTATTGTGCTGTTTGAGTGCTTCTGGAATCTACACATTTACAACGGGGCCGTTACGTCGGCCGTTTGTTAAAGGAAGTATCAGAAAAGACTATTGATGTAAGGGACTTTGTTAGTACATGGATCAGTGGATCAAGGATCAGTTTCTTCCTCCATTTCACAAGTGTAAGTATGTGCATTACCATGGCTGCCTCGTTTTCTCTAGCTAATTGTGTTTTGTTACCTGTTACCGCGTGTACTGTATCTGGTTAACGTTTTATATTCTCATATCGCATCTAATGCCAGGTTGAAAACACGGCGCGTGCCGCTTTGTTTACGTATTTAAATGCTTTTGTGAGCTCGCGTTCCACTGCCGTTTGTCGTTGCTATGGCCACCGTTAGCTGATCCTACACACTGCAGCAGTCAAGGTTCAAAATGGGGTGAGGTGTCTGAATAACACTAAGGGCCGGAGCAAGCTGAACTGGCGCTCTACGCGATCGGCGATCACACCGCCCTCAACCCGAAAGTGAAAAAGAAAGTGACTGGTTCGCAGATGAAAGTGAGGACCAGGAGGGAGAGGATGGTTGTCACAGATTAGAGTGAGGACCGGGGGGTTCGCAGACACCGTCCTCACTATTCTGCCACCCAAGGCGGCCGCCTAGGTCACCTCTATGGACGCGCTGGCTCTGATAGCACTGTTGAGAACTAGGTACTATGTACTATGGTGTTCGTAACTACTATGAAGCGTGTTCTGGGCAGCCACTGCGATCGGCATATTACTCTGTCTCATGCTAAACGCTGTCGACCAATCGCAACAGGCTGTAATCGGTCCAATCAGCGCAGATTAGCTAAGGAGGGTTTGGAACAAATGAATCACTGAACGATTCATATGGGAGTCGCTGGGATAATTAGGTAAAAATAAATGCATATTATAAACCATGAAAGACCATATTATAGACTATGAAAGTGTTTTTTGACCTTGCATGCATATCAGCCTGTTGTTGGAGACCTTTAAAACCAAAAATATGCCCCTTTTTAATGAATAATAGGGGCTCTTTAAGTGAAATATTACCCCAAAAATTATTCACACTCAATTGGTTCTAAATTTTTATGGCTTGATTTTCAGTTGAACACAAAATAAGATATTCTGATAGATGTTGGGAAAAAATTAGCCATGGATGTTTTTTTTTTTTTTTTTCCCAACATTCTTCAGTATATTGTGTTCAACACAAGAAAAACCCAAACAGGTTTGGAACATGTGGAAGATGAGTAAATGATGACAGAATTTTGAAGAAAAAAAAATGAAGATTTGGAAAAAAAAGACGTGGGCAAAAAAGCTACATTAAGTTCATTCATTCATTTTCCTTCGGCTTAGACTGTATTTCCTTCGGCTTATTCTCTATTTTACTTCTAGCCGCAACCCAGTATTGGGAGACATTCACACACAAGCGCACACACACACACTACGGACAATTTAGTTTATTCAATTCACCTATACTGCATGTCTTTATACTGGAGGAACTGGATCACCTGGAGGAAACCCACGTGAACAAGGGGAGAACATGCAAACTCCACACAAAAATGCCATCTGACCCAGCTGGGACTCAAACCAGCGACCTTCTTCCTGTGAGGCGACAGTTCTAACCACTGAGCCACCGTGCCACTAAAGTTTATTGTTACAAAATGTAACTTCAAAACCTCTAAAAAATATATAATTAAAAAAAGTATATTTTGGTACCAAACTTATTTTTATAAGAGATTGCTAGTAGTACTAAATACTATACTTTGAACAACGCTGAGAGTTTGTCCACTTTCTGTCTGCGTTCAAATTAAATATACCATCATGAGTCTGAAAAGTGTTAAATTATTTTTGTCCACAGGGACAAAAAGTGCCCAAAGTTTGCAAAAAAATAAAAAATAAATAACGAGTTTACTCTCATCCACACTTCATTTGTCAGACAACAACTTTATATTTAGTCACGAATATAACTCCTTGTTATATTGAGCTTCTCGAGAACTGAGATTAAGAAAACAACACTTAAGAAAATGAGCAAATCTGCTCATCAAAAGTAGTCTTTGTACTTTTTTTTGTTTTAATTTGTGAAATTCGTATAAACACATTACCCACAAACAATTTTGGCACAGTGGAGGCAAAGGCGTTATAGCCGAGTAGGTCTTTTCATGCTCAATAGCAAAGTCTCTAGTTTTATTTCGGCTCCCGCAGAGAAAACCAGCAGGCACACTCAACATTTGATTCTCCAAATGCATTTCGTCTCAAGGAAGATTGTGGAATGAACGGACATAATGTCTTATCTCTCCTTCTCACCAAATCTAAGGAAGCTATTTTTCCATCACCCCTATACTCTTGACCCTGCTTGACCCATAGACTCTTCCACAGGCTATTTCCAAGAGTCACTTGCCTCAAGAAAAAGGCATTGAGCTTGTCTATGTTAGGCCTTGAGATTTCTCGCACTTCTATTAACCCATGACTGTATGTTTATGTGTTTCACGGACCATGGTGTGAGATTCAGTCAATCGCATCAGCTCCTTCAGGGTCACTGCGCTTTTGACCTCGCTCAACGTGCTGAATGATTTCATAGCTTTTACAAGACTAAAGGGCCCCTACAATCATTTTTTGCATTAACAAATTAGCCTTTGGAGGGAAGTTCTGATCTTTGCATGCGTAGCCTGTATATTATTTGCGGCTTGCATGTCATTTGATTATTAACTCTCATAATAAAGTCATGCAAGTTGTTATGTTTACAGTTTTTCACAAAGGCAGCTGCAGACAGGCACAGATGGATGTGACTTGCTGAAATCCACTGTCGGGTTTTTTTGGATCGCGTATTTATAGTGAGCTTGACGACGTATTGACTGTACTTGTTGAGTTGTTGGTGAGTGGAGAAGAGAGAGATGCCACATGTCACGTCTTGATTTATGTGCTTGGGTTGAATTATATCCTGAACTCACTTCTTCACTTTGTCATCTGTGATTAACAAGCGGTTCACACGCACCCCTAAACAAGCAACCTTTTTTTTTTTTTGTCCATTGTCCATCACCCTGTCTCCTCGCAGCCACTGCCACTTACTCCTGCCAGCGTCTTCACCACACTTCCAGGGCTCGGAGGTCATATTGATGAGGCCAAGAGAGAGTAAGAAGTCACGCTGTTGAAGAACACTTGTGATAATGGTGTTTTTTAGGATTAGGCGGTGGGGGTTATGTCTGGCAAACAGTCAATAAAGGCACAAGGGAAGCCATTATTAAAGTACAAATGAAATCAAAACTAACCATATGATTTTATTAGCTCACATTACTAGTTTTGTGGTGAACAATTCATCTGTGCATGTCATAACGAAAAAAAAATGGTTTGTCCTTGTATTGAAATCTAAAAATACACTTCCAGTCTGAGGTATCGGGTGTGACTAACATACATAGCCATGCCCCTCCAACTGTCAGTTTTGACAACAAACAGAAATGGTGAGGAGGTGCCTGTTAGGTTGTAATAATTCTTCTGAAACCCATTTCCTGGTCTTTTTGAATGAAATGCCTACTTTACTATATCCAATCAGCTCGGAGTAGAAAAAACAAGCCACTGAGACTGTTTTCTCATTTAATTGTCCATTTCTCTAAGAACTGCATCACAATTCGAAAAAGAAAAAACAGTCACAACTTCCGGTTCATGTGGACTTTAATTGGTTCTTGTCTTGTTGTACATAAACCAGCTGCTTTCTGTTAGCGAGGGCCACTGATTGATCGAACGCATTGGGAATTATTCTGTCTACAGATGCATGTAGTGTTAAAATATAACTGTTTATGCCCTAGTTTTGGATTCATCAAAGAATGGGCCAGGTTTACCAAACAGAGCGAATTAGCGCAAGCGTGTGAAAAAATATGTGCCAATGGGAGTTCTGTTAGTAATCTGATGATGATGTGCAAATTACACTTGTGCATTTCTGTTTTAAAACTGCATTTTAGAATGAAAACGCTTTGTCCAGACTGGTGTTTTTACTGTATTTCAGAAAACGATTTTGATCCAAACTTTGGGGGCAGCCGTGGCCTAATGGTTAGAGAGTTGGACTTGTTATTGTTGCCACTCTTATTCTTGCCACTCTCATTACAACGGCTAAGGTGAGTTAGTTAATCAATGAACCGATCACCACCCAACTGCTCCTCAGGTGCCACAGCATTGGCTGCCCACTGCTTTGGGTGTGTTTTCTGCTGTCTCTGTGCACTTGAATGGGTTAAATGCAGAGCACAAATGTAATGCAACATCACAACTTTCCTTGTCCTTTTCTATACAGGCGAAAATACATTATACTTGAACATTCACGCTCTCTGGGCCTAGATATATTCTGCAGATGTTATTACTTGCATATTATGGTTGCGTAATGATCATATGAGGGGCTTGATGAATCAGGGAAAGATGCACAATAGTCCAGAAAACCAGTCAGGGGTGCGTTTCCTAAACAACAACGTAACTTGCGGCTAAACTATCATAGTACAATGCATCGTTTGGGAAAAGAACAATGTAGTGACGAGTGTTTCCCAAAATCAGTTTCTGTGGCAGATCCATCGTTTGAACCACGTTAGTTATAACGTAAAATGCCCACAATGATGCTCCGAACAGGGTGGTAACAACTTCTTTAGAGAAGAACCCCATCATTTATTTATGCAAATTATACTGTTTTACACGCACGCACATTTTTTTTAAACAAATCCAATATTAGTTTTGGTAAAAACATGCACTGGTTTTCCATATTAATTGAAATATATGTAAATGGCACATATAGGGCCCATGTTTCCTTTACAAATATTATTGAGAACATTTAATATTCTATTCTAAAACAAAAAATCACTTACAAAAGCTAACACATATTCTAATCTCATATATAAATCGTATAAATAAATAAATGATGAGGCTATTTATTAAGAAATAAAATGTATTATTTATTAGGAAATTACTACTACTTTACTTAAAAACTACTTTAATAATAATATTAATAATAATAATGATGTTGATGATGATTATTATTATTATTATTATTACTATTATTATTATTATTATTAAGTAGGATAATGCTTATTTATTTTTGATTTTTTTGTAAAGTCTTCTTTTACAATTTGACACATGCAAACTACTGCAGAAATGTTCTAATCAACAGGCCCATGTCATATTGGTCTACAGTACAGATACTTAATAAACCTACTATAAATGACCAAGATGGCGGCGCGTACACATCGCGAGGCTCGGCGTCTCTCCAGTTTCTGCAATTTTGCAGTATTTTTCCTGCTCATTTCGGGTCTGTTCGTGCAGAACAGTAATGCCTTTACATCGTACACCCGACAGGAGATCTTGGATATTGGTTTGTGCATTTCGGACAGTTTTATCAGCAATCTACGACTCATCCCAGAGATCGCCAGGACACCCGAGGCTGAGCGCTCCGTCCGGCCGGGCAGGAGTGCTCGGAGACGGCGATGCGAACGTAAACAAAGGCGGGGGAAGCGCGGTGGGCTAAGAGCTAAGCTAAAGCTAACACCACACCGGCTCTCTTTACCCAGCATCTTCCTCGCCAATGTACGGTCCCTGGTGAACAAAATGGATGAGATTAGACTGCGCATCAACCACAGCAAAAGATTATGGAACTGTAATGTCATGATTTTCACAGAAACATGGCTAAACAGCGGGATACCAGACGACGCTGTATCTTTAACTGAGCATCAGACATTCCGAGCAGACAGAGCGGCGGATGACTCCGGTAAGACCAGAGGCGGAGGATTATGCATTTATATTAACAAAGCGTGGTGCACAAACTCTGTCATCGTTAGAAAGACATTGCTCTGTTAACCTGGAATTTCTGATGGTCAAATGCAGACCGTTTTATCTGCCACGGGAGTTCACCTCCACCTTTATAATCGCTGCTTACATTCCACCCGATGCTGATGCAAAGCTTGCTATGAAGGAACTTCATGCAGCCATCAGCAAACAACAGACTGCTCACCCGGAGGCTGCTTTTATTGTTGCGGGGGATTTTAACCACTCAAACTTAAAGACAGTGCTTCCCAAATTCCATCAAAACATTTTCTGTCACACACGGGGAAACAAGACTTTGGACCAGGTATACACAAACATGGCTGAAGCCTATGCTGTTACCCCCCTCCCCCACCTGGGTCAATCAGATCACCTTTCTTTGTTCCTCACCCCCCGATACTCACCCCTCATCAACCGTGTGAAGCCATCAGTGAGGACCATCAAAGTGTGGCCAGCGGGGGTAGACTCCACACTCCAGGACAGGTTTCAACACACAGACTGGAGTATGTTTGCTTCCCAGGCCACATGTGGCTCTCACACAGACATTAACAGCTACACTTCCTCTGTTCTGGAATACATCAACACCACCATTGACAGTGTTACAACCCAGAAACAGATCACCACATACCCAAATTAAAAGCCATGGATGAACAAGGAGGTGCGCCTCCTGCTGAAGGCACGCAACACTGCCTTCAGATCAGGGGATGCACAGGCCTACAGCACTTCCAGGGCTAATCTGAAGAGGGGCATCAAAAAGGCCAAGCACTGTTACAAGCTAAAGCTAGAGGAGCACTTTTCCAACTCTGATCCTCGGCGCATGTGGCAGGGCATACAGGCCATCAGCAACTACAAACCCAGCCATTCCACACCCACAGCCACAAATGTCTCCTTCCTGAACGAGCTTAATGACTTTTATGCCCGCTTTGAAAGAGACAATAATGAACCCTACATCAGGATCACTTCCTCAACCGACCACTCACCCATTACACTCACCTCCTCAGAAGTCTACACCGCACTGAGTCGGATCAATGTGCGTAAGGCTGCTGGACCAGACGGTATTCCTGGGCGTGTCCTCAAAGCATGTGCAGAACAGCTCGCTGGGGTATTCACAGACATTTTCAACCTGTCCCTTAACCTAGCAGCTGTGCCAACATGCTTTAAAACCACCTCTATTGTGCCAGTGCCAAAACACTCCAGCCCAACATGCCTGAATGACTACCGCCCGGTAGCACTCACACCCATCATCATGAAGTGCTTCGAGCGGTTGGTCCTGGCACATCTGAAAGACTCTCTGCCATCCACACTGGACCCACATCAGTTTGCCTACCGTGGCAACAGGAGCACAGAAGATGCAGTCTCCATAGCGCTGCACTCTGTACTCACACACCTGGACAATAAAAACACATACGCACGAATGCTGTTTGTTGACTTCAGCTCAGCATTCAACACTGTCATACCCTCTAAGTTAATGATCAAACTTAGAGACCTGGATATAGACACGTCTCTCTGTAACTGGGTTATGGACTTTCTGACTAACAGACCTCAGAATGTTAGATCAGACCACATTTGCTCCACCACCGTCACACTCAACACTGGTGTACCACAGGGCTGTGTGCTGAGCCCTTTCCTCTACTCCCTTTTCACCATCGACTGTAGGCCTGTGAACAGATCCAACGTCATCATCAAATTTGCAGATGACACCACAGTGATTGGTCTAATCAGCAACAATGATGAGACTGCCTACAGGGAGGAGATACAGCATCTGGCCACGTGGTGCACCAACAATAATCTGCTCCTTAACACCGACAAGACCAAGGAGCTCATTGTGGACTTCAGGAAGGGACGAACAGGCTCACATGATCCCATCTACATCAATGGGATGGCCGTCGAGCCTGTATCATCCTTCAAGTTCCTGGGGACTCACATCTCCAAGGACCTTTCCTGGACCACCAACACCTCCAGCCTGGTCAAGAAGGCTCACCAGCGCCTATTTTTCTTAAGGCAACTTAAGAAGAACCAGCTGTCATCAGCCGTCTTGGTGAACTTCTACCGCTGCACAATAGAAAGCATCCTGATGAACTGTGTCACAGTCTGGTATGGAAACTGCTCTGTTGCGGAGCGTAAGGCACTACAGCGGGTGGTGAAAACTGCCCAACGCATCACAGGGACCACACTGCCAGCCATAGAGGACATCCAGAGGAAACACTGTCTGCGCCGAGCACGCAGTATTCTTAAAGATCCCTCTCACCCTGCTCACAGACTGTTTTCTCTCCTGCCTTCTGGCAGGCGCTTCAGGCTCCCCCGGACAAAAACCAGCAGACTAAAGAACAGCTTCTTCCCCAGAGCTGTCTCCCTCTTGAACCCTGCTCCCCACTGACTTTTTGCCCCCCTAATACACACCCCACTCTCCTCTCCTCATAACTCAGACTCATCATAATCACTGCACTACTTAACATTTGCACATTTAAAAATTGCACATATTCATTGCACTGATTCATTTATTTGAACTGTACACACCTACTGCACATGTACATTTGTAAATTATGTACACATCCACTGTACATATACATTTGTAATTATGTTTATCTATCTGCACACTTCTGATTATTAATAGCAACCTGTACATTTATCCATCTATTGTAAATCTGTTCATAGCTAACACAACCTGTATATAATGTTCATAGTACATCCATTTGTAAATATCACCATAGTTTTTCTATAACTGCACTTTATAACTTATACCTGTATCCTGCACTTGCTGCTATTGCACTCCTGGTTAGACCTAAACTGCATTTCGTTTCCTTGTACTTGTACATGTGTGATCACAATAAAGTTGAATCTAATCTAATCTAATCTATAAATTAAAAGCATTAACGTATGCTATGTTTTTTTTTTGTTTTCACAAGCTTTGGAGACGTAACATAAGTTCTGCTTTTAAATAATAGGTCAGCTTTAGCTTTCGCCATGAGCCACGGCTTTGTTCAAAATTGACTACTCAAATACTTAAAGTAAAAGTACAAGTATTGTGGTATGTAGTTATTAAAGAAAGCAGTCAAAAGACATCATATTGTTTTGTTTATTTAAATATCTTTTTGGGGGCACATGATTAAGCAGAACGAAAAGAAACATGGTTTACGATTTATATATATATATATATATATATATAAGCACATAAAAAAAATCTATCGGAGTAAAAGTATTAAATTCATTGAAAATATGTACTGAAGTAAAAGTGGAAGTAGGAGAAATAAAACAATACTCCAGTGGAGTACAGATATGGCACATTAGTACCTAAATACGTTATAGTAAAGTAGTTCAACTTTGTTACTTTACATCTCTGCTGCTAACACAGCCGAAATGTTTCACCTTTGAGGTGAGATTCAGGAAATGTGGTGCAGTATTAAAGACGAAACATCCTTATCTTCGTCTGATTAAGACCCCGGGCCCCTGACCTCACTCACTACTTACATAACACACAGACAACTACCCAACATCTGCAGCACAGGAGACGGAGAGACAGATGGGGAAGAAAGCGTCCCGGGGCTTTCTCACGCTCTCTGTGAGTCTGAAGTGTGAATGCATATTTACAGTAAAGGGGTTGCGAAGCATGTGTCTGCCATTATCACCCATCACCCCAGTGGTCACTACAGTGGACAGTGGTCCCTGAACGGCCCCTGCACTTGTTTGCTATAAAACATTAAGTTGTACACTGTATTTCACCCCAGATTGATTGGAGATCAACTCGGTTTGATTTGTCGTTTAAATCTGACACACTGCTACACATTTCAGCTTTGAAAACTTAGGTGAGATTGAAGCAGTAATCCAGATATGCCATTTTCATGCCAAACAGGAGAATTTATTGCCCATTTTAGGGTCGGTAACAGTTTACTGAGGAGAACGGAGTCGGGCCGTCATTGTCTGCCGTCATCTGGTTGGGAAGGCTGCTGGGAGCTGATAAATGGTGAAATATCTGTATGGCGAGGCAGTCCAGGGTGAAGGATTGACCGTATAGGCTTCTCTCCATTACTCTTCCTTTTATTTATTTATTTGTACAGGGAATAAAGTGCTAAATTTATGACTTGCGTTGGCTTCGTAATCATAAGAGGAATTTGCAAGGCAGTAAAACGTTTCATTGTTCCATTTGCTTCTCACACACACACACACACACACACACACACACACACACACACACACACTCTTCTCTCTTTATTTTCTGTAACAGAGGAAGATTGTTGATCATTGACAGCTTAATTCTGTTCTTTAGATGGAGATGAGGAGGGAAACTCAAGCTGTTGAACATATGTGACAAGGCTTTCACTCTATTGACACTTTTTCTTTTTAGATTTTGGAGTGGACTTAAGCATTCAGTTGGATTTTTTTTGTCATGCAAATATTTTAAACTAAAGTCACACTTGTGTATTTTATGTGAGGTAAAATGAACAGATCTTAACTTGCATGACAAATTGAGGCAAAATTTAACCAAGAAGAGAGACGTAATTTTAATTAATAAAATGGACATGGGGCGTCACGATCGCCTCATAGCAAAAAGGTCACTGGTTCAAGCCTCGGCTGGGTCAGTTGGCATTGCATGTTCTCTCTATGTTTGCGTGGGTTTTCTCCGGGTGCTCCGGTTTCCCCCCACAAGTCCAAAAACATTCGATATAAGTGAATTGGGTAAGTTAAATTGTCTGTAGTATATGTGTGTGAATGAGTGTGTCTGGATGTTTCCCAGTGGTGAGTTGCAGCTGGAAGGGCAGCCGCTGCATAAAACATATGCTGAAAAGGTTGGCAGTTCATTCCGCTGTGGCAACTCCAGATTAATAAAGGGACTAAGTCGAAAAGTAAATGAATGAATGAAAATGGACAGATTTAAGTAAGAGAAAATAATTTGTGTATATTGTTGTAACTTAAGACCCTCAAAATACATATATTTTTTCAGATTTATGTTTTATTATTTTTAAAAAGGTAATTTAGAAACATATCTACGGTGGCCGAAAGAGCTGCAATTCAAGAAAGCACATGCAATTACAAAATACACCAGCGAATTAAGAAACGATCTTCATCAATTTGACAGCACACGTGTAGCAAATTGGTCACAACACAAACAACTGAAGAAACGCGCTGCAAAACGGTCCCAATTATGCCCCAATTCCCAATTTTTTTGCTCAGATGTGACACAGATCGTATCTGTTCTATGACCGTGTAAACATGAAAAAAAACACATGCATTTAGATATTCAGAGAATGGTTTCAGGCCTCCTTCATACTTATATAAATATAAATTGGATATGTGACTATAAGTTATTATTATGTAAACAGGCAGATCGAATTTATAAAGGCATTTCGTTTATTACGTTATTAAATGTGCAAAAATGTGGTACTTTTCTGCGGTTTAATGACGTAAAATGTCACTGCTCCTCATTAAAGCCTGCCACAGTTTGCTCCCACTAGACCTGAGAACTCTTTCGTACCCACAAATTCCTCTGAATGGTGGAGGACATCATATATAAACCATAGGCGCAAGCTGCGATGACGGCACTTTCCCTCTTCCTCTGCCTCAAAATCACTTTAAAGTTGGTTGAACTTCACGTATTTCGCAGAGCTAAAATCAAGACAATTCCTTCCATCGTGGCTAGTGTGGAGCAGATGCTAGAACCTGCCTTTACGCATGCGACAAATCAGATACAGTATGTGTCACAAGTAAAAGAATGTGTAAACGGACAGGTAAAAAAAATCTGATATAGGCAACCAAACGGAATTGGGTATCAAGACCTGACGTGGCCTTAATGACAGTTGTTATAAACATAAGCATAAAATCTCATCCATGATATGTCATGTCATCATTATAAATGTTTAATAATGACAGTCTTATGAATGCTCCTTCAAGTAAAGTGGTAGCACAAAAGATTTTTGCAAACTGAAAAGAGTGTATTGTGATTGTTTTTGGTTAATATTAACAATTTTCATTCATTAATTTTCCTTCGTCTTAGTCCCTTATTTATCAGGGGTCGCCACAGCGCAATGATCCGCCATATTAATAAATTTATTACAAAGTTTTTAAACATATATTTTATTTTTAATGGTGACACTTTATTTTGGTTGTCCATTTGAGTATTAGTAGACTGTCTGCTTAATATAGTTTATTTATTTTATTAATTTATTTATTTGTTTATTCGGTGTACATTAATTAGCATGCACCAGAATTAGCCAGAAGGCTTTTTTTCACCTGTCGTCCCTGGACAGATGTTAAAATTGTCAACCTAAAAAACAATACAAAAATTATACAATCAATCAAGCATAGATAAGAAGCACTAAAATAAACATATTTATGTAGATCTTAAAAAAAAAACACATGTACAACTTAAGCTAAAAACACCAACATTATATAATAGAGAATAAGAATAGTTAAAACACATTTAAACAACAAATCATTAAGATGGCAGGCACAAGCGGTAACATGCTGGGTAGGTTCATGCTAATAGGAATGATGACACGTCTGATGCTCTATTCACCTTATTCTCCACGTACGAGCGGGCGCAGCCATTTGATTTGTTTTGACTCGAGACTTTCGGTCTCATTCACTTCCATTCATTTTTAGACGTTAAAAACAGCTCGTTCTGCTGCTTGATGTTGCAAACTGAGGTTTTCTTATTATATTATTCTATTTTGTCTGTATAGTCATGCAAACACTTGTTTGTAGAGCAATAGTTTGACCATTTTCAGCCGTTTATTATTCCTAGTCATTTCTCCCATAGGCGACTGAATCGGAAGTTCTAAAACAATCGCAAAAACGAACGCACTTCAGCATTTTAGAATAAGGTCAATAAACCAGATTTTTGAATGTTTTTTTGAAGATATTGTAAGAGGTTATTTCTCTGACGCTGCCTGGGACAGAGTCTCACTCCTGTGCAGCTGTAACTGAAAAGGCACCATGACCAAAGGTAGCCTACTTTTCCGGAGTGGGACAATGCATAGTATATAATAGTCTCTTTCGGCTGCCCGTCATGTTGCTCTGTGTGTGGTGTCCCTTATGTTTACAAACTGACTGAGAGGTGGAGATGACAGACCATGAATGATTTTATACATCAGACAAATGTTTGAATACTTTATGTAAAAGTTTATGTTAGGTTTTTGTATAATGGTACAATGATGATGCCTTAGAGGCTTTTTATCCAGTATTTTAATTGTTTGTTTGTATGGTGACTCTATGGGATTTGGTGTTGTTTTGCTTGATACTGCTCCTTCAACAGACATTTAACTGACTATAAGAAACTTTGCAAGTACAGTACGTCAACTTACAACCCTAACCTAACAGTCAACTTATAATTTAATGAGATTTAGTTGGCATGTAGATGCAATGCAACTTAAATTGAACAAACGGACCATCAAAATAAAGTGTCACCTTTTTAATTTTTAATTCCAAAATGCTGTCTAATAAGCTTGACTTCTAAATCCGGACTATCCCTGTAAAGCTTCGATTAATAGAGTTTGTTTTATAAGGCGTATTTGAACAGACAGATTGCTGTAACTCGATTATTACTTGCAAGTAAACTTACTAAATGTTTTAGATCTTTGACCTTCTGATTGGCAGATAATTAAAACAATAAAAAAAGCACACCAGCTGGACATGACCTTATTTGACTGAAAGCACACACAGTGACGCATCGATTCAGACTTTCGCACCCCGCTATCTTTTGATGTGCATCTGTCTTTGTGTTCTTTGACTTGTATATTGTGCTTTCGCTTTTATTTATTTTCACGTAATTATTTCCAAGTCCTGCTGCAGACTGATTTGGCACTTGCATGTAATGTGTGATGTAGCTTTTTTCAGCCTCTTCCTGGTTTTCTGTTAACATGCATTAACAGCAGTGCAGCCGCCGAGGAACAAGATGGATGTTGGGACATCTTAAACATGTTTCTCGTGAGTGTCTGTTTATTTGAATTCTTGAGAGCCGTGATCACATTCAGAGGAATTCTATCAGATTCCCTCTATAGGAAAGCAAGTACTGCAGAAAAACCGAGAAACCACTGTGAAATGAAATGTACTTTCATGTAGAACATTGGTTTATTTAAGTCAGTCTTTCGGGTGTGGATGTAATATAACACTTTTATTTATTTTTTGTGTGTGCGTAGTATTGACTGGTTAGTTTGAACTCTAGATGACAGGACATTGTGTTTTCATGTTTGCCCTCTTGCTATTGTCACCCATTACGAGTGAATTACTTTGACAATTTTACAGACTTTTCTTTTGCAGTTATTATTTTGAAATGAATATTCACTGTGAAAAACTAAAGAAAACAAGCTTAAAATAATTAAAAATGCAATCTCAGCACAAACAATACAAGCATCTTGTTTACACATGCAATATGTGTTTGTGCAGTCCATTTTCAAAGGAAATGATTCTGAATTGTTCTTCAATGGGTATATTGCAAAAAAAATATTAACATTCTGCCATTATTTACCCTTCCTCCAAATCTGTCAAAGGAAGATATATTGAATAATGTTGGGAAAAAAACAGCCATTGACTTCTATACTTTTTGTTCCTAACATGGATGTCAGTGCCTGTGTTTTTTTTTTCTGTCTTCTTGGAGGAGGGGGGGATTTTTGGGGGGTGAACTACCCCTATATTCTTTGAAAAATAAAGCAGAAACGGTGGAGGTCTATGTGCAAAAAATGGCTTGGTTTCCACAGGCAAGGCTTAAACCAGGGGTTCTCAAACTCGGTCCTGGATGGCTGGTGCTCTGCAAAGTTTAGTTCCAACCCCAATTAGACATACCCATTGCTAGCTCTTACTAGGCTTTCTAGAAACATCCATGCAAGTGTGTTGAGGCAAGGTGGAGTTGAAATCTGAAGGACACCGGACCTCCAAGACCGAGTTTGCGAACCCCTGGATTAGACCATAGTTCATACTGTAGTTGAATTAGGACATTTATGTTTACAAATTAACCTGACTAGTATGAATGGAATAAAATTAAACTCATTTGACTTCGTAACTCAAGACTGCTAAAATCTACATATCTATATTTATTCATATTAAAATATTGCTTTGAAGAAAATTGAAAAGTGTACATCTACATGTTAACTAAAACATTTTTATAATAAAATAAAATATATGTATTTTGAACAACCCAAGCTCATAATTGATACAAACCTCTATATACATTTCTGGAGATCCTGAAATACGTCCTAGGAGGTATGCTTTTTTGCAGTTTTTGTTTTCGCAAATTCATCAGGGGCTGCTGTGTGCGCTTTTTCAGATCTCTTTCTTTCCCAATTTCTTTCCCAAATTCCTTCGTAAATCCACCAGAGGCCGCTGTCAACTGACTGACTGACTGACTGACTGACCAACCGACCGATACACCCACCCACCCCCTTCCCTAAAGCCTACCAATAGTGTTTTAAAAAGCACCTATTGACCTGTTCACTCCCTTTCCTAAACCCTACAAACAATGTTTTTTTAAAGCAATCCAGGAAAAGAAAAGCCTTTGTCTGATTTTTACTAAGTTTTCAAATTTGACCACATTCTCACCCTGCTATTTATTATATAAATTAATGTTTTTGTTTTACCTGCTTTCAGAACCGTTACAGTAATGTACTTAAACCCATCATCGTGGTCAACTCCTCTTTGCATCTAAAGTCCATTGATGTACATTGCGAGCTACTGGGCAAACTGGTAACAGCGGAAAAACCATCCACATGGAGGTATACAAAAAGAAACAGAAGCTGTCAGCAGCAACATAGCATTCGTTATAAAAACAAAATGCAGCCATAGGTAGCTCTGGCTCCATAATTCGCGCTCTTCAGTAATGTATACGGGAATACGTTTTCACAATGTGCCTGTGTTTTGACGGTTTTAAAACAAGATACAAAAAGTTTATAAATGTGTCTTAGACTAAAAAATTACTAGCGTCAATCTTAATAAAAATAATAAAACAATAGATTTGATAAGATTCCCTTAGCTGAATCAGCTCAGACTTACATTTTATACTGGAGTTGGGTTTAAGACTTATGTGAAACCGTGGGTATATATTTTAACATGATACTGTTGTTAAAACTTTTGCAGTCCAATTTTCTCCTGTCATCATCATGTAACTTTGAGCCCTGTAACTTTTGCAAGACAAGCTGAAAGATCCTAGAATGGAATTACAATGAAAAACCAGACAATAATACTCCTAGAACTGTAGCTCTACCACAATTGATTTTGACAATTTTCTAGCTCAAATGACACAGTTTTTAATCAAATACAAGCTTTACCTTTCTGCTTTTCAATTCTCTTTAATGCTTGTTACCATAGTGGTATGAATATTTTTACTTTTCATAGGCATCATATGTCCCCATATGAGCTAATTATGCTGTTATGAAGAATATTTTAGACAATATAGATTATGTCTGGCTTTGTGAATCTATAGTTTAAATGAATCTTTTTCTTTGCATGACATATTGATGTTACAGTGCAGAATAGCTCTTATGGCATTATCCTGAACATTATATAAGAATTTGTTTCATGCCTTCTAGGACAGAAGAGAGTCTATTAGTATTATGCTTTTGAAGTGCATTATGCATGATCTTTCCCAACAACATTTAACCTTGAAAAGTTAAAACAAGTGAATTTTATTAACATTTTCTAATAGTTTAAAGTGATATATTGTCTGGGATGTTGTTGTATATTATGGTACATAATAGGGCTGCACAATATATCTTTTAAGCATCAATATGGCATGGTGAGCATTTGCAATAAACAGGATCAGGATCTGCAATGTGGAGTCAGGATTATAGTTGACCAGGAGCCACAGTTTAAAACATGTGATTTATTGTTAAACTTTGCAGTAACTAGACAAATTTACCAAAAATGTATAGTTTGCATGTACTGTATATGTGACTGCGTAAGCATTACAAGACAGTTTTAAGCAGTCAGACATGAGAATTAATCATATTTGTAAATTAAAGAAAGGTTAATAAAGACTACAAAGTGCTATTTTACATTTGACAATGTTAATTTATGGACCTGAATAGTTTTAGACTCCCAGAAAACTATAAAGCACTACTTTGCTGTATTTATCAATGCTTGTGATTTGGTTTATTATATTTTATGCAACCTATAAAATCATCACAATTAATCTAAAAATTACAAATTCTTTCCAAATAGAAGCATTCGAGTAATCTGGGGAAATTATACTTAATATTGCAATATGTATCACAGATAAACTAAATATCGCAACGTTGTTTCATTGCCAATATCGTGCAGCCCTAGTACATAAACCTTATAGAACAGCTTCTGTTATTTAACAGATTTATTTTCCTATATATTTTTCTTAGACGTTATATTATCTCAAACTCAATGCCACATTCACATACTTTTGGTTAGTCTGGCACAAATGTTCCAAGTATTTCATGTCAAAATGCACAGACTTTCATAGAAGTTGGGGAAAGTCTTTTTTATTTAGGTGTCATTATAAGCTGCATTACAAGCAAATATAAATAAATGTTTAAAACAAAAAAAAAAACTCTATTTCTGTAGCATATTCACTTTGAGAATTGCATCAAATGGAACATTAGAATCATTTAAAAAGAATCATTTATTGCTTTGGGGAAAAATACAGATTGTTTCCCTTTGTTTCTTTCAAAAAATGCTAAATAATAGCAATAAACATCAGGTTAGGGGTGAGCTTTCTGTTATTACTCCACCTGGTTCATAATTTAATAAAGCATAAACCAAATGGATGAGCTGTAATAAAGCAGGTATTTACTTTCCCCATTGCAAGGAAATAATCCAGTACTGTAGATCACCGGGATTTAAGAGCTGGTTTGTGCCAGTGGCGGGATATGCTGGCCTGTGGTGTAACCCACTGACTTATAGCAAAAACTGTTGCAACTGTTTGATCATCTTGACTGTTTTTAGAATGTTGGGATCAATAACATGTCATTTTTAGAAGTACCATCAGCCATTTCTTCATTTTTCTTGATTATCGAGCTAGTGTTGTATTAGTCGGACATATTCTGACATTGATGGAGTTAAATCTGAATGCCTACTGACAAATCAGAGTACAACAGTCATGTTAAAATATTGTCGTCTTCTGTCTCCTTTGAACTAACAAACAACAGTTGACTTTTCTTTTCTTTTTTTTCTTTTTTTTTTGTTTGCTGTTTTTTGGGCAGTGTGAAGTTCTTCAGGGGTTTGTTCACCCCAAAATTAAAAAGCCATTATTAATTACTCACCCTCATGTCACTACAGATCCCTGAGACCTTCATTTAAGGCAAGGCAAGTTAAGTTTTGTTTTTATAGCCCATTTCATACACAGCAATTCAAAGTGCTTTACATAAACAAGAATAAAAAAGACAAGTGTAAAAAAAAAATAAAAACAGATAATAAAAAAAACAGATAAAAACTGATAAAAATGTGTTAAAACAGGTTGTAAAAGAATGAAAAAGAAGAGAAAAACAAAATAGTGCAATCTATTCGGACGTAGCACAGTGCTCATTCAGTAAAGGCACAGTTAAACAGATGTGTTTTCAGTCTTGATTTGAATGTGCCTAATGTTGGAGCACATCTCATCATTTCTGGGAGTTGATTTATATTCAGAACACAATATAAGATATTTAAATGTAATCCAAGAGCTCCCTCATCCTCCACAGACAGCAATGAGCCAGAGATGTTAGCAAAGTCCAAAAAAAGAACCAAAAACATTCTATGTGACTTCAGTGGTTTAACTGTAATCAAACGAAGCTCCAAGAACACTTTTGTCCACCAACAAGCTGAAAAAAAAATTGTTTGTCAAAGTTTTCTCCTCCTTATCAGGGTTTATAGGGGCAACATAACGTATTGTCATTAGAGTCAGTTGAGCAATATGTAAGCATCATATTGCCCATAGTAAACGTGCACTGATGTGGAAGACACTGGCAAACAAAGTCATTTTTACAGCTTGTTTAGGGGTGATTTCCCAAAGCTATTCTTAGCCAACTTGAAAATGCCAGTTACTACAGGGATTCTGTGTTTTCTGAAAACATATTTCTAATGAACATTTGCAAACAGCATCGCAAATTTGTGTGGTTGAACCTACTCCTTAGCTGTGCTTAAGCCCAGATTTCATATAGCTAACCAGATGTTGGCTAATATAAACTAGTAAGCATGCAGTACAATCTATCTTTTATTTAATACACATTGTTATTATTTGTAATTATAATTATATTTTGTAATTATAATTTGTAATTATTATTTGTAATATGAATTATTTCATTTATAGTCTTTAATTTGGATTTGCAAGTGTTGTTTTTGGAAAGCGTGCACACTGGTACCACAGTCAGTAAAGTCATAGTGATACAGTATAATAGAGTCCACACAATAAAGCAAAATTACTATGCGTGTGATTTGTAATATAATCTGAATCTGTGCAGGTTCAGACAGTTTTACTTTTATAACACTAGCAACTTTTTTAATCCGTTAAATAAGTTACTACTACATCCACTGCACAACATTTCTATGGCAGTTTTTACTGATGTGGTTCAAGCTACATATAGCAACACAGTTTGAGAAACAGGTGTGAATCTTGACAAGTTCGTTTTTCGGACAATGCATTGAACTACTACCAAGACCCGGAAGGGACATGATGGTGGGTGTGATGGGACAGAGTGATGAGAAAACATATATATTTTTAAGTTTTTGCGTTCCCGGCAAAGATGTTTTGCGTTCCCTTGCAAAATTGTTGTTTCACAAACACTCTTCACTTCATGCATGTAACCCTCTCTTTTTTGCCAAAATTCTCCTGTATTTTACCATTCTATCCCACAATCATCCTATCATTAAGTATTTTCCCATATTTCTGATATATTTTTAATCTTGAAAGCACACTGAAATTAATATAAAAATGTCTGCATTCACTTTCTTTTCATTAAATCTGTGCGTTGATCGCCGCTCTTCCTGAGCAACATCTGCATGTATCAGCAAATGCATGTATAAGCGCTGACTGACAGACGTACTCCGTATGATAAACTGATCCCGGATCAGCTTCTGTACACGCCATTTAAAGTAACACCTCTGTTAACAAACAAGTGAAGAGCAGCAAATGAATCTCTCGTTTTGTTTCGTTTGATAACAGAGGTGTCACTGTAAGAATGCACAGTTCTATAATGAAAGCATATTTAGTAACTGTTTCTGCTCATTTAAGAGAAAATTTGTTGTGTTAAAAATAAAACACGCAGGACGGACATGTTTATATATTATTAAGTGTATTTGTAATTAATTTTATATTAATTTCAGCGTGCTTTCAAGATTAAAAATATATCAGAAATATGGGAAAATACTTAACGATAGGATGATTGTGGGATAGAATGGTAAAATACGGGAGAATTTTGGCAAAAACGGGAGGGTTGACATGAATGAAGTGAACAGGAAGTGTTTGTGGAACAACAGTTTTGCGAGATACCGCAAAACATCTTTGCGAGGTAACGCAAAAACATTTTAAAAATGTTTTCCTATCACTCTGTTTTTTTTTCTCCCACCCATTTTTTTTCTTCCATCTATTTTTCCCCCACCGTCACGTCCCTTTCGGGTCTCCGTAGCAAACCGTCAACAGCAAAATAAATCATTGCTTCAGGAAACAAGTTAAAGTGTTTTCTTTTTGACAATGTAAGGGGATAGTATACACCCAAAAATGACTAAACAAGTAAAGCATTTTCTTTTTTGCTGTTGACAGACGATAACGTGTTGATTTCAAAAATCAACCGTACTTTTGAAAGTTTTCAGCAGACAGTAATACTGAAATTGTCAAAATTACTATCTTCTTTTCTTCTTGGGAACAAACATAAAATCGTATTTGTAGAAATGATTAGGATGTTTTTTTCCCCCTGAAGTTTGGTCCAGAATGATTTTCAGACTTTTTCTTTTGTTTTGTTTTTTACAGAAAAAAGAAATGAACACAGGTTGAAACAACATTAGGGTGAATAAATTAGTTTTGGGTGAACTAACTGATTCATTTGTTTAAAAAAATGTTTTTGTTTCTGCCCTTATTGACATTGACATATATTGACATTTGTAGCAGGCTGTAGCCTATAAATGTTGCAATGACATAATAATGAGTTGGTCAAGGGTTTCTGACTGTTTGAGCTGTATTTGACTGATTACTCAGCAGATGTGGTAGGTAAGAGCCTTGAGGAGGTCATTTGATTGATCAGCTCTGCTAGTTTCACTGTTCTGTTCTGCCAGCAGAAAGAAGGACAGCAGAGGTTGTTTGTCTGGTATTTGAGACAGTCGCTTCTGTCTGTGAACCCACACGGTCACATCACAGATCAAGAGCTCCTTCAGGCAAGGTTGCAGCTTTGTATAGTTTATCTGCATAAGTTTTCCCCAGCTAAAGTTTACATTGTTATTTTACATTGTATGTGGCACAAATGCATGATTCAATGATGCACTTAAATGAAGCCAGAGATTATGACAATATATCTTTCATTCAGTACTTTTTAAAAAAGGATGTTTTTATGAGAAATGCTAAGTAGTGATTAGTCTACTACAAATTATAAATATATACAGGTTATTAAATCAATAACTTCTGCAGTACAATTGCAATATTCTTTTTTTTTATTGTGCTGATTACAATAAAAATGAGCATTTATTGGCACATACAGTACTGATGTAGTCACTGAATTTATTGTAATGACCTTATTCAGCAATGCAGAATTCAGCTCTTTATTGTGATTGTTATAGAACTTCTGATTCACTTGCCTATGTAGGAAATCACTAGGAATATTAAACGACAGCAAATGGTCAAACTACTTGCTCTACAAACAATTGTGTGTCACACACACTGTGAGCATACACCCGGAGCAGTAAGCAGCTTCCAGCACCCAGGAGCAATTAAGGGTTAGCTGCCTTGCTCAGGAGCACCTCAGCTGGGTATCGAAGCTGGAGGGAGTGAGGTTCATTCACTCCCCTTACCTTCAAATCCTACTGGAACAGAAAATCAAACCAGCAACCCGTTGGGTTACAAGTTTGATAAATGGCCTGTATTTGAAATTATGTCTCAGTTCATTTTGTTTATTTCACTTGTAGTATATCAGAGTGAAATAAAGCAGAATGAAAACAATTATACATATCATATATATATCTCACTATTAGTATTATTTTAATGCAGGATGACTTAAGTAATCATACCCAGGCTTATGTACCCATTCCCTCACTCCCTGTGGTCTGATTTGATCTGTTTGTAATAAGCAGAGCTTGTCATTTCCAGTGCAGTTTTCTTTTTCTTCAGTTTCTTGTTGTGCACACTGGCAGTGTCTGTGAAGAGGGTATTGACGTCTAAACTCTCTTGAAGAACACTGTGAGCACTTCTCGCAGATTCTGAACAGGCACCACAAAGCATGTGCTAAACAGCCCGGGTTGATGTGTAAAAATTCCTTGCATAATGTCAACAAACCCCCGCATAACAAGATCTCACCTCACCGACGTTATCACACTGGCCGCTTTGCTTATACTTGTGAGGAGAAATGACAGTATGCTTGTGTAATTTTGCTGGCAGAACAGAATGAGTGTGTTTAAAAATTCCACTTTTTAATGCGTAAACGAAAAGGCCCGAATAACGTCAGTGTTACATATGTTGAAGCATATTTCAAATCCCATCTCTAGGGGTTGGGAAATGACACCGCTGGGGCACATTATAGGTTAATATGGGAAAGTGAGGTTGGTTATAAATGGGGAATATTATTCCCAAGAGCCTTAATGGCTCTTAAGACCTTTCCTCCTGACCCTGCTCGGAGAGAAAAACAAACCATGAGCGTTTCCCAACTCCATTCCAACCCCACATCCAGCCCCCTACACAAACACCAGACATATGCTTTCTGCCTCACACTTCCATGAATCTTTGAACCTGCTGTATATTCAAATCATAACTCTAAATCTCTGTTATTTGTAGAAAAACTGTGTAAATTATGATTGATTATGCACATTTTTATTTTGAGGGATCAGTTTCAGTCTTACTTCTCTTCCAGCACTTTTTCCATGACTTTTAAGCCAAGCACACACACTACAAGACCTGTCATGCTTTCATTTATTAAATGTGTAACTAGTATATGACACAAAAAAAAAGCTGCACCTTTTCTGTTCCGTTTTAAAACATACACTTGCTGAAACCAGTCAGAAATGCTTTTGTCTTTTTTTGGTTTTCCACAGAAGGAAAGTCATACTGATTTGCAACAATTATTTAAATTACAAACTTTATAGCTTGGGTGCACTATCCATCAAAGATCATAACTACAGTCGTACGTATTTATGGGTGATTCAAGAATTGAGTGTACATTTTGCATCTCAATTTACGAAATGTTTAAGACGTGCCAATAGTAGATCCATTATTTGTCTACTCTGTTATTGTGATATTTCAGTGAATATCTCATATAAAATAATAATATGATGAAAATTCATAAATTCTGATTAAGACGTGCTGTGTGGTGTCTGGTTTGAGGTTAGCTTCTTGGGTTAAAGCACAAAATAGTAGAAAAATGTCAACTCTGTTATTGTCAACTCTTTTAGTGGTTTAAAAAATAGAACAATAAATAAAATTTAATTAAGTCACCAAATCAAATGTTCACATAACGTTTAAGCGTTTTGCATTAGTTTCACTTTGCATTGGTTACATTCAGTTTGCAGTAAATTATACATTTGTTGTATGTCATTTCAGGAAAATTGACTTTTTATTGAAAAAGCCTTTATCTTTTTATCATGCATCAACTTTTATCTATTTATATATTAATTATAATATACACTCTGCGGCCACTTTATTAGGTACACTTTACTAGTACCAGGCTGGACCCCCTTTTGCCTTCAGAAGTGCCTTAATCCTTCGTGACATAGATTCAACAAGATACTGGAAAATTCCTCAGAGATTTTGGTCCATACTGACATGATAGCATCACGCAGTTGCACATTTATGTTCCACTGCACATTCATGTTCCACCACATCCCAAAGGTGCTCTATTGGATTGAGATCTGGTGACTGTGGAAGCCATTTGAGTACAGTGAACTTATTGTCATGTTCAAGAAGTCTGAGATGATTCACGCTTTATGACATGGCATGTTACCCTGCTGGAAGTAGCCATCAGAAGATGGGTACAATCTGGTCATAAAGGGATGGACATGGTCAGCAACAATACTCAGGTAGGCTGTGGCTTTGATGCAGTGCTCAATTGGTACTAATGAGCCCAAAGTGTGCCAAGAAAATATCCCCCACACCATTACACCACCACCACCAGCCTGAACCAATGATACAAGGCAGAATGGATTGGTTTTAACGAGCAGTTGGACAGGTGTACCTAATAAAGTGGCCGGTGAGTGTTTATGTTATTTATATATTATTATATGATTTGTTAAGCATATATTATTGGCTAAGATACTTTACATCAAGTTTTCAATTAAATACCTGCCAATAATCATTTAGAAATGTATTGAATTGCATCTCTATATAAACATATTATGTATAAATAGCTAACTACAATTTAATAATTTATTATTTAGAAATATGAATGAATCTTATATGAAGATTAATCATCTCAGCTTACGTTATTTAACTTAATTAACTTAATTTAATGTGACAACACATTTTTTATTTATTTATTATTATAATAATATAATTTTTTAAAGATTTTTTTTTTTAAAACAACCTCCCAGTACTGTGCTTGGCTTGAATGTGGCCTGCCCCCGCATCGCTCAGCGCGCCCAGGTTTGCTCCTCACCCAACCCGCTCTGCGTTTAATCTTGTAAATTACATGTCACAATTGTTCGTGCAGATGTGGCTTCTGTCTGTTCTTGATTCCCTATCTGTTTCTCAGTTTCCTTGCTTTGTTTACAGTAACACATAAAGCGTCATCAGGGTGATTACATCTGACAGCACTCCAATACACACACACACGGGCCAGCCAATCGCACGGACACAAAAACACATCATCTCATTCATCTTCATGCCACACAGCACACATTCCGCTTACACAAAGAGGAAAAGAATACTGTTTTAGTTTCTCGCCGCTGACAGTTTTCATAAATAGTATAGAGTCTACCGTCAGTCCGAGCAAAGCGATGCAAACCCAAGAGTGTTCGATC
Organism: Danio tinwini; assembly: GCA_903798205.1. NCBI lineage: Eukaryota > Metazoa > Chordata > Actinopteri > Cypriniformes > Danionidae > Danio > Danio tinwini. The sequence goes on from CAIGQZ010033112.1 coordinate 24,579,285, forward strand.
AACTTCAAACAGGCTGTTTGAAAATCGACTCTGTAACATTTGTTTCTATAAACATTGCTGCATTTAGGTTATAAATCTTAATCCGCACGTGGGCGGTTTTACCACACAAGACACCCGTGTCTAAACACCTTTGTCTCAGCTTCTGAAATATAGTTTGAGTAAATAGTTTTGTCTCCCAAAGGATGGTGAACGCTCCTGCGAATGTGGAAGAATCTGTCCTTATTAAGCTTTCCCCCCCCCCCCCCCCCCCCGAGCCTGACCTGCAGCCATATGGTATATAATCAGTCTTGTAATGACCAATAGTATTACAAGTGCGATCACTGGGCCGGACGGGCGTGGGAAGACATACTAGTTGGTCTATCACACATTCTTTCTCCCTCCTACCTGTATTAGATGACCTCCTAAACAACTCCAATTACCCAGCCACTGACAGACGGACAGATGAGACACTGCGCCGGGGGTCCGCAGACGTCTGAACGAAAGAAACGCGTGAGGGACGAGAAGGAATGAGGCAGTGATTGAGAGAGCAGAGCTCAGACAGCGAAGGGAAGCACTGATTGACGTTAGATAAATCTCTCAGCGCTTCAAATCTCTGCTTGACCATTAGCAAAGTCATCACGCCGTGTTGTTCGTCCCCCCATATGTGTCCCGCGTCGGTGTCTGGAGTTTCCCCAAGTGCTATTAATTGTCAACCCGTTCAGCATAGTTACAACATACACAGTTGATCTGGTAGCCAGGCACCACGATGTTTGCCTGCACAGTTTTAGTCTTGGTGGAAACAGTTTAGAAGAGCAGTCATTAATAATTTGAAACCATATATTCCTCTCTTGCATCATCTGGGCTGAAGAATGTGGACCTGTTTAATGAATATGTGCTGTAATGTTAAGCCGAATGATGGCGTTTGAGAAAATAATGTGCTTCTGATTTTACAGTTAAGGTCCTTATGTACACACGGCAAAATGTTGCTTATAGGGGTACAATGAACTTGAAAAACCTAAACAGCGGGAAAAAAACTGAAGTTAGGAAAGCACGATAATAGTGAAGTGAATGTTTGTTTAAGCTCAGAAATTTGGCCCTCCAGTCAGGTAAAGTTTATTTATAATGCTCTTTATTTTGCAAATAGCTTTACAGTATTAAACGTGGAAAAAAAGTGTGACAGTAGCAATGTTTGCATACAAAGATGCTAATTAGATTTATATGCAGAGCTGGAATCTTGCATAAAGCATTTGCAAATAAAACTCCAATGAGTCAAATAAAATCCTCATTTCCTGTTAAACTATCACCAAATATGTATATAAAGTAATTTGCTGTGGTAGGAGAAGCCACTGTGGGCCTTTTTTTTCTTACAGTAAATAATAAATTACTTGCATCTGAAAAAATTATGATGAAACCCAATCAACACACAGTGGCTTTTGGAGATGCGGAAATGCTCTTTGGGAGCACAGATGCTAGTCTAGACAGTTCTGGAAGGTAATAACACCAAACTTTGGCTAGAGGATTTTAAAATGACTAAAACAACATTTCAGATTTTTACAATGTGGTCTATCTGCTGGTCCATTAATCCCATCCCATCGCACCTATTTTTGTTATCACATTTGACTGTTGAATCAAAATCACATTACTTTTTTGATGCTCATGCTAGAATTTGTTTCCAAATGCAATTTTTTTTCTTATCCAATGATAAGTTTATCCTACTCTGTTGTGTGCTTAAGTTTTTAATGCACATTTGCTAAATGTATTCTCATCTCTGAATTAACTTTAATCCTTTATGTGATATTCCAAAATGTTACAACAAATCTGCTTTGTTCTGTTTCAATCACCAACATCTAAACTTGACAGACAGAACAGAGGAAATGAACCGGACACAATTTCCACATAAAAAAGGTGGAGCCTTAGAGCCACTCCTATCTATTTCATAACAAAAAAAACAATGGCATTTTAGAGGTGTGTAGTAGTCTCAGAAAAAAAATCTGGTATCATCCAGCCTGATCTCACGAGGAAACGTAAGTATTTTACATTTTGTCAGTTTAGTGGCTAATTCGTACGAATTCGTACGAGTTCAGTCGTACGAAAATGTACGATTTTAAAAAGGAGGCGTGGCACCTAACCCCAACCGTCATTGGGTGATGAGTAAATCGTACCTATTTGTACGAATTAGATTGTACGAATTCATACGAATTAGCCACTAAATCAAAAAGTTACAAATTGCCGTTAGATTGCATTGTTGCATCTGAAAGCTTGTTGCCTCACTGTCCTATCAGAAAGTGTCTTTGGAGGCAGCATTTCTGCACAAAAGCACCAGACAAGAAATACGGTTAAAAAAAACAATTATTTACCTGAATTTTACTGTTTTATTTCACGTTTTTACACATTATTCTGAAGTACAGTGAAAAATCATAAAATAACAGGAAAATACTGTAAATTTACATATCCAGTGTAAAAATCACACACTGTAAAAAATAATTTTATGGAATTTTACCTTTTTATTTTACATTTTATTTTTTCACATTATTTTGAAATACAGTTAAAAATCATACAATAACAGGAAAATACTGTAAATTTACATATCCAGTGTAAAATCACACACTGTAAAAAAATAAATAAATTTTGCCTTTTTTTATCACATTATTCTGAAATACAGTTAAAATCGTAAGAAAAGGAAAGTACCATAAATTTACATATCCAGTGTAAAATCACACACTGTAAAAAATTATTTTGCTAAATTTTGCCGTTTTATTTTACGTTTTTTTACACATTATTCTAAAAATACAGTTACAATTGTAAAATAACAGGAAAATACTGTAAATTTACATATCCAGTGTAAAATCACACACCATAAAAAAATATTTTACGGAATTTTACTGTTTTATTTAACTTTTTTTTCTCATTATTCTGAAATACAGTTGAAAATCATAAAGTAGCAGGAAAATACTGTAAATTTACATATCCAGTGTTAAATTAGATCTATAGTATTGACAGATATACAACAAAAATAGAGAGAGCTTTACTGACAACTATCGGAATATTTGGTTACAATTACTCCTGCTATGACATCAAAAGTGCCAAAAGATGTTCAAAAATGTATATACATTACACACAAACTGACACCTCCCACTTCCAGACACTATCTTTATTTTTTCAGTTGTCAAAAATGAATTGCACGTTTGTTGTGTGTTTCAATTGCACAGGATTGTGAGTGAATGAATCTCAGGAGAGGAATGGAAGCTGGATTAGGATTCAGACGTGCCTTGATGCACTGAATACAGATTCGAAATGAAACAAAAGTGTGTGGAAGAAAAATCTGTGTTGATGCCAAGTCCCAATGCACAAAATGAGATGCATGAAGAAATTATTGTACCTATTTTGCACAAAGCATTGACATTAGAACCTATGTGCTAGAATTTGTTGAGGGTTAAAAGTCAAATTATTCTACAGACAGCACTGAATGGAGCAGGACGTCAAGCTTTCCATTAAGATTTAATATTCTTATATTATTATTTTTTTCTTTATATTTCCAGAAAAAAAGGCTTTCCAGTGGGAATCATTTTTTGCCCAGGCAGAATTAGGGTCCACTAAAGTACAACTGGCAGTCAAGTTAAACCACATACGTCTTTGAGAAGATTTAAACAGTAAGTCCATTGTCCAGCATCCATACATGCTAGCATACCTGTACCTTTCACACACAGTGCCAAAGCCATGCAGCACAATGAGTCCAGACCCACACTCGCCATCACAAAATCTCAATGTAACCAGAGAAAATTGCTGAGTGCAAAAATCATATCCCCTTGATCAATAGCACATGCTGGTTGTGGTATCAGTTTCCTGGCATGTTGAAAAAGCATTGCTACAAGGTTGGTTGTTGCTCCCAGTTTACTGACACATTCAAAGATAACTCACTTGGATTATCAGCAGTCATTCACACTGGCGAGCCAGACGATTGGTTTCATCTGTTGTAGCTCAGAGGTCTGTATCGGTGCAGACTAGGATTTTATTTATTTAATTCTGCCTGAAATATTGAAGTAAATCACCCTTTTTTTGGCATGATTGATGCTTAGATCGTCGACCTCCCTTGTGCTTCAGACCGAACAAATCTGGCATTGTCTCACTTGTTGAACAGAATATACAGTGCAACCAGTCCGATTATTCTTCTAAATATATTTTATTATTATTAAAAATTAATTATAGGTTATTGAATGATCACATATTTAATAGCTTGTTGATCTTGTTTAGCATGTGAGTTAAAGAAAAGACACATTCTATTGTCTGCTTTAAATTACATTTAAAATTAATTTAATACTGTAAAAATGTCATTGTGGCTGGCGCGGTCGCTCATCGCTGTCACCTCACAGCAAGAAGGTAACTGGTTCGAGTCTTGGCTGGGTCAGTAGTTATTTCTGTGTGGAGTTTGCATGTTCTCCCTGTGTTTGCGTGGATTCCTCCTGGTGCTCCAGTTTTCCCCACAAGTCTAAAGACATGCACTATACTGTAGGTGAATTGGGTAAGCTAAATCGTCTGTAGTGTATGTGTGTGAATGAGAGTGTATGGGTGTTTCCCAGTGATAGACTGCTACTAGAAGGGCATTCGCTGAGTAAAATATATGCTAAATAAGTTGGCGGTTCATTCTGCTGTGGCAACCTCAAATTAACTTAGGGACTAAGCTGAAAAAGAAAATGAATTCTAGGGGTCTTAAAAAGTGTTAAAATGTCTTAAATTTCAAAAACAAAAGCTTAAAAAAATCTCAAGTTCACTGAAATACTTGGGCAGCACGGTGGCTCAGTGATTAGCACTGTCGCCTCACAGCAAGAAGGTTGCTGGTTCGAGTCCCGGCTGGACCACTTGGCAGTTTGCGTGGGTATCCTCTGGGTGCTCCGGTTTCCTCACAGGGTGCAGGGTTCGAATTATACATTGGCAATCAAGGGGTTGACTTTTTTGGTAAGTTATCAAATTTAATTTAAATGACATCAACTTTATAAATAAGTCGTATTTAAGTTTTCAGTGTTTTGAGGGATGCTTAATGTATTCTGACATACAGTAGCCTCTGATTATTTCAGGGTACTGTAGCTCAAACTATTTAAACTTCAATTCAATTCAATTCATCTTTATTTGTATAGCGCTTATACAATGTAGATTGTGTCAAAGCAGCTTCACATGGAAGTTTATAGTGAATTGAAAAGTGTCAGTTCAGTTTTCAGTGTTTAAGTTCAGTTTAGTTTAGTTTAGCTCAGTTCAGTGTGGTTTAATAATCACTACTGAGAGTCCAAACACTGAGGAGCACTTCCATCGATGCGCAGCTCTACAGATCCCGAACCATGCAAGCCAGTGGCGACAGGGGCGAGGAAAAAACTTCACCAATTGGCGAAAGTGAAGAATTCAAAAAACCTAGAGAGAAACCAGGCTCAGTTGGGCACGACCATTTCTCCTATGCCATGCGTCAAATTTTACTTTTCCGTTACTTTTAGGCTATATGTAAATACAAACACCTATTTTAAAAGAAAAGTGTCTGGTGACCACTTACGATATCCATCGCTGCTCTAGATCTGCTGGTTTAGATTGTTGAATGATTTATGCAAAGACTGATTGGTGTGATTATGCATGAACATCTATAATGGTATGAATCATTATATGAATGGGTCAAATTTATATTTGTATTATCTATTATTTTAATTATTAATATTATTATTTAAGATACAGATCAGGGAAAACTATTTCTTACTATTTAATGGCTGACCTGCCCATACATTTTGTTTTGACGTCCTTCATGGGGGATTGAGCATTAATTAAGGGGGTCAATCCCCCCAAACCTCCCTATAAATCGCACCCTGAGTGTGCGTGTATGTGTGTGTGTGTGTGTAAATGCGAGAGTGTATGGATGTTTCCCAGTACTGGGTTACAGCTCGAAGTGCATCCACTGCGTAAAACATATGTTGGAATAATTGCCAGTTCCTTCCGCTTCGGCGACCCCTGGGACTAAGCTGAAGGAAAATGAATGAATGAATTGTCTAGTTTGTCTTAAATCATTTTGAAACAGGTCTTAATTTCTCGTTTGTAAAGCTAACTGATCCAACAAACTTTTAGCAAATCTCTATTTATAACTAATATTATAACAGTCTGTTGTGCATACATTTAGTTTAAGTTTTAAGATATGTTGAAAAAATAGTATGTATACAACTAGGGTCTGCTTGTTTTGACGCATTATGTAAAATATCTGGCCAAGAAATAATGAATTGGAATTTGTTTTTTGACGGGGCAAGTAAAAAGCTATTATAAAAAATCCTATATAAGTCTGCAGTTTCATTTCTTAATGGTTTTACAAAGGTCTTTAAACATCTTAAATTTGACTTGGTGAAACCTGCAGAAACCCTGCACAGCTTTTATTGATACTTGAAAATTACTTTTTTGTCTTTGACCATTTGTCGTTGAATCAGGTTCCATTTTCTTTTACCGATACATTTTAGGTTACTACATTTTGCTTGAAACTTTATTCTTTCATTCATTCATTTTCTTTTCAGCTTAGTCCCTTTATTTATCAGTCGTTGCCACAGCGGAATAACCCGCCAACTTATCCAGCATATACTCAAGCTTCAAATTCACGTCTAACGCACAATGTATTGTGAGCAATATTAGCAGTTAGAGTATGGACGCTTCTACACTTCAAGTTTTTACATGAAATAGTAAACCATCGGGGAGCTTTTGCCATACTCTTTTCAACATACTATGGTTTGGGACATGCTAATTCTATTTTCAAATATTTAGGATGAATAGAATGTGAATTAGGATGCAGCAATACACTGCAGCCAGTTTAGTTTAATCAATTCACCTATAGTGCATTTCTTTGGACTGTAGGAAAAACCGGAGCACCTGGAGGCGAACACGGGGAGAACATGCAAACTCTACACAGAAATGCTAACTGACCCAGCCGGGCCTCAAACCAGTGACGTTCTTGCTGTGAGGCGACAGTGCTACCTACTGAGCCACTGTGCAGCCATTAAAACTTTAGTTTAGTTTTAAAATTGTATTTAAAATACAATAAAGCTTTTATGGTTTAACAAGAAAAAAATTTTTCTTTCATTACTAAAACTATGATTAGGCCTATTTGATTCTGTTTCAAATGGGTGATCAATCAATATAGGTTTACTATAAAGATTTAGTTTAACTTCTTTTTTATCTCATGTTATAAATAGGTTCATATTTTGGTCAACCTTGTAATGATGCTTACAATGAAAGCATACATTCGACCAGCAAGGAGCGAAGGAATGCACCTGAACATATCTCAGGTTTAATTTACTCCATAAGCTTACGTTTTACTGTTATTATTGAAAAATTGGCCCCTGGTTACACGACCCTTTTTCCTGTTTATTCTGTCCAAAAAGCGAAAGAGCGAAAGAGGTCTTTGTCAGACAACCCTTCGAGAAGTTCAACAATCAAAGAGCCTTCTCATTGGAAACAGATGACACTTCTTCTGGCCCACACCACAGCTTTGGAAAAAGAGACAATGTTGAATGACCTCCTGATGCCAGTGCAAAAAAAAAAACCTTCTGAAATTGTTTGCATATTCATATGATTCAGCGTTGTGGTTTGCATTTGCAGAATCTGAACAGTATGACAGCACTTGAGTGCGGCTGTTGAGTTTATGTGGTCGCTGTGGTATTTTGAAGTTTATCACACATATCAGTTTGGTAAATCTTTGGAGTTCCTGCCTAATGATATGTTCACAGAGAGACAGTGTGCAGAGCTACATGATATTAAATACTCAAGCACTGGCGGGCTGCTAAATACAGGCAGTGTTGACTAACACTGTAATTCTAGTGCTGATGTTGAGTAAAAACATTATTCGTATATGCGGTCTGCCAATTTAGACTTTCGTAAAATAATGTAAGCCTAAATATTAAACACTATTCTTATGCTCTGGGTGGTTGTTATCCAACATTGGGTCACATATGGACATGTGTCACATATATTACAGTTATTAAAGCCAACAGTTGGGTTTGTTTAGATTTGTCTCAATATTGGGTTAAAACAACCCAGCATTTTTTAATTAGTTTTAAAATAAATTTTTGTTCAATATTTATAGTAATTTTCATTATGATTGGTCACATTACATACATTATATATCTCACAGTAATCATCACAGTTGAGCAGAGACAGATTTAAATAAAAAAACAAAATTGATTCACTGCAATCAATCACACTTTGACTCTAAATATTATTATTTATTATTATTAATATTATAAAATATAAGTATTATCATGTAAATATTATTTAATGAACCGATTCAATTAAGTAAATCTGACCTTTTTTTAAAGGTGCTGTATGTTTTGTAAGTTTTTGACACTCCTAAAACATAAAAATACCATATTTTGTTTGCAGATATTTAAGAAACATGCTAAGTTAACATTCTTGTTTATCTGAAAAACAATGCTATGTGTCGGAACATCTGTCTTTGTTTTGGTTCTTTTAACCTGCCCACTGCCAGTTTAGCAAATTATATTTCAGTCCCCCGAGTTGCCTCGCTGGAAAACTGCATATTTGATTAATTCAGTCATGAAGGCTCTCAAAGTATACATCCGTGACTGAATATGCGACCTCTAATGGACAGTAACAGCCTCAGAAATGAAGAGTTCCACATGAGTTGGTTATTAATTAGCAAATAATATACATATTACGAACGTAAACATTAGGTGAGCAGGTTAAGTACTAAGTGACACGATTTGCAGTGATAGCAATTTGGCTGTTTGCACTAGACGAAACACAACAGAATGTTAAATACAGCCATTCAGAAGCACAGAATAGTGCACTTACTGCACTCCAATGTTATGGTAAGGTTTATAATGTAATCAATACATATCAAACCTTTTTAGCAATATTAAATGCACATGATTAATCACTGATATGTGTTGGCTTGCACTGAGTCACAGTTCTAAAGTTCAATTTCAAGTGGTTTATTTTATTTTCAAGATCTGAGGTGAACTATTTGCTGCTGCTTTCAGTAGTATGGCAATAAATGTCATGTAAAATGGCACTCAAACTCGCATTATCAGTATTTAGCACAGAATAAAGCACATGAGGTGTACCTGAGGTGATCATTGTCAGTTTATCCTTTTGTTCAGCTGCAAGAAATAGAAACTGTTTCTAAAATATAAATTTCAGGTGTTGGCTAGGAAAAAAACTTATATTAAAATGGAAAGTAATCCTGCTTTAAATCAGCCTTTAGACACGATAATCAAGCAAGCTCCTGTTGATGTCAATCTGGCAACCTGCACGTGCGTGCGTTTGTAATCAGGAGTGCAATACCTAGTTCAACCACTGGGTGTCCAACTTAAATACTGCACCTTTAAATATGAAAGTAAACTATTAAGACCAAGTCAATAGAAATAACTAGACTTCTCAATATTAAAGTAAAAGACCATTTAGAATGAACCGATTCATTAGAATAAATTTGACCATTAGAGAAAGTACACCAATCAGGATGTAACAGCCCAGTAAAATGGTTCACTAGAATCAACCAGACTTTCTGATTTTCAGCGTGAGAAATTATTAAGGATGAATTAATTCGCCTGAATGAATCAGATTTCCAATTTTGCATATTTGAGTTTGGACCGTATACGAAGTTATTCACTAGAACAAATCAGACTTTCTTACTCAACATGTGGGACATTTGATTTCCTCAGATCAGATATTAAAATGATGACAAAGCATTTAGTTCCACAATTCCACTACTGATCAGATAAAGTACTGCAAAACCATTGTTATGAAAATATTTCTTGTGCTTCCATTTAGTCTCAAATCTGTATCATTTGCCGAGCAGTGAAAGAAATGTGGAGAGCTCAGAGTGGCTGCAATATTACACCCATGCCCGCAGTTTACCCAGCTGCTTTGCATGTTTAAAACAAACCCGACATCTGCTTTTACTTCATGTTTTACTCTAAGAAAGGCGGGTGAAGGGTTGAGTGAATGGACTGACTGAAAACAGCACTGTTGCTGGTTTCTTCTGGATAATATGAGCAGGATATTTGAGAGAGATTTGGATATTCTGGAGTTAGCTTAATTTGTGACTGGAAAAAATCTGTCTGTGTGATGCCTGCCACCGCACAGCAGGAATTTATTTAGGTTTAAGACCGCGGATATTGTCGACAGATATAAAGTGTCGTATTTTTCCCCCACTATTTTCCCTTCTAAGTCATTTCTGGTGACAGTCACCTGCTGTGATGTGGTGCTCCCTCCGTAGATTGACCTTTATGTAGACTGCTGCCTCGTGTAATCGCTCGCTGTGTTCACCAGTGAGCCAGGAAAAGAAGAATGATCTGTTATTCCATAACCCGGCTCAGCTCTCCACCTAACTAATTACTCACTTACCCACTGAAAACAAACAAACACTGCACTGAATTTCACTCGACTCCTTTGACGGTTCCTCCTCCTCCCTTTTCCCGAAGAGAAGGGCTCCACAATGTATCATAATAAACTTTCCACCTCTGCTTATTTTAGCCTGGTCTGCCCGGCTTCGTGACCCAGCTGTTTGATTCTGCACCACGTGTTAATTACAAGAACTGACATTTAGCGCAGACCTAATAATAACCCCACGTAATAACATGACTGTTTTAAGGTGAAGCAATTTTCCAGAATGAATCAAACTGTGCCAAATGATATTCGTAAAAGGACTGACTAGGATCAACCAATTCAAGAAATTTAATAATTTCTTTCTATAATTAGGATAAACTAATTTGACTAGCGTAATTAAAAGATTCCAGTGGTTAAAAATGAGAGAGAACTGTGTATGAGGAGATTCACTCTAATGAATCTAACTCTCGATTATGAGAGCGTTGACTATTTTTAATGAACCGTTTTACTAGAATGATTCAGGCTTTGTAGGACTGAATATTAGTGATGACTGTAAAGATGAGCTGGTTCATTAGAATGAATACAATTTATCAATGTTAATTAGGAGAAAAGACTATTTAGGATGGACTGGTTAGCTAGAATGAATTAGACATTTCATTACTAAGTATGAGAGGACAGTTTAGAATTAACCATTTCACCTAAATAAATCGAAAAGATGAGATGCCAAAATATGATAAATGATCCCAATGCTAAATATGAGAGAGGACTCTTCAGATGAATTGACTAAATGAATGAGACTTTCCACTGCTTAGTATTATAGACCTTTTTCTTGGCTGCTGCATGGAGGGTGCCATAGCGACCTGCGTCTTTCGGTAGAATGTTTAGAACTTCCGTTTACAGCATTTACAATAGGCAATTTGCGTTTCCAAAATGGGTTTCAATAGTGTTTTGAGTGGATTACAGAGTGTTTTTGTGACATGCAACTTTGAAAGGTGTGCCTAAGATGGTTGGCTGGTTTTAGCTGATCGACTAGCCTGGTTTTAGAGGGGTTTTGGCCATTTCCAGGCTGGTTTCCAGACATTTTAAGCCTGGTCTTAGCTGGTCAGTCTGGGAGTTGATTAGCTAAAACCAGCTTGACCAGCTAAAACTAGCTATTTCCAGTTTAAACCAGGCTGGTCAAGCTGGTTTTAGCTGGTTTAAGATGGTCATTTTTCAGCTTGACCAGCTAAGACCAGGCTGGAAATGGCTGGACACCAGCCTGGAAATGGCCAAAACCCCTCTAAAACCAGGCTAGTCAACCAGCTAAAACCAGCCAACCAGCTTAGGCTGGTTTAAGCTGGATTTTTCAGCAGGTACATGTGTGTGTCAAACATTTAGGTAAACTACATTTGTTTGAGTTGATTATATATTTGACAGAAAGAGAAAATGTTGACTTTAGAGATGACAAGGCTTCATTTAAATAGCAGAAGATGCCATCTGACAACGAGGGAAAAATGCCTCACAGCAGTTGTTTTCCACCTTATAAGATCACATTTTTTTAAATGATCAGTCCAGGAGGTGGTGCTGATCAACACTAGTATTAGTTTAAAGATGATAAAAGCAGGTAAAATAGATTAAAACTATCATTTCAAAGCTGTCCAAATGTGACAGTTTATACGCATCAGCTGCCGAGCGGAAGTTCTCTTTGCGCATATACACAAAGCATAATAGGTAATTTTGCGTTCTAAGAAAAAGGTCTATAGAGACGATTGTTTAGATTAACCTGATTGACTAGAAGACTAAAAGGAACATTAAATTCATCCATTTCTTGTCGGCTTAGTCCCTTTATTAATCCAGGGTTGCCACAGCGGAATGAAATGCCAACTTACGCACGATTTTACGCATTTTACTTCCAGCCGCAACCCATCTCTGGGAAACATCCACACACTCATTCAACTCATACACTACTCAATTTATCCTACCTTTAGACTGTGGGGGAAACCGGAGCACCCGGAGGAAACCCACGCGAATGCAGGGAGAACATACAAACTCCACACAGAAACGCCAACTGACCCAGCCCAGCCGAGGTTCGAACCTACGACCCAGCGACATTCTTGCTGTGAGGCGACAGCACTACCTACTGCGCCACTGCGTCGCCCGGAACATTAAATTATTTTTTGGAAATAAAATGTCTTGAACTTTTAGACTTTTAGCTTAGCTAAGCATAGATCAGGGGTTCTCAAACTCAGTCCTGGAGGGGCGATGTCCTGCAAAGTTAAGTTCCAACCCCAATCAGACACACCTGGGCTAGCTAATCAAGCTCTTACTAGGCTTTTCTAGAAACATCCTTGCAAGTTGGAGCTAAAATCTGCCGGACACCGGTCCTCCAGGACCAAGTTTGAGAACCCCTGACATAGATCATTGAATCAGATTAGACCATTAGCATGTCACTTTATTATTCTGTAGTTCATCATGTACTAAGACCAACAGAAAATGAAAGTTTCTATTTTCTAGATCGATATGGCTAGGAACTATACTCTCATTCTTGTGTAATAATCAAGAAACTTTAAGAATTATTAAGCCAGAATAAGAGTAGCTCCTTGCCATATTGACCTGATGGTCTTATCCAATTCTATGATTTTTGCTAAGCTAAGCTAAGTGCTCCCACCAGACCCAGAGATCAGTTGAATGAATTCAAAAATCCAACTGTTCAAATCCAACTGTTTAACTCTATGGCAGTTGAAATGAGACCATTTCCAAAAAACTGCAGTGTTTCTTTAAACAATCCAAGTGATCACTGTTTAGGATGAAGCAATTCACTAAAATGAATCAAAGATTTCAATTCCTTAGAGTGAGGACCATTTATAAGATGAACCAATTTGCTAGAATGAATCAGACTTTCACTCTACATATGAAACTTTTCATTTCCTTAAAGAATGAGATCTGTTATTCCCATAGACTGAAAAAAAATGTGGATGTAGTATTCGTGACGTCACCCATTTCATTTCTGAAGAGCACAAATGAAGCTACAAGTGGGCGTGGCCAACCGTTGCCATTTTGTTTGCACATCATCGTGCCAACCGGTGGTAACCCAAAAAGGGCAAAGAGGCAGGGTGTTGGCAGAGCTAAAGATGCCTGCTAGCATTTTGCTTAGACGGGATTTTCTTTTGGGAGAAAAGCTTAATACTTCATTACTTGCGATTCGTTTGTGTTTTGTGTTCTGATCACATGTGCTTGGTTGTATATTATATCAATAAAGTGTTTAGTCTTTTAAAAACACTGTTGTAATACTTTGAGCCACTAAACATTGTTATTATGACGTTTTTCTGCAGGAGGAAAATGCTTCCAATTGCTTAAAATATAGTCTGTGTTAGTAAATGCAAGGCTAATTATGAAATCCAGGCATAACACTGTATGACAGTGTTTCAGATGACTGTTCTAGAGCCTACAGCTAATCAATCTGTCAGATTCTGGAGTGCATTCAAGTTCTAAAGACAAATATAAATGATAAATTATCTTAAACAATACAAATACATTTATAGATATGATATATAACTATATAAAAATTTTACTCACCTGAGAAATGGAGGCCACGTGAATGGTTTTTGAGCACAATAAAGTGCACACAGCATGCCATATTATCTGATAATTGTAGTAAATAATTCCAAAAGGCAACTGACTGTGTAAAGCCACATAAAACAAAATCAAAATATGATGTAGGGGAGCGCGGGGCACAAAGTAACGCAGGGTTAAATGTAACACAGAGTTTTAAGGTATTTGCTAAGGGTTAACCATGGCATGCTTCCGAGGTTTTTACCACAGTGTTGGCAAACGTCTTCCTGCCAATTATTGAAAAATTTTGGCGAAATTTGGATGAGAAACATTTTTGGAGGAGAAACCATTTTTGCAGCATAAAAGTATTTTTTATTATAGTCGATATTTTTTTATTTAAAAAAAAATCTGTGAAAGTATGTATGTAAAATCTTATATTGTTGTGAAGACAATTTTCTAGGCTAAAAGATGTATAAAACACAGTGACTGCTATCCAGTTTTGAGGAAAACATGACACAGCGGGGTTAGTTGTATAACAGGGTGTTACAATTAAGCCACACACTGTCGGACACCAACTAAACTAACAAAATATTTTTTTTAATTTCGAGTGTAATGTTGAGAACTTTTTAAATAAAAATGTTTTTTAATAGAAAATATTGTTTTAATTGAAAAAAATATATATGTTATTGCTAATAATGCAAATAAATGCATTATAATAATGGATAAATGGATAATAATGCAAATAAATTCAAATATGTTTATCCAATAAACAAAAAAAATAAACATATTGTGTTATGTAGAATAAAAAAAAAGAAATGAGCCAATTACTGAGGAAATAAAGCTACTATTTAAAATAAACTGAATCTAAATTAATTGTGTGAAATCTGCCTTTATAAGCATGTGTTACAACTAACCCCCTGTCTGTTACAACTTGCCCCGCAGGTGGGATAAACAGTAAAATTTTTACTCCTGGCACTTTTGGCAATACTGCACAGAAACCACAGGTCCGGCGATCATAATTCCAGTGCTCATTTGTAGAAAAGGCTTGTGGGTTGTTGGTAAAAAATGTGGTTTGTCTAACCCTATTACTTTGTTCATTATTTGACCAAAACCAAAAAGTGTTACTTTGTGCCCCGCTCTTTCCTATATGCAGAGTTTAGCGGCTAATCAGTTGGAATCATCTGAGGTGACGTGATGATGACTAGCTAGACTAGCTAGACCTCAAGTGGTCATGCCCTTAACTAGGCAGACTTAATATAACTCAATATAAATAAAACGGATGAGTTATAAAAACATTCACCTCCCTCAGAGTTGTCATAAAGGGTAATACTAGCTATATGAACCAAAATCGTTTTTTTGTACCAGGCTGTAAACACCTTCTTTTCTGCTGTTAAGTTGGCCATTTTAACACTGAGGTCAGTAGAAATGTGGTCTATTATGGAGACAGATCTAGCAGAATTTGGACGAATTGCAGTTTCAGTTAGTTCTGTATTAGCTTTACGAGGGAGAGCGGGATGTTGCCACTTGGTTATTCCCTAACAAAACACAACACAACACTCTCACTCCTAACTCAACCCTAACTCCTATCTTCCTCCTCTTTTTGCAAAGAGAAGCTCCTCTGAATGTATCCCAACAAACTTTCTACAACTCCTGACTTCAGCAGACTTCGTGACCCAGCTGTTTGGTGCTGCTCCATGAGTTAATTATGAGAACTGGCATTTAGCATTGCTCTAAAAATAGCCGTAATAACACACTGGGGATGGTGATGAGGAAGTGTTGATGCCCAGCTTGACGGGTAGCAAAGAAACGCCCCACTGTTTCCTCTTGCTGCATAGCGACCGTCGGCATGGCAGCGCAGTGACCCGGTCCCACAGGTGTGGATGACGGGTGTTTGTTTTGAAAGCATTTAGTGCTCAGATGCCCCTCAACTTCACGTCTCACTACACCTCCGAGGAATGTCTGGCATTCTGCGCTCCTGCAGCATCATGTTTTTTATAAGTGCATATTGAAAAGAGGGGGGGGGGGGATCACATTTTATTGCCATCCCAGCATCTCAAAACTAAACACTTGAAGTACAAACAGGTGAGAGTGTTCAAAACAAGATGCTCTTTGTTGTGCAATTACTGTAGAGCGAGTTCCCAAATCCAGGCACGTCTGACATGGCCGTCTCTAAGCAGTGGGAACGCAAGTAGCGTGCAGTTTGTGCTTGGCTGCTCCTGATGGAGATAACCTTCATAATCTGGCACTGGCATGATGATGAGATGTGCTCTGTGCTTGTACTTTAGGGGTCGACTGTGGTTTGGGTTCACGAGTCTTGCAGCTGCAAATCCAGCTGTTGATCACCACTGCCGTGTGCAGAATCAGTTGGAGACGATGCACTTTGATTTTTATTAGATTTTTTTAAATATGATTTTTTAATAGATTTTGTAATTTAATTGCTGTCAAACTGACATCAACAGAGAAGCCACCACCAGCCCAATCGGGAAAGAAAATGATCAGGCTTAGATTGAGAATTACCAAAAAAAACCTGTAGATTAAAGATTTAAGACACCCTGAAGTACTTTATTTTATTTTAACAGATTTGTGTGTGTTGAGCATCAATTAAGACAAATCTAACCCCTGTCAGCTGTAATTGTGAATAAAACTGGATAATTTTGAGCCTTTGTCAGCTAATTTCATCTCCGGGTTTAAAATATTTTTGGGGGTGGGACCAAAATTGATGATGTAGCGCAAATATGTGAGTGGAGTGATGATGCGTTGGTTTCTCATAATTATTCATAGCTGAGTTTTCTTATCCTATAAGAAGACATTGCTTCTTAAAGGGCACCTATGGTGAAAAATCTCCTTTTCAAGCTGTTTGGACAGACATATGTGTAAGTATAGCTTATAGACCGTCATATTGGGGTGATATGAACACACCCAGTGCTTTTTTTTTCAATTTAACAACATAAAATCGGTGGACCAATTGGAGCGGTTTTCAGACCGATCGCAACTTGACTTAGGAGTGCGGTCCCCCCGCCCACCGAATTGATTGACAGCTGCGTCTTAACATGTCTCTGTAGTACCATGTATAATCATATCCACCAGACACAGGACCAGGACGTGCGCACACTAAGCAACCGTAAATAAAAGTCTGTTCAGTTTGCTAGGATCATCAATTATCATCAAATGTGATTAAGAGTGAGTTTTACAGGTTTAAAATGTTTTAAAACAGTGCATGTGTGTAATAAATTACAGCGATTTACTTCAGATTTACTTCATCAACACAGCCGCGTGTCAGAACAATTGTAAAAGACGCTTCAATCCCGGTTTGTGGACGTTAAATCAGGTTTATTTTGTACATTGACATAACAGATATCCATACCCATGAATATCCGTGTGTGTGTGTGTGTGTGTGTGTGTGTGTGTGTGTGTGTGTGTGTG
>CAIGQZ010033112.1:24596583-24624517 GCA_903798205.1 Danio tinwini
TGTGTGTGTGTGTGTGTGTGTGTGTGTGTGTGTGTGTGTGTGTGTGTTTGTGTATTTGTGTGTGTGCGTGAACTTTGTAACGATATTGTGTGTGACTCATCCTTGCAACTCCACAACATGCATCAAATACTTATTGGTAAAGTTCTTACTGTAGTTTTTCCTCACAAAAACCGTTAGCTGATGCTAAATGCTACAAAATTGAAACATATGACAGGTATAATAAAAAATCTGATGGGTGTTTTGAGATGAAACTTTACAGACACATTCTGGAGACACAAAAGACTTATATTAAATCTGGAAAAAGTGGTAACCTAGGTGCCCTTTAATTATTTATGAGAGCATGTGCGTTCCGAAGGCAAAGCAGACCTGCCAAGCTGTGAGACCCAATGAATGGGTGAGACCGGGTCCGCGCATAGCAAGCAGTGTTTAGCCATTCATGAAGTGTCGTAACGTTATGTGTTTGTTTCCATGATTCACAGGGTTTGTTACATGTTTTTCTCCACGATGCTGTCAGGACAGATACAGCAAAGCTGTTGGTTTGCAGCAAGCATTTTTGTCAGAAGAGCTGCGAGAATTAGACAATGGTAGATTTTGTCTTTTATCAGTTGAGTTTGTTACTATTCAGACACATTGTCTATATCCTTGCTGCTGTGTTCACCTATTTTTAAAATCCTACAGATAACAGGCAGGGCTTATGGTTGGAATAGATCGGGAAAGAGACCTGCTGCACTGCTATCCACAGTGTCTGCATTCAGACCCGGGGATTCAGGAGGAGAGAAGTCCTCCTTATTTCTAGTGTTTACATGATGATCTTTATAATGATATAACTAATTGTGGTTATGTGTATACGAAATTACGAATAAAAAAATGTAACAGGGCATTAAATTACTGTTTATTTCTTTGCTTTTTAACTTTGTAAACTATAAAATCATGGGTCTCCTCATGATTTGTGTCTCATTTTGTGAGCCAACTGACAACAGTTGTTCACTCCCCTCTTTCTCCATGCCCACTCCTCCCTCTGCTCATAGCGCTCCACGCCCATTATTAAGCTTTTTTTTTATTCTGAGGTAGACTTGAACCGAAAGAGGGGGGTTTCATAGGGCTTTAACTACCACAGACTAACTGTTTACCTAAAAAATAATGTGCGCCAGCAAAATAACATTGTACATTTCGATTTCAGATAGACTTTATTGTGGGCGGTATGGTGGCTCAGTGGTAAGCACCATCGTCTCAGAGTAAGAAGGTCACTAATTCGAGTCCCGGCTGGGCCAAGAGGCATTTCTGTGTGGAGTTTGTGTGTTCTCCATGTTTGCGCGTGGGTTTCCTCCAGGTGCTCTGATTTCCCCTGCAGTCTAAAGACATGTGGTTTGAAGGTGCTGTATCTAAGTTTTTGACTCTTTTAAATCATAAAAAATACCATAATATGTTTGCAGATATTTAAGAAACATGCTGAGTGAACATTCTTGTTTATCTGAAAAACAATGCTAATAATTAGCAAATAATATAAATATTATGAATGTAAACATTAGGTGAGCAGGTTACATTGTAACCCTGTGTCCTAACAACACGCTGCGTGAAGAGATACGCAGTAATAAGCAATTTGGCTGTTTGTATCAGACAAAACAAGACAGAGATGTAAGTACAGAAGCACAGAATAGTGCACTCACTGCACTCCAACGAAATAATAAGGTTTATATCTAATTGATACATACTGTACTAAACCTCTTTAACATTATGAAATGTACATGCTGAATCACTGATATATGTTGGCTTGCACTGAGTTGCACCATTAAATGAATTGAGGAACTAAATTGACCGTAGTGTATGAATGTGTGTGTGAATGAGAGAGTGCATTGGTGTTTCCCAGTGCTGGGTTGCGGCTGGAGGGGCTTATGACAGAGCATTTTTGTTTCATTTCACTGTGGCTTTAGTGGCCTTTAAATGTAATCTGCACATGAGAATTGAACATTACATATGATTTAACTCTCTGATTTGATTGTTATGAGCCAGCATGAAAAAGATCCATTTTTCTTACATCACTGGGTTTGTTTACAGATGTTTCACATCCTTCTCTGGTTTAATCTTCCTCACTTTCCAATGCGCTGACTGTCATCTTTTTTCAAGAGTCACAGTAAAATGAACCAAAGCAGCTGTTGGATTTTTAAAAAACAATATGCTGATCGCCACAACATCATCTTGTTGCTGGGTTTGCTAATTAACTTGTTATTGTCTAGTTTGTGCATGAGAAATGGGTTGGACTGCTGGGATGCTTTGCTTTCATCGCACAGTCTAATGAGAACGTCTAAAGCGCCTCTGAGGTCAGACAGCACATGCCAATACATGCAACCAGGTCCAAATATCTTTGAAGTGTCCTAATGGTGTGCTTAAATCCCAAAGACAACCAGAGTTAGAAAATGAAATGATACGATACAAATCAAATAGATTAAAGGACAAAAAACAAGGCTGAGGGAATATGAGACTTGCGTGCACATCAGGGAGATCTGTTTGCAATTTCAGCGACGATGAATGAAATAAATGTTTCATTACCTGGATTTTTTGTGCCGAATCAAAGATCGATCCATAAGTTTTTTGTGTCAATGGCATGTGCGTGAGCTGATCTCTCTGTCATTAAAGTGGAAGGTAATTTATTTTAGTGTTGCATGCAAGTAGAGCTCTGTCTAGAGCTCATGGCTCGAGGACCTGATGATACTTCCTGACCAAATGTTTAATTTCTCCTCTCTCAACCACATGCACATACAAAAAAAAACCTTTGGATGTATTTTTTATGAAACTTTGTAAACAAGTTTATCACTAACATGAACCCTTAAAGGAAATTTCCACCCTTAGAAACAGGACATCCCTTTTGCTCAGCATGATGCCTTTTGTTGTCAGATGTAATAATAATGCATGTATTTGATTTTGTTTATTAATCTTTTGAAGAAAAGTGAAGTCAGCGGGTTTTTAATGAGCCCAGACAGTTACATACAGCCTATTGCAAAAAAGAAAGACAAAAGAGGTCAATGTTGGAGAAGCAAACAGAATCTCTAAAGAAAATTCAGCATGTTGGTAAATTCACAGTTATAATGTGGTGAACTGATTTTTTACTAGGGTATTTATTTAACAAATAAAAAACTGGAAAAGCACACAAATAATTTTCAAATAAAGCACAATTTCCAACAGAAGTGTTCAAGAGAACAAAATAATCTTTTCAGCAGTATAAATATGGAAGTTGCACCCAGGGAAACCACTGTAGCTCAGATTTTTCCCACATGAAAAAGTAACTTGCAGAGTGAGATGTACTTTGAGTGAGAGATTATACTTTGGTTGAAACAATAGTCGCTACTTAGTACTAAGTAAAAATATATATTTAGTGTCTCTAGGGCTACACGATATTGAAAAAAAAAAGATATTGCGATACTTTATTTTTCTGCAATAAATATTGCGATAAGAATAGTTTCACACGATAGTTTGAATAGCACTATTTGTCGGTTTTCTGGGGAGTCTAAAAGTATTGGGATACAAAATTTTAATAATCACTATGAAAAAAATGCTTTTCTTACTTTGTCTCGTTTCTAGTTCAAATATCTAAAATTTTTAGAATAAATAAAATATTTTCAGTTGCAATTAAGAGGTTTTTTTTAAACAAGTACAATTATCTGTCAGTAGGGTAAGTGGGTAAAAATGTGTTTTCGCTTTGAAATTTAGATATTTGGACTAGAAACAAGACAAAAGTCTAAGTAAGAAAAACTTTTTTTTTCTCCATAAATCATATAAATATATAATAATAATATTGCATGTATTTAGTTTTGTTTATTGATCTTTTGAAAAAAAAGTGAAGGCAGTGGGTTTTAATGAGCATGTAATAATTCATAGGTATAATGTGGTGAACAGGTTTTTTTATTAGGGTATTTATTTATTTACTTATTTGTTTGTTTGTTTGTTTTGTTTGTTTGTTTGTTTGTTTAATTTTCAATAACCTGTGGGTTCAAGGAAATGTTTTTGAATAAAAAACTAGATTTGATTTATTTGAAACTTTTTATACATTAAGTTATTAATGTATAATAAATAAATTGTGTATCATCGAGATGCTGTTGTTGTTTTCATTCTTAATACATCAAATACTTTTATTCTATAATCTCTTTACAGGTTTTTCAAGTGACTCTAGCCAGATATCATCCAAATATCATAGAGTTATACTGGACGCCTTTGACATCAACAACATGCAAAGAGTGCATTCTTATATGGTTCATTTGACTGTATTATTTATCTTGTAAAAAAAAAAGATGAGGATTTCATGAGGGGAAAAAAATAGGTTTTATTCCAGAATAGTAGTAACAAAGTACATGGCAGTGCCTTGGTTTTACTGTAGTCAGAATTAACACTGATGATTCTCCATTCAGACATTTTATACCGTTTTTTCCCATTAGATTATGTTAATAAGGATTCCCCTTGAATGTTGATTAAGAACAATCCCAAACCATTTGGTAGACTCACTCAACAGGGTTTCTCCTTGAATGTAAATTAGGCATAACAATAAGGTGTTACTCTTCTCTGATGGACTTACGAGTGAGAACACTCACGGTTTAAAATAGATGAGGTTCTTGGTGGCTCACTACCTTTCCCATGTTACAGTAAGTGAATTATCACTCCAACGTCATTATTTAAATACCTAACTAGAGGAACTCTCCTCTCTATTATAATTAAGCCCTTTGTTAAGAAATGAGCATAGAATGCAATTGTGAAAAGATGTAGAAGTTTGTTTGAGGCAGACTTAGTTTCTTACATGACCCAACAGTTCAGATCCACTGATCTCCAGCTTAATACTCTTAGGAAATGCTGCTGGAACAGGAGAAACAATGATGACCAGTTGTGTTGTTTACTGTTCACCAAAGCGCTGAATCCACTTATGTTTGTTGAAGTCAGAATAGCATGAAAAAGTTGGCCCAAAAGTAAAAATCATAGTCATTTTCAGTAACGCGTCACCACGAGAAGTGTTTATACCCTGAAAAAAAATACTGCAATTACCATAGCAATAATTCTTAAAGAGACCACAGCCTCGAGTATATGTTTAAGTAAACACCAAGAGTTTCATTTTTACTCTAACCAAAGTCATATGTGTACTGTAGCTCATTTGTGACCGATTTGATGTAATGTATGAAAGACCTATCAAATGACATGCTAACAAAGGCATGGGATCTAAAGGGCTGCACAGAAAGCTGACGTTGAAACACTGTCCTGCACATAACATCTTAAATTTAAGCACAAAGCTATCATATAGACCCTCATAATCCACTTTTATGGTGCTTTGCATTCTGTGGTCAATGTAAAAAAGGAAGAACAAGGGCTTTCTTGGAAGAGATCAATTCCCATGTTCATCTTTTGGTACACCAAGCAAATTAGTGTTTCCATTCAGACCTCATTTAGATTGTAGTTTAAAGAAGAAAAAATGTCTGTCAATCTAATTGTCGACTTTTTTTTTAAATATAAAACTAGTCCATAGTTCATCCCAGTCAATCCGAATGTGTACTATTTGTAATTTCCCCCCAAAACAAATTTGTTTTGTCAGTACAGAGACTTGATTGGAAACGTCTGCCATCCCGTCAACATTGCGCAACATTTGCCTGCAACCATTCAAATCAAATAAATCCAATTCATTTGTACTCCCCAAACTCTGATGTCTGCAGCATTAGTAAGAGTTAGATGTGTCTTTTTTCAGAGCTGTATGACTACTGTTCAGTTTGCGTCACGTCTCTAAATGAGATCTGTCATCAGTTTAGTCCATCCGGAGTTCTCTTGCTGCAAGAGCGTGCGATGGGCAGCGGGCAATCGAGGAAGTGGTTTTCTATCACTGCACATGAAGGTTAATGCATTTAAAGCGCTACATGTGTCTGTGATTGTGGTTTGACTGAGAAGAAGGTTCTGGTCACTGATGAGCAGCTACTCATGTGCTCAACTAAGGCCAGAAGCTCTGGAAAAATAAATCACAGCACGTCCTGGCCGATGATTTCATTCTGAATATTCATTTTTCATCATAATCAATCTTGTATTTAATAGGTTAACATCGATCATGTTTTATCCTTATTTTTCTTTTTCTGGTATTTTTTTAGTTGCTTGAGTTTTGGTTTTGGCACATGCGCTATAGGTGAACAAGCTAAATTGGCTGTAGTGTATGAGTGTGTGTGTGAATGTGATGTGTAGGTGTTTCCCAGTACTGGGTTGCGGCTAGAAGGGCATCCGCTGTGTAAAAAAAATATGCTGAAATAGTTTTAGAGTAGGTTCGTTCTGCTGTGGCAACCTCTGATAAATTCAACACAGGTTTATTCTGAAAATGTAGCCCTACTTACATATATGGAAATCATAAATATGTAGCCAGAAGTACGTATGGATTTCATTTTTAAAACGAACGATACTGGGAGGTATGACGCCATTCCTTTTCGTGCTTACCAGCTGACCGCTTACCTTCGTATGGACGGCTTTTCCTTCTGTTACCAGTTTGTCCAGTAGCTCACCATGTACTTCAGCAGACTTGAGACGCAGAAAGGAGTTGACCTCGACAACAGGGTTCGAGTCCAGTAAAGAATTGTTCCAGAAAGCAGGTTAGACAAAAACAGAAGCAAAAAATTAAATAAAGAAGTAAATAACAGGGTGAGAATGTGGTAAAATCTGAAAATGTGGTAAAAGTCAGGTGAGGGCTCTTCTTTTTCTGGATTGCTTTTGAAAACGCTGTTGTTTGGTTTTGGGAAGTGAGTGGGTGCTGATCAATTGCTGCTTTTGAAAACACTATTGGTTGGGTTTAGGAAAAGAGGAGGGTGGGTCAGTCGATCAGTCAGTCAGTTGACAGTGGCCTCTGGTGGATTTACGCAAGTACAGCAGGTGCAAATGACACTCGCAAGAGAAATCTAAGATCTGAAAAAGCATACACAGCGGCAAATGGTGGGTTTGCGAAAACAAAAAAATCATACCTCCAGGGACGTATTTGGCCCTCTCCAGAAATTTATGTAACGGTATGTTTTCAGAATGAGCCTGGGTTGGATAAATAAAAAAATTAGGCTGAAGGAAAATGAATGAATGAATGAATGAATATTTACATCCAAAGTTGCACATTTAACTTAAAAACAACAAATAAAAAAAATGGAAAACCATAAAAATAATTTCCAAGTAAAGCACAATTTCCATCAGAAATGTTGAAGAGAACAAAATAATCTTTTCAGCAGTATAAATATGGAAGTTGCACCCAGGGAAACCACTGTAGCTCAGATTTTTCCCACATGAAAAAAATAACTTGCAGAGTGAGATGTACTTTGAGAGAGATTATGCTTTGATCTACGGTTAAAAAGATAGTTTCTACTTTGTACTAAAATAAAAATAAAAATTTTGTGTCTCTAGGGCTGCACGATATTGGAAAAAACTGATATTGCGATAGTTTATCTTACTGCAATACATATTGTGATATGAGTAGTTTCACACGATAGTTTGAATAGCACTATTTGATGGTTTTCTTGAGAGTCTAAAAGTATTGAGGTACAGAAATTAAATAATTACAATGGGAAAATGCTTTTCTTACTTTGCTTTGTCTTGTTTCTAGTTCAAATATCAAAAAAATCTTAGATCATCAAATATTGTTCAACTACAAAAAAAATAAGTCAAAATGTAAAGTTTTTCATCAAAACAAGTATAGTAAAAAAATTACTTTGAAATGTTGATATTTGGACTAGAAACAAGTGATAGTGCATAAATCGTATACATTTTAAATAAATACAGGAATTAAATAATATTCTGTAGCTCCTGGGCAACTTTAATTCAGGCTCAACATTTTGATATTGATGCTGAAACAATATATTGTGCAGCCCTACTCTAAATTAAACCATACTTTTACTTTGTGTGAATGTAATTGTTTTCTTGACCACAATAATTATTTTTTATTTAGATTAAATACAGTTTTATAGTTTGATCCAAAGTTCAATTATACTTTGAGGAAAAAAAAACAGCTTTAACAAGCTACAGTAATTTTTTTAAGTTGGTTCAAAGTGCTTTTTTTCAGTGTAGATGTAATTTAGTTGTATTTGCTATTTTTCAGTTTGGGTCATCTGCGAGCAATCTACTGTACTCTGAAACACAGATTGTATATGTCAGGTGGCAGATCAAAGGTTGCTGGCTGGATTGTGTTGGAGAGACACCTGTACATACGGGTTCAAGGGAGCTTTGTAAGGGTTCAATGGAACTTTCTGCTCCCTGTCCAGTTCATATAAACACCTGTAAACCTGCTGCTCTTCTCCTGAAAAATCTTGTCAGGGATTTCAGTGTTCACATTCCCACTGCTTGAGACAACAGCTATATCTGTGCATGCTCTCTCCTACTTTACTTATCTCTATGTTTCACTTACTCTCTTAGGCCAGTTTTACACCACAGACGTAAGCGAGATGTATTTATATCAGCACTGCTGTTCACAAGTTACATCATTCAGATCGAATAAGCAAGAAGTGTTTTTGTGGCAGAAAATGCCTCTTTTGTTTTCTGAAATGTTAAACTCACTGACTACTTTGGCTTAGTCCCTTCTTCTATTAGGAGTTGCAACAGCGGAATGAACCGCCAATTACTCTGGTATATGTTTTATGGTTGGATTCTTTTCCTGCCAAGTTTGTTAATATATGTCTTGTAATTCATAAATGTATAGTGTTTTTTTATCATTGAATTGGTGCATTTAAACAAAACGGTTATATTAATTAAAATAAGAGTGTGGTCACTGAATATCTTTAAGAACAGAAAAAATAAAACATTTAAATAAGGTTTGGCACAAAGTTTTTTTTAAACAAGATGTTATATTTTTTATGTTTCTCTTGAGTTTTCCTCTTTATTGAAATGTTATTTAATATATTTTCTGATTTGAATAATTTGTCATTGAATAAATAATAAGTTTTGGTGCATTTAAACAAAACCGTTATATTAATTAAAATAAGAGTGTGGTCACTGAATATCTTTAGGAGTAGAACAATAAAACATTCAAATAAGGTTTAGCTACAAAATTTGAATAAAAAAAAAAAAACCTTTTTATATATTTTATGTTTCTCTTACATTTTCCTCTTTATTAAAATGTTATTTAATATTTAATATAATGTAAATATAATATTTATAATATTTTTTACTAGCATATTCATTTGGATCTACTGTTTTTTTTGTACAGTGATGTTAGGTTATTTTGTTAAATTAGCTCTAGTTTCAGATTTGACTAATCTAATGTATTATTGTAATCTTATAGAAAATCTTATCTAACTACAAAAGTAGAACAAAATGCAAAAAAAAACTACATTTTCATAATTTTATTGTTCTCTTGAATTTTCCTCTTTAAAAAACCTAAAAACTGCTTTTATTCTAGCCAAAATAAAACAAATAAGACTTTCTCCAGAAGAAAAAAAAATATTATCAGACATAATGTGAAAACCTCCTTGCTCTGTTAAATATAATTTGGGAAATATTTAAAAAAGAAAAAAAATTAAGGGGGGATAATAATTCTGACTTCAAATGTATATATAAGTCTTGTCACCCATCCACGTTTTAGGAATAACAAATAATAACTTCTAGTTGATCATTTGGTATCAGAAGTGGCTTATATGAAAGGCAAAGGCCTCTAGATTATGCTTATTTTACCAAAATAAAATATGATCATGCCTTGATTTTGAATTACCTAATTAGGAAAGTAAGGTCTGACTTTGCTTAAACAAAAGTTGTGTCACTTAACAGAAATAATGTACAGTATAGTATATAAAGTCATGGTGCAGTGGAAAAATAATTAATATTTTGTTTGACTCACATGAGCTTGGACGACTACATCCATACATCTCTGCATGACTGAAATAACTTCTGGAATGGCAAGGAAAGCATTCCTGCAGGACTCCCAGAGTTCATCAGGATTCTTTGGATTCATCTTCAATGCCTCCTCCTTCATCCTATCCCAGACATGCTCAATAATGTTCATTGCTGGTGACTGGGCTGGCCAATCCAGAAGCACATTGACCTTGTTTTCTTTCAGGAACTTTGATGTGGAGGCTGAAGTATGAGTATGAGAGCTATCCTGCTGAAGAATTTGTCTTCTCCTGTGGTTTGTAATGTAATGGGCAGCACAAGTGTCTTGATACCTTAGGCTGTTAATGTTGCCATCCACTCTGCAGATCTCTCAAACACCCCCATTCTGAATGTAACCCCAAACCATGATTTTTCCTTCACTAAACTTGACTGATTTCTGTGAGAATCCTGGGTCCCTGCGGGTTTCAATAGGTCTTCTGCAGTATTTGTGATGATTGGAATTGTGTGTGCATATAGAATTGGCATTTTTTACACAAATAGAGTTTCCTATACATTCATTCATTTTCTTTTCAGCTTAGTCTCTTTATTAATCTGGGGTCGCCACAGCAAAATGAACCGCCAACTTATACAGAACGTTTTTATACAGCGTATGCCCTTCCAGCCGCAACCCATTTCTGGGAAACATCCACACACACTCATTCAGACTCATACACTAGGGACAATTTAGCCTACTCAATTCACCTGTCTTTGGACTGTGGGGGAAACTGGAGCACCCGGAGGAAACCCACGCAAACGCAGGGAGAACATGCAAACTCCACACAGAAACACCAACTGACCCAGCCGAGGATCGAACCAGTGACCTTCTTGCTGTGAGGCGACAGCACTAGTTTCCCATTCCCACACTTTAAATATGAATAGTTACGACGGTTAATAAGAAGTAAACTGGATTGTAGGTCATAAGGAGTGTTTCTTTTGGGAGGTTTATAATTAGAGGCTTCAGAAATGAGAAATTATGACTTTCTCATCACCAAGAAGCAATTCCAAGAAAACAGGATAATGAGATGATCAATCTGGTTAATTAAAAATAAGATAATGCTTTAGTTTTTGAAAGCAAATTCCTCTTTAATCAAAAGAGCCGAATTTGGTTGTGTGGTATTTTGTGAAATGCACTGTTTAGTTAAGCATTGCACAACAGAGCTGTCCATCATCAGTCTGTCATGTGTCCTGCGGCCCAAATACACGCTAAAGTCTTTGTAAATGAGAGCAAGGCCCGGCGGATTGAAACCTGACCCGAGATCAGTGTAATATTAATGAGTGTGTAAGTCGTGACCTCTGCTCTCTACTGACTGCTTCTCATTTGCTCTGCAATACTGCTGCCCGCGTGCCACACAATCCCAGACATCGCACGCACACACAATTTATGGATTTTATTAAAGATCTCAAGATGTATGCCCTTGGCACTGTTAGGAAACTTTAGTTTGGCAGCATCTAAAAGAATCATATTTTCCCCCCATCTTCTGCGTTCACACAAGCGATATCGGTTCCATCTAAATATTTCATTCAGGACTGTGTTAGACTGCTCTAATCGAGGGAAAAGCCTTCAGAGGCATGTTGGAAGGAGATTTCTAAACTTCATACTGGAAATTCAGCAAGACGTTGCCAACCAGTGCCAGCGGGATGGACCGCTGTTCGCACTTAGAAAAATATACCAGATTTATACTGTTTTTTTAATTGCCACATGTTTAATGGTTTTTCTTGGACCACTTCAAGCTTCTAAAGGTTTCCCTGCAAAACTTTTCCAAAGCTTTCGCTGCAATCACGGCGATTTTCTGCTCTCCACAGTCTTTGATGCCCAGTGCTCTCTACTGCGTAATTCAGCACTTTTAACTGCCCACCTCACTTTTTTTCTTGTGTTTCTTGGCCACAGTGCAAAGAAAAAATGAAGCCAGCTAAATAAATGGCAGCAAGCTAAAATGATGTGAACACACAAACATCATTTTCATGAGTCAGGTAATCTTCATATAATGTATACCCCACCATTTCATATTCAGATTTTCAATCTTTGCAAATAGGGAAGTCAGATATTTTCCACATTTTTTTTCCTACTCATTTCAGTGAACTTGTTCAAACAACCGATTCACAAATTAGTCTGCACAATCATGCAGTCAGGTGATATATACGCAAATAAAGCCCCCAGTAATGATATTTTACATGTCTGAAGTATGTAAAGTGAATAAAGTTTTGAAAATAAAAACCTGGAGAATCTTTTCTATACAATTTTCTCTGGGATTACAATAATACATTAGATTAGTCACTACCAAATCTGAAACTAGAGCTAATTTAACAAAATAACTTAATATAATGGTCCAAAAAATAGTACATCCAAATTAATATGTTAGGGAAAATATTAAATAACATTTTAATAAAGAGGAAAATTCAAGAGGAACCTAAAATATATAAAAAGTTTTTTTTTTTATTCAATTTTTGTAGTCTGTATTGTTTTTGTGCCAAACCTCATTTAAATGTATTATTTTTCTACTCTTAAAGATATTTGGTGACAACACTCTTATTTTAATTAATATAGCGGTTTTGTTTAAATGCTCCAAAATGTATTGTCTATTAAAAAATATTATTCAAATCAGAAAATATTAAATAACATTTTAATAAAAGGGAACTTTAAGAAATTATATATATATATATATATTTTATTATTATTATTATTTTTATTTTGTAGTTAGATAGGATTTTCTCTAGGATTACAATAATACATTCGATTAGTCTGTACCAAATCTTAATCTAGATCTAATTTAACAAAATAACTTAATCTCACGGTCCAAAAAACAGTACATCCAAAATAATATGTTAGGGGTAATATTAAATAACATTTTATTAAAAAACATTTTAAGGTCAAAATTATTAGCCCCTTTAAGCTATTTTTTTTTCGATAGTCTACAGAACAAACCATCGTTATACAATAACTTGCCTAATTACCATAACCTGCCTAGTTAACCTAATTAACCTAGTTAAGCCTTTAAATGTCACTTTAAGCTGTATAAAAGTGTCTTGAAAAATATGTAGTCAAATATTATTTACTGTCATCATGGCAAAGATCAAATAAATCAGTTATTAGAGATGAGTTATTAAAACTATTATGTTAAGAAATGTGTTGAAAAAAATCTCTCCGTTAAACAGAAATTAGGGGGAAAAAACAGGGAGGGGGGGGGGGCTAATAATATTGTACATTTACAATTACTCAGAATTTAATATTTATAATTTTTTTTTTTTGATTGGCTACAGAACAAACATTGCCTTAAGCCATTTAATCACACTTTAAGCTAAATAGTAGTTTTTAGCAAAATAGCTAGTGCAATATACCGTTATAATGGCAAAGAAAAAAAATATTTGTTATTAGAATTGACTTAAGATACTACTGTTATGTTACAAAATATGTCCTCTGTTTAACAACACTTGGGAAATATTTGATAAAGAATTTCAAATTCAAATGATAGCTTTTTTAATTGTGTGAATAATTGTGTACAGTGTTTATTGATTTGAACCATTATTTTGATACATATTATGTTTAAGTTTTCTTTCATGCTGAGTAATTCTATTAGCTAACTAAATGATATGTTTATAATTAAAATGCCCTAATTAAAATGTAATTACAATGATATTTACATTTCTATGGTATTGAGTAATTGCATCCCTTATTAAGTAATTAGGTTACTTTCTAATCTAAATAGAATTTTCAATGATGTAATTAGTAATTATTTAAGTGACTGGTTCCCAATACTGGTCATGATTATGATGCAACCCTCACACATGACAATCCCATATTCTTTTTACAAACTACATATTTCACTCAAAAATGATGTTTGCTGTTTGTTCAAACTACTTATTTAAAATGAGCTGAAACAACAGAATAGTTTTTTTGGGAAAAACTAATAAGCTACCTTAATTCCTTCATGTTGGCCCAACACAAAACAATAGTGTGCAACTCTGCATTTTTACAGTGTTGTGTGAGTAAATAAGCTAAAGAGTCTCGTTCCTCCAACATCCTTGAAGGTCACAAACAACCCGTTTGCTCTCATGTCTCATGCTGAAGACACAAACACACATGCACATCTCCTTGAACAATTTGCCTACAAGTATCTGAAAATGTTAAGATCCCAGCCTCTTGTTTTGAACCTCCAGGCTAGATTGATGGTTAGCATAAGTGCTCTCATTTCCTGAAGTTATTAAACACATTTATCAAGCATCTCACAATTGTTAGAAGGAGTCAGAGAGAAAAGGAGCTTAAGTGCTGGCATGCGGTGTGACGTGATTAAAGAGTGTTTAACGAGCTGCAAAAACGTCTCCCGCAGCTCGCGCTCTCTCATCACACCCTCTCCACCGGAGACGCCCAATCAGAGTGTTTGTGTGTTTTAGTGCGCAGTGTGACTCCATCAGTCTTAGGTCATTTTTTGGATGGGCACCTCACATGTGGCGCTCAATGCTGAGTAAGCTTTGATTACCAACTGGGCACACTGAAGGACAGGTGCTGGGTGGGCTAATAAAGCATTCCTGCCAGGACTTCAGAGCAGTGAATTTCGATTTTGTTTTAGACTTATTTGCCTATATATGAGTGCTGTTAGATTTATTTAAATAACATTTATTCAGTTGGAGGACATTTTTATCCAACTTAAGGTTGATATGCAAATGTATTTACTCGCCTTAATTGAGTAAACAAATGTTGGTTGTAAAGGTTTATAGGTGGGCATAGATTATTTTTTATTTTTTTATCTAGATTAATCTCACTGTAATCTTGGAATAAATCTAGATTAAAATGGCTCATTTGAATTCTGCCGAAGGCATTCAGAATATGTGTGCTACCCAAATAATGACTAAAAGTAAGTCTTTGAGAACGGGTTTCTTAAGCCAGGTGACGCATTAGATCAGGGGCTCATCTCCTTTTTCCAAAATGCATCACAAACTGCTTGAGAAACTGTTCTACTATGATAATTGGTGATGAAAATAAATGATATTCAATGAGATGTACTTGTATTTAATAACTGTTTATTCAGTTAAACATGAATTTTGAACTGTAGGCCTACATAAGCTCCAAACAGCAATTTTTGATGACCTTAATCCGACTAAACTCATAACTGAACTAAACAGAAATGGAATTAAGACGTGAAGTATGCAGATATTAGTGGCATTATTGAAGTAAACACTGCAATCAAACTATTACCGTCATGTTGGACTTTCCGCCATATTTTCCAACAAGATCTGACACGCGGCTGTCAGTAAAGGACCACACACATACACACACACACATCGCGAAGTGTGGAAGTTTTTTCTTCTTTCCATTCGGCGTGCGTTATTAAATTCCATAACTCTCTCACCAGTCCATACACCTTAATTGTGTCTAATACCCCAGTTTGTCATGGGGGCATGAATGAAATGTTCATGAGTGAAAGTGAAACTGTCAAACTGCAGTTAAAGTCACCCAAAATTACAGGAAACTCTTACATGAAAGCACTTCACGTAAACACCTTAATTATATTATTGTCTATTAAGGCAAACAACTAGATTACAGATGTCCATGTAAGCGTAGTCAGTAGTGTCTTGGAAGTAAGTGAAAGATCCAGAAGGGTATCCTGCTGATTTGATCCAGAAGGGCATTTTTTTGTCAGACGGCTCACCGTTTTGACTTTTATTCACCGTCATTCATTTTAAAAAAGCACCCGCTCCATTTTATTTGTATATGTTTTACTCAAATGCATAAACTCTACAGGTGCCTAATAGGGTGATGCAGAGCTAACATTAATCTAATTCACTCTAGTGAACTGCATCCATGTTTGATGTGGTAATTTCACAGTAGGAATACACACAGGTTCGAAGACTCGTTCTCGCCACCTACAGTGCAATTCGGCCAGGTATACATCCACGCTAAAATATTAAGGTGAAAGTCATCATAGCTTGCATAGAATAGACCCAGCTCCCAATCCAACTTTGAGAATAGATTAACGGCGATATTTTTTTTGCGCCCGATAAGAGTCTCGCATTAACGCAGCACGTTAATGCAGCACGTTAACGCCGATAACGGCCCACCACTAAATTTGTTACAAAGTAGTTACTGTAATAAAATACATTTTGTGCTGAAAAAATTTAAGTAGGGTATTACTTTTCATTTTAGGTAATTGAATTACAGTTACTTAAAAAACATTATTCATGAAACAGTAGATGAGATGAGCAGATTCTATGCTTACTTTACTATCATGGGATAGGATTTATGAATGGAAGTGAATCCATACAATATACAGTACACTTTATGTGATAATGGCAACATGGCAGATGTAGTACATCCAAATTTGATACAACTCATATTCACCCAACAGGCACAGGACATCAACATGCCGTGGGATGTTGCATTTTGTTTGGAAATGAAAATTGGGTTGATGTCAGAACCCAACGTCAGACTGCCATCAGACGCTGGACAGACGTTGCATTTTGGTTACTTTCCAATGCAACCTAAAAACAACCAAATATTAATGTCTAATGATGTTACAACTTAAATAAATGTCAGTAGTTGATGTCAATATGATGTTGGTTTAAGATGTTGGCTCGACATTGGATTTTAGTCACTTTCCTGTCAGGATTCTGCTACTGTCACAATCACCAGCAATCTAATCCTTGTAGATCACTGGTAAACATGCAGATCGCCATAAAACTAAAAATCTGTTATTATATGGCCTACAGATCCAGTCATGCAGCGCTTACACGCACCTGTTCTGGATTCCACTGATTGCACACACACACACACACACACACACACACACACACAAACACACACAAACACACACACAAGCGCACACACAGTCAGAGAATTGTTACGGACTGATTACAAAGACTATTATACAGCACACACACACATCAGTGCTGAGTCTTGTTTAGCTGTATTGTGAACAATACAACGCGCTTTCCTTGCCTTGCCATGTGAGACCCTTGCCTTGTTTTATTGTTTATTCCTGTCTGCTGCCTTCTTTTTGACCACTCTCCTGTTATTTTGACTTTGAGTCTGGATTCTCTGTATGCACCTGATTGCCCATGTGTTGACCATTGCTTGCCTGACCATTCTTGTTAATAAACCTGCATTTGGATCCGCACCTCTGTTGTCAG
Organism: Danio tinwini; assembly: GCA_903798205.1. Taxonomy (NCBI): domain Eukaryota; kingdom Metazoa; phylum Chordata; class Actinopteri; order Cypriniformes; family Danionidae; genus Danio; species Danio tinwini. The sequence continues at coordinate 24,613,546 of CAIGQZ010033112.1, forward strand.
CGTCAGCGTTTGTGTTTGTTCTGTCTGCAGCATGCTGTTTCATTCTCAGCTTCTCAGTCTGGTTGGTTTCGGTTGGCGCTGGCATGGAACATGCACATTGCATGTGTGAGTGCACTGTAGGTGTTTTCATTAATCGTGTGCTCGTGTTTTGCGTCTTGTTTGTGTTAGCATTGACAAAGCACATGGCTCTGTGTTTATATTGTGTCTGCGTGCTTTAGTATTGTGCGTCATGTGAACAAGCGGTTAATGAGTTCTCTGTTTGGCTGCGTGTTCTAGTCCTGTTTTACGTAAGCACATGGCTTGTGTTGTTTCTTTGTGTCATGTGCTGTCCCGTCTATCGTCTAGTCCCACCCTCCTTGTGTTCACCTGTTTGTTTGCCAATTATGTCTCCTTTATAATCTCCTTATGTCTGCTGTCTTGTGCCAGTTTGTTGTTGTATTTCGTCTTGCTTTGTCCAGCCCTGCCTTTCCCCGCCAGCCCGGTCAAGTTTGTTTGTTTATTTGTTTTGTTAATGTTTTCCTCCTCGGGGTAGTTTTTGTTGTTTTTGTTTAATTTTATAATAAACCCATGTTTTTGTCCCTGCATTTGAGTTCTCGCTTCTTTCCCTTTCCTGAAACCCTGACTTTCCAACACAATCTAAAATCCACAAAATATCAACGTCATCATTTCACGTCATTATAATCAAAATAACATTGTCCTTAGACCTAAATTTAACCTATTATTAATGTCTTATGACGTTGTGTGTCTGCTGGGCAAACTATTTAGAACATATATTTTTTAATGGTGGTGAAGTAAGTTCAAATTAAAATGCAGTACCCAATCAGATGTGGAATTTTCCAAGTGGTGATAGTGAGTTTGTATAATTTTTATAATTTAACAGCTACAAAAGTGTTGAAAAGGTGTCAATTTTTCCAATGTAAATTCCATATTGCTTCTAGAGGAATATGATTGCTTTAGGCTATGTGATGAACAGACTGAAAAGACAGTTTAGTCATTCATTCATTCATTCCTCTTCATCAATGCTACCAATGATGCCAGTTTTCTGGGGTTTCAGAAGACTTGTAATGTTGCCCACAATTCATATGCTTTTTTTTTTTTTGCAGCCATTTTTTCCGAGCTGGTGACTATGAACAGTATTTTTATATGAAACAGCTGTGTAAAGATTTTTCAAAACAAACGGGTTTGGAACGACATGAGGGCGAGTAAATAATGACGCAATTTTCACTTTTGATTGAACTGTTCCTTTAAGACCAAAAAGCGAGAGAAATTAATGGTGTACGAGTGTGGCTGGCTCAGTTTGGCTTGTGTTCTGATGAAGCATATGTTTGTCAGTTTTGTCTTGCTGTGTGTACACAACAGTACAACTTTGATCCCTTGTGTTTTGAGCACTCCACCCAGCCAGCAGCCTCAGGCAGCTCACAAAGGTGGATGGACCCCTCCTCAAACCACAGCTGTAGGGTGTTAAAGTGTGAAACGGGGAGAGCAGCAGGGATTCATGGGGGCTGACGGCTTTCGAGCAATGCATTGTGACTCCTAAGACAACCATACCCAGGTTACTGAGTGAATTACTTACTTTATCAGAGTTGGAAACAGTTTTTGTTTGGTTGGAGATCTGAAAAGGACTGTGGACTTGTTTTTCTTTTCTTTCAGTAACTTTTAGTGTTTCTTTGATACCAAATTTTCCCATAAAAATGGCAGTCAAATTATATAAAATAAAGAACAATCATCTGATGACATATTAATAGTCTATTTAAAGATGAGAGGTGCAGCTCAAAAATACTATTAATTGTCATTTTTAATGTTTTTGCATTGTCACTTTCCTTAAGATTTCTAAGTTTTACCCATCTGTAATTGTTTTTTAAATCATTTAAAATAGATTGAAATTTTGTATGTTAGCTTAATCTTTTATTTAAAAGATTTATTTTTTTATGTTACAGCCTTATTCCAAAATGGATTAAATCAATTTATTTCCACAAATTCTACACACAATATCCCATAATGACAATGTGAAAAAAGATTTTTTTAAATTGTTGCAAATTTATTAAAAATAAAAAACCTAAAAAATCACATGTACATAAGTATTCACAGGCTTTGCTCAATACTTTGTTGATGCACCTTTGGCAGCTATTACAGCCTCAAGTCTTTTTGAATATGATGCCACCAGCTTGGTACACGTGTCTTTGGGAATTTTTGCCTGTTCCTCTTTGCAGTACCTCTCAAGCTCTATCAGGTTGGATTGCAAGCGACAGTGTACCGCCATTTTCAGGTCTTTCAATAGGATTTCGGTCTGCGCTATGGCTGGGCCAGTCAAGGACATTCACAGAGTTGTTGTGAAGCCACTCCATTGATATTTTGGCGGTGTGCTTTGGGTCATTGTCCCGCTGGAAGATGAACCGTCGCCTCAGTCTGAGGCCAAGAGCACTTTGAAGCAGATTTTCATTCAGGATGTCTCTGTACATTGCTGCATTCATCTCTCCCTCTATCCTGACTAGTCTTCCAGTTGCTGCTGAAAAACATCCCCACAGCATGATGCTGCCACCACCATGCTTCACTGTATGGATGGTATTAGCCTTGTGATGAGCGGTGCCTGGTTTTCTCCAAACATAACGCCTGGCATTCATTCCAAAGAGTTCAATTTAGTCTCATCAGACCAGAGAATTTAGTTTCTTATGGTCTGAGAGTCCTTCAGATGCCTTTTGGCAAATTCCAGGTGGGGAGTGGCTTCAGTCTGGCCACTCTACCATACAGCCCTGATTGGTGGATTGCTGCACAGATGGTTGTCCTTCTGTAAGCTTTTCCTCTCTCCACAGAAGAACGCTGGAGCTCAGACAGAGTGACCATCGGGTTATGGATCACCTCCCTGACTAAGGCCTTTCTCCCCTGATCACTCAGCTTAGATGGCCGGCTAGTTCTAGGAAGAGTCCTGGTGGTTCCAAACATCTTCCACTTAAGGATGATTAAGGCTACTGTGCTCATTGGAACCATTAACTGAATTCACCACAGGTAAACTCCAATTAAGCTGCTGAAACATTTCAAGAATGATCAGTGGATGCAGAATGTACCTGAGCTCAATTTAGAGCTTCACGGCAAAGTGAATACTCATGTACATGTGCTTTTTTAGTTTTTTTATTTTCAATAAATTTGCAACAATTTCAAAAAATCTTGTTTCACATTGTTATTATGGGGTATTGTGTGTAAAATTTTGAGGAAATAAATAAATGTAAACTATCTTAGAATAAGGCTGTAACATAAAAAAAAATGTGAAAAAAGTGAAGCGCTATGAATACTTTCTGGATGCACTGTACATACAATTACTTTAGTACATTTAATTTAATGAAGACACTAAAATGAGACAATTTTTTTCACCCAAATAATAAATAAAACATTTCTGTACATATAATTATGGTCATAGAATAAACATTTGTTTAAATTACATGTATCACATGTATCTGTCTTTTCCATTTTGTGCATGTTACACAAAGTTATTTGGCAAAAAAGTAGTGCAATAAACAGATAAAATGTTATTTTGCAGGAAAATTTGAATATTTGCTTTCTATGCCAAAAAAAGACATCTCTGCTAACTTACGGATATCCATTAAAACAATAAAGTACACTATGGGTTTCACTATAAATAATATTGTATGTGATATAACAGTTGTTGTCTATAGTTATTGCTGGCTCCAGTAGTGCTGTTGCTGTTCCACCTCTCTGTTGCTTTTCTGACTGAAACAAACAATGGCTCTTCCTTCTCTTTGTGATATTCACAATTAGACTGGACTGCAAATGTACAGTATGCATGTAATTACAAATTTATGTTATATTACATACAGGCTACTGATTTATATTTGGTTTTATAAAGAAACATGTTTTCAGGATGCACCAAATTGAAAATTCTGAGCTGAAACTGAAAACTGAATCACTTGGCCAAAAATGCTTTGTAATAATTATTTATTATTTTATTAAATAATGTCCATGTAAACAGTCACTGTCTTTCTCCCCTGCGTCTGTGTGTTTGTTTTGCCTGTGATCAGTGCATGCCCAAATGGAAACTCCCTTCTTTGCAAATCCTTCCCTCTTTACCTCCCCCGACACTCCCACACTCCCAGAGCTGGACACGCCCACTTTCCTGACTTTTTTCAAACTAGAGGTATGAAAACACCCTACTGAGACAGGGGGGTTTCGTGACCCTTTAAATTGGTTTTTAAAAAATTAAAACTGCTTTTATTCTATCCGAAATAAAACAAATAAGACTCTCTCCTAAAGAAACAATATAATAGGAAATATTGTCAAAATTTCCTTGCTCTGGTAAACATCATTTGGGAAATATTTGAAATAGAGTAAAAATTCACAGGGGGGCAAATAATTTTTTGACTTCAACTGTGCTAGTCATTAAAATATGGCATAGATTTCAGTACTTGACCTAAGTGTGCAGTACCATAGCAAGCTTAACCGGCGCTCGGGGCAAATGAGGAGAAATTGAGGAGGGGGTGGGTTGTCGCGGACGAAAGTGGAGAGAGGAGTGGTGGAGGAGGGTTGCCGCTCCTAGAAAGATGCCACCCTGGGCGACTGCCCATATTGCCTATGCCTAAATCCACCACTGTTAGTGTGGCAGATTGTCTTGATTATGCCGCCTAAATGCTTTCTGCCATGTAATTTGCTAATTATATAACAGAATGAACAAATGTATCTAATTAAGTGGCCGGTACGTATATTTCTAAGAGCCTGCTTTACAACCTGTCTGTAATTTCTCAGTTTCTCAAAACATGTAAATATAAACCTTTGATATTCCTCACAGATATGCATGTGTAAATCATAGACTAAAAGATATGGACGTAGTATCCGTGACGTCACCCATAGGTTTATGAAGAACCCAAAAGAAGCTAACAGTAGGCGTGGCCAACCGTCGCCATTTTGTTAACGTGTCATCGCACCAACCGGGGCATACCATGCAAGGGCAAAGAGGCGGCGCATGAGCGGAGCTACAGACACATGAGAAACACTTAATACTTCATTACCTGCGACTCGTTTGTGTTGTGACCACATGTGCTTGGTTGTATACTATATCAATAAAGTGTTTAGACTTTTAAAAATAGTGTTTTATAAGCAACGCCATAAGCACAATGCTTAGTGGCTCAATGTATTACACATTGAGCTATTATAAGCATCGTTCTTATGACGTTTTTCAACAGGAGGAAAGTGCAAATTACTTCCAAACACTTCGGATATAGTCTGTTAGTAAATGCAGGGCTGTTGATGAAATCCAGGCAGAATTGTATGACAACGCTTCAGATGACTGTTCTAGAGCCTACAGCTAATAAATTTGTCAGATTCTGGAGCACATTACAGGTCTAAAGAACATTATAAATGATGAATGATCTTAAATAAAACAAATACATTTATAGAGATGGTATATAAGCATATAATTTCATTCACCTGGGAAATAGAGGCCATGTGAATGGTTTGTGAGCACAATTAAGTGCACACAGCATGCCATATCATCTGATTTGCAAGAAATAATTCCAAAAGGCATCTGACTGTGTAAAGCCACATAAAACAACACAAAAATACGATGAATACGCCAAGATCAGCAGCTAATCAGCTGAGGTGACGTGACGGCGACCAGCGAGAGCTAGCTGTCACTCAAGTGGCCACGCCCTTAATTATGCAAATATAAAATATCCTAATATAAAGGAAATGGATGAGTTATAAAAAAATTAACCCCCCTCACAGTTGTCACGAAGGGTATTATCAGCTATTCGAACCAAAATCGTTCTTTGTATCAGGCTGTAAACACCTTTATTTCTGCTGTAAAGTTGGCCATTTTAACAGTGGGCTCAATAGAATTTTGCTCTATTATGGAGCCAGGACTAGCGGAATTTCGATGAATTGCAGTTTCAGTTACTTCTGTATGAGCTTCTCGAGGGAGAGCGGGAGGTTGCCACTTGGTGTAAATCAGCACTACCAATATACAGCAGAAAGGCTGGCATTGTCATGTTTTGAAAATCTTAATATTGACTAGCAAAGAATGTGTGCTTTTGACAACACAAGTAACCTTAAAGAACCTGTACAGTGGGGCCCCAGTCTTTCCTCACCTGCATTAGGGGCCACACATCCATGTCTGGGCCATCACAGAGAACCAGCAAGCATTAAGAGTGAGGGTCGGATTAACCCCTCTAAAGCACACATGGTGCAATCATAAAGCTTTTCCCTTTATGCTGTTTACACTAACAAAATCCAGCAGCGTGTGCATGTGGGTGTTTAGTGTGTTATAAAACCTGCAGAATGCCGCCCTCTTATTCCAGATCTTTTTTAGAGTAAATCATCAGTGTATTTGTCAGGTCTCGCATTAAACGGCGTGTTGCTCCCTGACGTTCCCCCCTCGCTTTCTTAGTGCCAAAAACGATGAGTGTTCTTTACAGCAGGAAGTGTGGAGGAAACCAGGCTGCATTTATGGCCACCTTATACACTAGTTCCAAGAAACAGCATTACGGCGTCCTCATGTTTACGACCAGCAGCATGAAATGAAAAGCTTGTGAAGCTCAATGCAATTTGAGCTTAAATATAGCAATTACTAGAGAAATCGAGGCATTCTGAAGTGAACTAAAGAGGCGATGACCAACAAACACCTGCTTGCAATTTTGCAACTCTTGTTTCAGCTGGTGTGTGTGTGTGTGTGTGCTGCATGTGCAACATTTTCAGATATAATACAAGATACAGTACGAGTTTGACACATGGCCAGTGAAATAAAAATTAAATGAATGAAATTAAAAAGCCCATTTTTCTTTCCCAAAATCAGACTGATTGAGTTGACTCATATGGGCTTTGTTTCTGGGAGAGGACATGGAGCGTTGCTGCAGCCTCTTTTTTTCCCAATTGAAAATGTTTTCTATCAATTGAAAAATAATTTCTATCAGAAGTGTGTTGCATTGTAAGATTCATAACTGTAGGGAAAATCTAAAAGTCAATTGTTATATTAAATCTGAATTTTTAAGATAGAAATAATGGAAAAAAGTACATTGATTTATAACAGAGAATGGAGCTTATATATATTAATGTAAAATAATTTCAACAGAAGTAAACTGCTTGTATTTAGCAAAAAAAAGATGATTGATTATTTAAATAAATACTATAAAAAATAATACACAGATTCAAAATCGATTAAAAAATCATTAAACAATTTATATATATATGTACATATACTTGGATAACGCCTATCCAAGTTTTACAAACAACAAATAATCATTTGACTTCTAGTTGATCATTTGGTATCAGAAGTGGCTTACATGAAAGGCAAAGACCTCTAGATTACGCTTATTTTACAAAAATAAAATATGATTGATTTTGAATTATTTAATTAGGACAGTAAGGTCTGACTTTACTTGGACAAAGTCTTGTCCATACATCTCTGCAATGACTCAAATAACTTATTAATAAAGTCATCTGGAATGGCAAAAAAACATTCTTGCAGGACTCCCAGAGTTCATCAAGATTATTTGGATTAATCTTCAATGCCTCCTCCTCCATCTTACCACAGACATGCTCAATAATGTTCATGTTCGGTGACTGGTCTGGCCAATCCTGGAGCACCTTGACCTTCTGTACTTTCAGGAACTTTAATGTGGCGGCTAAAGTATGAGGAGAGCTATCCTGCTGAAGAATTTGCCGTCTTCTGTGGTGTTCATGTCATGGGCAGCACAAATGTCTTGATACCTCAGGCTGTTGATGTTGCCATCCACTCTGCAGATCTCCCAAACACCCCCATACTGAATGTAACCCCAAACCATGATTTTTTTCTTTACCAAACCTGACTGATTTCTGTGAGAATATTGGGTCATGTGGGTCCCAATAGGTATTCTGCAGTATTTGTGATGATTGGGATGCAGTTCAACAGATGATTCATCAGAAAAATCTACCTTCTGCCACTTTTCCAAATGATCAACTAGAAGTTAAGTTATTATTTGTTGCTCTTACAACTGGGATATAGGATAGGACAATATTATATATTATATAAAAATAGTAAGTTGCCTATTTGAAAATCTGCAATCTAAGGTTTCCAAAAAAATCTAAATATTGAGTAAATCTAATTAAAAGTTGTCAAAATTAAGGGTTTAGAAATGCACATTAATCTAAATTTTTATATAGTTTCATTAGCACAATTGAAAAATATTTTCATGTAACACAATCTTTGTTTTATCTTTACTTATTTTGGCATAAAAGAAAAATCTATTATTCTATGTATTATTGCCTATGGGCAAAATATATATTTGTGTAACACAGGATAAGATTTGTGGTCCAGGGTCACATATATTACAGTTTTTGCCAATTGTTTACACACAATTACTTGTACTTCAGACACAATGACTACAACATGTAACTGATGCACCAACCCTCTGAACCAATTCTGCTAAACTACAAGCACAATTCCTGCTTTACACTCAAACTGCAGATTTAAAACACACTTTTTTCAAAACACGACACACAATTCTCTGCATTTGGCACAAATTTCATGCAGAAAAGCTCTTGTTTTCACAAGGAACACACTGTCATTCACAATTGTAAAGTCAGTTGTCCTACTTTGCATACTAACTCATCACTTAGGTAAACACCAGTCACACATAATTGCAATTTAGAAATCAGAGCTCATCTCATATTCTCCATTTCTCAATCCTATTGAGGAATTTTTTTTCTGGCTGGGGATGGAAAGTGTATGACTGAACTCCACACTTTTTTTTGTTTTGTTTTTTACTGTAACTATTCTGTCAATACGTCTGTTGATGGCATATGTAGACCACGTTATGTATAACTTTGTGTTGGTTGGGATGAACACTGTGTACACGGTTTTTGTGGGAAAAATACAGTAAAATATATTTGGTGTCGTGTATTTGTGTGTTTTGTATAAAAACAAAATTCTGAAATATTTTACAATGCACTTATGTAGGCCTATGTACTGTCTGTAGTAAGTGTAACGCTAAACAAAAAAGGTTTACAGTCATTTTTATACAAAACACAAAAATACACGACACCAAATATATTTTTCTGTATTTTTCCTACAAAAACAGTGTACACAGTGTTCATCCCAACCAACACAAAGTTGCACATAACGTTGTCTACATATGCCATCAACAGAAGTATTTACAGAATAGTTGCAGTAAAAAAAACTAAAAAAGTGTGGATTTGGGTCATACACTTTCCATCCCCAGGCAGAAAACAAATCCTCAAAAGAATTGAGAAATGGAGAATATGAGATGAGCTCTGATTTCTAAATTGCAATTATGTGTTGCCGGTGTTTACCTATGTGATGAGTTAGTATGCAAAGTAGGACAACTGACTTGACAATTTTGAATGACAGTGTGTTTCTTATGAAAACAAGAGATTTACTGCATGAAAATTGTGCCAAATGCAGAGAATTGTGTGTATTGTTGTGAAAAATGTGTATTTTAAATCTGCTATTTGAGTGTAAAGCAGGAATTGTGCTTGTAGTTTAGCAGAATTGGTTCAGGGGGTTAGTGCAGCAGTTACATGTTGTAGTCATTGTGTCTGAAGTACAAGTAATTGTGTGTAAACAATTGGCAAAAACTGTAAGCACATCCGTGATCAAATGGTTCTTATAAATGTCTATTCATGTGATAGTTTGTGTGTGTCATTTGAAAACAAAACACCATTTTGTGAAGAAATCACATTGTTTTGAATGTAAAGTTTGATTTTGCAGGAGAAGTGAAAGGTTTTGCCCAATGTGTGTGTGTGTGTGTTTTCAGATTTGTGTGTAGAGCTCTGACAATATGAGACATGCTTTCAGAAAATGTGTGTAAACAATTGGGAAAAACCGTAATATATTATTTCATTTAAAAGTAACAGTATTAGTATTGTGCAGACTTAAGCTAAAAAAAAGACATCTTGTGCTTGGTTCAGTACATCTATTTGTGCCAATGTTCACTCTTTTTAACTGCATGAGACTTGGGTACTGTATTTTTTCATTCAGAAAGCATTTAAGGTCATTGTTTAATTTGTTGTTAGGAAACCCCATTTCAATATTTGGAACCAGTGTCCAAAACTGAAATAAGTTCAACAAGTGTGTGTGTGTGTGTGTGTGTGTGTGTGTGTGTGTGTGTGTGTGTGGAATTTATTTAAATTGCAATAAGATTAAACAGACAAAAAACAGAGAAAAAAGCAATGCATGCTGTGTGTGAGTCATGCATTCTCAGACGACGCTCTCTTAGCTGACTGGTGAGAACTGTGTGCTTCGTGCCTTTGAGCAAGCGGTATATGGTCTCCTTATCTTGACTTGAATATACAGTTTGGTACTGATTTCCTGTATGCAACCACACAAATTTAGTTGCTGGTTATTAGTTTGCCATGTGTGAGAGTCTTTCTCCCATTGACTGTACCTGCTTTGAATTTGATGCAGATATCTATTTACCAAACGGCACAGAGCCCTGTCTCAGGACTCAAGGACTTGATGCAGAGCAACATCTCTCCATCTCCGTCTCTGCTTTTCTATTTTGAGCTAAGATGATTCTGGTTTTATGGAACACTTGTGATAAGAGTCTTTCTGAATGTTGGTGGATTTGCGGGCAAGGCATGTGATGTCTGCTCTCACAAACTTCTCTCACACTGAGAAAAATAAATCCAAGAGAGTTTATATTAGGTCATAATATAATAACGCAGGCAACTAGAAGACATGTTTCAATTTTGAATATGAAAAAAGGTTGCTAGAGTATTGATTGTTATGCACTTGATAAGAGAGGAATGGATTGATGGAAGGATGGATGGATGAATAGATGGATGGATGGATAGATGGACAGATGGATGGATGGATGGATGGAGAGATGGATGGATGGTTGGATAGATGGATGTATTGATTGATAGATGGATAAATAGATAAGTGGATGGATGGATGGATAGATGGATGGATGGACAGGTTGATGGACTGATTGTTGGATGGACAGACAGATGGATGGATGGTTGGATAAAT
>CAIGQZ010033112.1:24624917-24653904 GCA_903798205.1 Danio tinwini
GATGGATGGATGGATGGATGGATGGATGGATGGAGAGATGGATGGATAGTTGGATAGATGGATGTATTGATTGATAGATAAATAGATGGATGCATGATGATGGATGGATGGATGGATGGATGGATGGACAAACAGGTTGATTGACGGATGGTTGAATGGACAGATAGATGGATGGATGGTTAGATAAATGGATGGATTGAATGATAGATAAATAAATAGATAAATAGACGGATGAATGAAGCGGTTGATGAATGGATGGATAGATGGATGGATGGATGGATGGATGGATGGATGGATGAATGGATGGATGGATAGACAACAGACAGATGGATGGATGGATGGATAAACAGACAGATGGATGAATGGATGGATGGATGGATGGACAGACAGCCAGATGGATAAACAGACAGATGGATGGATGAATGGATGGATGGATGGATGGATGGATGGACAGCCAGATGGATGAACAGACAGATGGATGGATGGTTGGAAAGATAAATGGATTGATTGATCGATAGGTAAATAAAAAGATGATTGCATGCAGTGTCACCTCTGACAGCTGATGATGGTGTCAATGCCAACAGTCACCCGCATGAGCAGTGCAGGAGGAGATGATGCTCACAGGTCAGAGACTGGCACGTCCGACACGCTGTGTGCCTGTTGTGTGTGTTTGGGCTGCGGGAGAGGAGCTGAGGCGCTGCTCTGTGCTCTTGCTGTGATAAGAGCGATGGATCAGTGACTTTGATTGTGTACCTAAAGCCCCGAGCCTGAGCGAGGAGCCGTGCAGGAATGTACACCACCGTCACAAGCTTGAAAACAAACAGCTGGTCACGTGGTCTTCTCTTTCACACTCAGAAAAGAGCTGGAGAGGTGTTATTTTCAAACTGTTTTCCTTTTCTTTCTTTGCTCGTCACCACTTTCACTGTGTTTGCACCCACACTTACTGAAATGTTTGTTGTACGTTGGGTTGAATTGATCCTTTCTATTTACAGTTCAGGATTGCTTTCTGCTCAGTATGTGAAAAAGAAATACGTTTTTGGTCAAATTTGTATTCAAGGGTAGATACGTTTATGACAATGATTTTAAAGAAAGTCAAAAAACGTTCATTAATATCTTTATAGTGGTATTTTGTGGGCCATTAACTAATGAAAACGAACATGTTTTTGAAAGAAATACAGTTCTTGTTAACTACAAAAGCACAGTTTTGTGAAAGCTGTAACATCATGTATGTTCATATGTGCTCATTTAAGACTACATGACGTTATTTAATATATATAATCTATATTATATTGATTTATACATTACATTATCACACAGCATAAGGTTGGATATACATAAGCACAAATGTATCCATATGCATGCAGAACACTCTCAAACAGAGATATAATTGGTAAACTTTAAAATGTCTTATTTATTATTATTTGTTCTTTGCGGTTTCTTTATCATTAATATTGTGCAGTCAGATTCTAGAAATATATATATACACACACTCACTGGCCACTTTATTAGATATATCCATCCAACTGCTTGTTAATGCAAATTTCTAATCAGCCAATCACATGGCAGCAACTCAATGCATTAAGGCATGTAGACATGGTCAAGATGATTTGCTGCAGTTCAAAGGTGATTTAAGTGACTCTAAACGTGGCATGGTTGTTGTCGGCTGGTTTGAGTATTTAAGAAACTGCTGATCTACTGGCATTTTCACACCCAACCATCTTTAGGGTTTACAATGAATGGTCCAAAAAAGAGAAAATATCCAGTGAGCGGCAGTTCTGTGGGCACAAATGCCTTGTTGATGCCAGAGGTCAGAGGAGAATGGCCAGACTGTTTGAGCTGATAGAAAGGCAACAGTAACTTAAATAACCACTTGTTACAACTGAGATATGCAGAAGAGCATCTCTGAATGGATGGGCTACAGCAGCAGAAGACTACACCAGGTGCCACTCCTGTCAGCTAAGAACAGGAAACTGAGGCTACAATTCACACAGGCTCACCAAAATTGGACAATAGAAGATTGGTAAAACATTGCCTGGTCTGATGAGTCTCGTTTTCTGTGGCATTCGGATGGTAGCATCAAAATTTGGTTCAGGCTGCTGGTGGTGGTGTAATGTGGAGGGATATTTTCTTGGCTCACTTTGGGCCCATTAGTACCAATTGAGCATCGTGTCAACGCCACAGCCTACCTGAGTATTGTTGCTGACCATGTCCATCCCTTTATGAGCACAGTGTACCCATCTTCTGATGGCTACTTCCAGCAGGACAACGCACCATGTCATAAAACACAAATCATCTCAGACTGGTTTCTTGAATATGACAATGAGTTCACTGTACTCAAATGACCTTCAAAGTCACCAGCTTAGATGTGGTGGAACGAGAGATTCGCATCATGGATGTGCAGCCGACAAATCTGCAGCAACTGCGTGATGCTATCATGTCAATATGGACCAAAATCTCTAAGGAATATTTCCAGTACCTTGTTGCATCTATGCCACAAAGGATTAAGCCAGTTCTGAAGGCAAAAAAGGGGGTCCAACCTGATACTGGTAAGGTGTACCTAATAAAGTGGCCAGTGAGTGTATATATGTATAGTGTTTGTTTATATTTACATTTTGCTAGCTTTATGTAATAAATATGCAGGATGTTTTCACTGGAAAACTTTACAGATTAACCAAAAGATGTTTTTATGCGGTGTAGTATTTCTGCAAAATAACCACATTTTGATTTATCATACCTGGAAAGCTCTGGGCATCAGGGGGAAGAGGCCTAGATACAAAGAGAGATTTCTGAGCTCTTATCAATTACAGAAGACATCTCTGAAGCTCTCTGTGTAAATCTCTGACAGATAAAAACTCAGCTTCCCCTCCGAGAAGAGTTTTTACTGCCCAGATCAGACAAAAGATTTCCTTTCAATGCGCAGCAGAAGTAAACAGATCCACAGAGATACACTGACACTGTAATGTAAGATCACTTTGCTGTTTTGTTTTTTTTATCCTTTTGGGGCCTCGTCAGACATCTGAACAATCGAGAAAGAGCACGTAAGGTGTTCTTATCATACAAATTGATAAGAAAATTGATTCCCATTGAGCAATCATACATTCAGTTACAAAGCTTGCAGATCTGATGGATTTCCTACAAGAGCTGAAAATGCAAATACAAAAATAGTATAACAAAATGAATTAGACATTTTTAAAAATCTGCACTATACTTTTACTTGCAAACCTGGCTCATTCTGACTACGTACCCCTATATACATTTCTGGAGAGCGCCAATACATCCCAGGAGGTAAGTTTTTTTTTGCAGTTCCACCAGAGGCCGCTGTCTACATTTTTTGAGATCTCAAAAATTTTTTTGCATCTGCTCTTCTTGCGTAAATCCACCAGAGGCCACTGTCGACTGACTGACTGACTGACTGACTGACTGACTGACCGATTGACTGACCCACCTTCCTCCTTCCCTAAACCCAACCGACAGTGTTTTCAAAAGCACAGATTGACCTCCCCACCCACTTCCCTAAACCCAGTGTTTTCAAAAGCAATCCAGAAAAAGAAAAGCCCTCGTCTGATTTTTAACACATTTTCAGATTTTACCACATACTCACCCTGTTATTTACTTCTTTCTTTTATTTTTATTTTTTGCTTTTTCTTACCTGCTTTCTGGAACCATTCTTCACCGGACTCGAACTCATTTTATCGATCCCCCTCCACAACCGCCCTCCTCCCCCGCCCGCTGTTAACTTTCACTTTCTTCCGCGACCGCGACACCCCTCCGCCATACACCGCCTGCCCCCCTGCTCTCCACTTACGTGTGCACCACTTCTCCATCCTCGGGTAACATGCTGTATCCGTTAGCCAGATCTGTTCCGGTACCTCGCAATTCACAAATTAAGCACTGCTCAAACCCCATCATCGCAGTCAACTCCGCTTTACATCACAAGTCTACGCGGCAAGCCACTGGACAAACTGGTAACAGTGGAAAAGCTGTCTACATGGAGGTAAGCAGTTAGCTGGTAAGCTCGAAAAAGAATGGTGTCATACCGCCCCGTAGCATTCACTTTAACAATGAAATGCAGCCATACGTACTTCTACATAATTCGCGATCTCCAGAAATGTATATAGGGCTACGTTTTAAAAAAGAGCCTGTTTTGGTTACTTGTGTCTATAGTTAAAAAATATTTATTAGATTATATATATTATAAAATGGATTTATTTATTTATTTATCAACTGATAACTGGTTGACGGTTCATTTATTTGTAACAAAAATCAGTTTAAAGAGATAGTCATGTGCAGTTTCATAATACTTCACTATATAAGGACTAATTATAATTTTGATTGAATATTTATTTATTATTTGTGCACAAGACCAATTGAATGCAATAGAAAGATAACAATAGAAGTGTGAAAAACATGGCTTAGGGCTATCAGTTCAGCATATCAGAGCCCTTTATCTGGCCCAGTGAAAGTATAGGAAATGGGGGGATATGGGCATAAGGTAGAGCTTCTTATCTGAGACCATAGAAATACAGTGATTCAGGCCAACTATGATCATACCACCAAATACATCTGCTCTATTGACTACAAACAACAGCAGGAAAAAAAAACACTTACATGCTCCATTGACGTTGCATTACATTTCTCAGTGATTATTAAGATATAGCATTTAATCAGCAGTTATTATTGATCAATATTGTTAAAGGGGTTCCTAATTAAGATTTTACTTTCTTAACTTAATACTGTAAAAACTGATTTGTTGGCTTTACTTAAAAAAAGTGTGTAAACATGAGTAAACATAAGTAAATGAACTATGTGCATAATAAAAGTCATCTTAACACGGTTGTTGCTAAAACCAATATGGTTGCGGCCGGAAGTTAGCAGGATTTATTTATATTATTTATAAAATTTCCCGTTTATTGTATTTTATTATCATCTACCCCTACCCCAACCCTAAACCCAACCGTCACAGTAACGTAAAAACAGTAGTTGTACCGAGTATTCTTTATGCTTTCTATTCAATTACCCAATAAATTGTTTTTTTTTAACGCCTAGCCCCACCCCAACCCTAAACCCAACCGTCACAGTACTCAAGGTCAAGGTCAAATTTATTGTCTCCCGTAGGAGAAATTTGTTTAAAAAAAAAAAGGTTCTGCTGTACATTGACACCAACAAGACAACATATAACATACATACACATTAAAAAAATACCTCATAAGAAAAATCAACATTTTTTTTTTAAATTATAAAAATAAGACACAATGTGCCCCCACTGCCCTCTGTTATGCCAACCAATCCAGTTATCTTAATCCTTGACCGTCCTACCCTACTTGCTCATTGATCAATTTATTTGAAAAAGGAACAAAAGAGTGTTTATATCTATTATACTTGAATAACGATACCCTGTATCTTCTGCCAGAATTCATCAGCTCATACTCCAAAAACAGCACATGTAAAGAATCAGATAAAATCTTGTTGGCTTGTTGTACTTGCATCTTTTAGTGAACCAAGTGTCTTAATTCCCATAATTTTTCCTGCCACTCTCATCAGGTTTTCATTTTTACTGTCAGATTCCCAAACCAAACAATAATCCCATATATTAAAATAGACTCTTTTGTTGCTTTATAAAAAGTTAGCATTATGCTGCTACTCACTCCGAATAATCTTACACTCTCAGAAATAAAGGTACGCGAGCTGTCACTGGGGTGGTACCTTTTCAAAAGGTACAAATTTGTACCTACAAGGTCCATATTAATACCTCAAGGGTACATATTAGTACCTAAAAAGTACAAAAATGTTCCTCTTAAAATTTTTAGGTACCAATATATACTTTTGAAGCACCAATATGGACCCTTTAAGTACAAATGTGTATCTTTTGAATAGGTACTACCCCAGTGACAGCTTGTGTACCTTTATTTCTAAGAGTGTAGTCTACATAAGTGTAATCGCTGATGAATTTTTGCACAAAGACTTGACACCTGAGAGTGCCAATTAAGCTCACAATCAATATTCACCCCTAAATATTTAAATGAATTACCCTGTTTAATGTCTTTATCATAAACCACAATAGAGCTCCTATCGCTCACTGACCTGGGGTCTATGATGACCTCCTCCGTTTTCTTAACTTTAATTTCTAATGGTCATCACACCAGCCGACAAACCATTCTACAGCCGCTCCATATTCCATGATGCTGGCGTCTTTTGTGAAAAGGTGCAATAGTACAGTGTCATCAGAAGATTTAAGAATGTATTGATTTGTTTGCTGACTAACGCAGTCATTTGTATAAAGGGTGAACAAAAATGGTGAACTTACACACCCTTGTGGCACCCCTATACTGCTTGTTGCTACGTCAGATAACCCTGAATTAAATTTTACTTGTTGTGTCCTGTCTGTTAAAAAAGAATAAAACCATTTAATAACAAAGGTACTGTAAAATATAAATTTTTGTTATACAGTGTCTTAAAAAAATGCTGTTATATTGATGTCCATATCGCATTTTTGGCCAGCTGCATATCCGATTTAGACTTTACCACCTAACACTTAATTACAATGACTTTACTCAAAATTTTTAAGTTGTTGCTTTTAATGCAATGGGATTACTCACTTTTGTAGGTAAAATCAACTGATAATTTTTAAAATGTTGTTAGTATGCAATGTTGCTGTTCATCTGCAGAGTTGCAACACTTAAGGGCGTCACACACCTGATGTGCCGCTTAGCGCTGCAACACGGCGCACACATGACAGTTGAAAGTATCTCACACCAGACACGCATGCGCAGGCTATTTAAAACGAAAGTAATCAGACGGAGCTGTGTGGCGCAGCAGAAATATAAACAGTGTCCTGAGTCGTGGCTGGGCGCCACCGACTTGCGGCGCCGGTGTGTGTACCCTGACAGAAACCTATGTTTAGAATTCTGAAATGCGTGGCGATCCGCATCGCGTTGCCGAGCGGCGCTTCTGGTGTGCGACCTGCTTTAAAGTTCTATGCGATAATATTTTCATTTACAGAATTCACTTTTTAAGCCCTACAACAATAGACTGTGTATAGCTTCTTCCTTGGTTTGTGACATCACAAACCTTAAAATTTAAATGAACTATGTTCATTTTAGGAATGGCACGGTGGCTCAGTGGTTAGCACTGTTGCCTCAGAGCAAGAAGGTCACTGTTTCAAGTCCCAGCTGGGTCAGTTGGCGTTTCTGTGTGGAGTTTGCATGTTCTCCCCGCGTTCGTGTAGGTTTCCTCCAGGTGCTCCGGTTTGTTGGGGACTGTTTGACTGTTGGACTGTTTATTCAATAAGTAAATTGAATAAACTAAATTGGCCGTAGTGTATGTGTGTGAATGCGAGAGTGTATGGATGTTTCCCAGTGCTGGGTTGTGGCTGGAAGGGCACTCGCTGCATAAAACATATGCTGGAATAGTTGGTGGTTAATTCCTCGTGGCGACCCCTGATTAATAAAGGGACTAAGCCGAAGGAGAATGAATGAATGAATGAATGAATAAATGAATGAATGAATGAATGTTCATTGTAAACTATGTAAATTGTGGCTGCTCGGATGTTAGATGTCACTCAATGTGCACTAACTGTTTAACGATTCTGAACACACTGGAACAGTTGACCAATCAGAGCCCATAAGGTATTTCAGAAGGAGGGACTTCATAAAACCAGCAACTCAACAAGCTGTTTTAGGAGACCAGAAACAGCAGTGCAGAACAGTGGTAAAATATGTGAGAAATAAAACAGCATGAACATTTTACAGTGCATCCCATAAACACAATAAAAAAAAACTGCTAATGAACAACCCTTTAATGGCTGATTCTGAAAAGGCGGCCTGTCCATTTTCAGACCAAAGCAGCATTGTTTTTGGTTCACTAAGAGCACAAAGAATTTTTGGATCTGTTGTAACTTTGCTGAAGATGTTTAGAGAGGAAAGGCAAAAGAGCGTGGTGGGGTAAAGAAGGTGTAAAGTTGGATGCGGGCGTCATAATCTGCTTTGCGCTCATGCGGGTGAAGGAATGGCCCCACAGCAGACCCATATATACACAAAGAAATGCCTGCACCACCTCCCGCCTGATAAAGTCTGCTGGGTCAAAGCATTTCACTGCAAATATGACTAATGCCATCTATCAGAAACAGCTGCCATATTTATGCTGCCTTTCAGAGGTTTGGGAATTTTTTTTATGTTTCTGTTTCATGCTCAACCAAAGCTGCATTTATTTGATCAAAACTACACTAATTTGACCAAAACTATATCAAAATCACAAGTATATTGAAGTATTATTACAATTTAAAATAACTCTTGTTAATATAGTTTGAAAAGTAAGTTGTTCCTGTGGCAGCAGCTGAATTTCATCATTATCTTCATTGTTAAATCCTTTAAAACAGGGGTTCCCAAACTTTTCAGCCCATGACCCCCAAAATAAAAATCCAAGTGACTCGCGACCTCCAATATCCTTTGAGGTGGTTATAAAAATAGAAACCTTGCATGCAACAGCGCACACACACCAATAGGCCTATTGTCTAAGTCTATTCTTTGTTTAATTTTTGTTAGGTGTGTGATTGCCGTTAATGTGCCAGAATATTTAATGGTGCCTTAAAAAAAATCAAAATAAAAATCTGCTGCATCTGACGCTATTGCTGTGTCTTTCATATAATGTAGTCCCCCCAAGGGTCACAATTAGAAAAAATACATACAAATCTAAAGGCCATAACTGTAAACTACTATTGTTTATCTTCTCTAGGTTAAATATGCTAACTCTAATGGTGTAATAAAATTAATTAGATTTAATTAGATCATCAAGCGACCACCATTTTGGAAACCACTGTTTTAAAAATCATGCTGATTTGCTGCTTAAACGGTTATTTCACCTAAAAATGAAAGTTCTGTCATTATTTACTCCTCCTACTAATCCATTTGTTCAAAGATTATTTGAGATTCATTCTTCTGCTGAACACAAGAGAAGACATTTTAAAATATGCCGGTAGCTTGCACCCATTGACGTCCTCAGTATTTGTTCTTATAATGGAAGTCAATGGATGCCAGCTGACATTCTTCAAAATATCTTATTTTGTGTTCAACAGACAAGTCATAAGGGTTTAAAACCACATGAATGAGAATAATCCATAAAGTAATTTTAATCTTGATCCATCCCTTTAAGAAACATTTCTTATTATTATCACAATTGAATGCGGTTGTGCTGCCCAATAATTTTGTATAAAATGTTGTAATATTTTTCAGGATTCTTTGATGAATAGAAAGTTTAAGACAGCAGTGCTTGAACTCCATTTATCAGTCAAGAATATACAGTGCTCAGCATATACGAGTACACCCCCCCACAAATCTCCCATTTAATTTAATATTTTCTATAGAATGCTTTACAATTATATGTTTGTGCATATACGTTAGTTTAGTCAGAACTGAAGCCAAACCTGGAGCTAATCTAACAAAATAACTTAAAATGATGGTTCAAAAATTAGTAGCCCAAATTTATGTTATAGAAAATATTTAATACAAATTTTTTAAAAGGAGGAAAAGTTAAGAGAAGCAAAAAATGTAAAAATTTTGTTGAAATTTTGTAGGTTGTAATTTGTTTTTTTGCAATATTTTGCTAGAATTTATGCTTGAATTGTATTATCTTTCCATTTCTAAATTTGTTCTGTGACTAAAATTTAATTTTAATACAAATATCTGTTTAATAAATCTGTTTTGCACCAATATATATTACCCATTCACTGAGAAATGGATAAAAATATTCATTTTCAAAATGTGGTGTACTTATATATGCTGAGCACTGTATCTGATAATGCAAATGCATGTAACAAATGCATTTAAGTTAAGAAAAATATTTTGGTAAGAGTGCTGAACATCTCCAGTACTGATCTAATCAAAACTTCCACCACCTCAAAGACATTCCTGAGCTCATGTTGCTCTTTTTCTCATGGTTTAGCACTGTACATATAGTATAATATTTAAATCAAATCCAGTTTTGTGCTGAGATGGAAAAAAAAGTCAACAATGAACGTACAATGATTTACTATTGGCCCAGGTGTTGAAGGATTAAAATATGGCACATGAAAGCACTCCTTTTCTTTGTTTTGGCAATTTTAGCTGAAGGACAAAGGGGTGGGTTCTCTGTGTGTGTCTGTCTGTATATCGTCTGACTGACACTTCTCCATTGGCCGAGGCAGCTCTCTATCTGATGTGCCAGCCGGCATGTAATTGCTGTTCATTCAAGGTAAAAAATTTGGAAGTCTCTCCGGAAATTGGCTGAGCGCAGGGTGCTGGTGGCGTCTGTGTTCTGATACATCTGTTCTCTCATCTACAGTTATCTCTCCACAAGCAAAGACACATTTGACCAAATTCTTAAGATTGTGTGTTGTTTGTAAGAGACTTTGTCTTATATGTTTTTGGAAGCCAATTGAAAGTTTCGATTTAGAAGCACATGGAAATGTACGATTGCTATTAAGTATAGAGATCTATATCATGTTTATGACACTTCTTAGGATTTTTCATGAATCTAATCAGAAGTATAGGCATTACTAAATACATATGTAAAGAAACAAGGTTTAAACATTTCAAGCAATATAAGTTAAGCAGCACAAATGTTTCTACATATATATATTACATTATACGGTGCTCAGCATAATTGAGTGCACCCCATTTTGAAAATGAATATTTTTACCCATTTCTTGGTGAATATAGGCAATGTATTTTAGTGCATTTAAACAAAAGACTTATGAAACAGATATATTTATTAAAATAATATTTAATCACCAAACATATTTAGAAGTTTAAAGACAATACAATTAAATTCAAGCAAAATATTGAAAAAAAAAAATAATTTGTACTTTTTTTTTTTTGCTTCTCTTGATTTTTCCTCTTATTTAAAATGTGTATTTAATATTTTTCTATAACATAAATTTGGGTGCACTAGTTTTTGAATTGTTATTATTAGTTATTTTGCTAGATAAGCTCCAGATTTGGCCTTAGTACTGACTAATCTAATGTATATGCACAATTATAATATTGCATAGCTTCCTATTAAAAAAGATTAATTTAAAAGATAAATTTGTGAGGAGTGTACTTATTTACAGTTGAAGTCAGAATTATTGAACCCCCTTTGATTTTCTTTTTTAAATATTTCCCAAATGATGTTTAATAGAGCAAGGAAATTTTCACAGTATGTCTGATAATATTTTTTCTTCTAGAGAAAGTCTTATTTGTTTTATTTTTGCTAGAATAAAAGCAGTTTTTATTTTTTTTAAAACCATTTTAAGGTCAAAACAATTAGCCCCTTTAAGCTATATTTTTTCGATAGTCTGAACAAACCATCATTATACAATAACTTGCCTAATTACCCTAACCTGTCTGGTTAACCTAATTAACTTAGTTAAGCCTTTAAATGTCACTTTAAGCTGTATAGAAGTGTCTTGAAAAATATCTAGTCAACTATTATTTACTGTCATCATGGCAAAAATAAAATAAATCAGTTTTCAGAAATGAGTTATTAAAACTATTATGTTTAGTAATGTGTTGAAGAAATCTTCTCTCCGTTAAACAGAAATTGAGGAAAAAAATAAACAGGGGGGCTAATAATTCAGGGGGGCTAATAACTCTGACTTCAACTGTATGCTAAGCAATGTACATACAAGATTATTAAGAAAATTACTTTTTAAGAAAATTACTATATATACAAAATGTGTACTCTACAGTTTATATAATTGAAGACGGAATTATTGGCCCTCCTTTTTTTTTCTTTTTCAAATATTTTCCAAGGACAGTTTAATGGCGAGATTTTATCAACACATGTTTTAAATGTGATACTTTTAATGTCATTTCTAATAACAAATTTATTTTGTATTTGCCATAGGGATGGTACAAAATATTTGATTAGTTATTTAGTAAGATGCTAGTATTCAGCTAACAGTGCAATATAAGTGCTTAGGTCAATTCTATTCACTAAAGTTAAGACTTTCTCCAGAGGCAAAATATCAAAGGAAATACCATGAAACATTTCCTTGCTTTGGTAAACATCACTTGGAAAATATTTGAAAAAGAATCGAAATTACACAGTAGGCTAATGGTTTTGTTTTCAACTTTATTCACACACACACACACACACACACACATATATATATATATATATATATATATATATATATATACTTAAGGAGTAAATGATGATAGCTTGTTGAATTCCTAAAATAATGCAGACCTGAGGTGGTGAACCTGTTACACCTTGGGTGCACATTAAAATTCAGCAGTCAATTATTCCACTTGCTATATACTGTAGTTATCTCTCCTAAAATCTGGTCATTATTCAATTAGCTGACACTTTTATCCAAAGCAATTTACAAGTGAGGATAAAAGGAAGCACTTCACATCATCAGAAATGTAGTATATAAATGCTATAAAAAGTCTCATTTTCTTTTCTTTTTGTCTCTGAGCATACAGAGAGGAGAGTGTTTGTCCTACAGGTGGTTTGTCAAGCCCACTCACTGAGCACACTCAGAATTGCACAATGTTTCAAGAAGCCTAAGGTGCATATAAAAAGTTGTCTGGTGCATACAGAGTGGAAAGAGTGTGTATTTCTTTTGTGTATTGTGTATTTTTAATAAATTTGTCAGCTTTATTCCTGTGTGCACTACACCAAAGCCTTTTGATTTGATTTCCTTCTGTTAAAGGCTGTGAAATAACTTAAATCATTCGGCGTAGTCATATGAAGCGTAGTGTGGCCAAAACCTGCTTGGAACTAGCTGTGCATTTATTAGAAAATGATTTCATACCCTAGGGTCGGGTCACCAAGCCGACGTCAGTCAGTCTTGTTGGTTTGGTGTGTTCCACACATCGGCTCTCGTCAGGTTGAACTCAGAACTTGTTGGTCCAATTCAACGTGCAGAATCGACGTTGGACCGTTGGCTAAAGAGAGTGCTCTGATTGGTTATTCAGCAACACTTAGAGCATGAGTGTGACGTAGTAAAGTGTACACAGGAAAAAGTAATTAGCTACATTTCTCAATATTTGCAAGCGATATGGATTATTAGAATATCAGACATATTTGCAGAAGTGAATACCTCCGTGGCTAGTGATAATTTCTGTGATAATGGTACTAAACTCTGCTTTGTTTACACTTTGTCTGTGTGTGACGTAGGGATGCAAGTCGGAGAAAAAATCACAGTTTCATGGTTATCACGATTATTATGCATTTATTAATTTAAAAACACGACTATTTTAGAAAATCACATGAAAACTCCTTATATTTTTAAGTGTTGTTTGTTGCTGCTCAGTAGCCAAATAATACAGCACATACAGTTGCAATCAGAATTGTTGAACCCTCTTTGAATTTTTTTTTTCTTTTTTAAATATTTCCCAAATGATGTTTAATAGAACAAGGAAATTTTCACAGTATGTCTGATAATATTTTTTTTCTTCTGGAGAAAGTCTTATTTGTTTTATTTTGGCTAGAATAAAAGCAGTTTTTAATTTTTAAAACCCATTTTAAGGTCAAAATTATTAACCCCTTTAAGCTATTTATTTTTTCCATAGTCTACAGAACAAACCATCATTATACAATAACTTGCCTAATTACCCTAACTTGCCTAGTTAACCTAATTAACCTAGTTAAGCCTTTAAATGTCACTTTAAGCTGTATAGAAGTGTCTTGAAAAATATCTAGTCAAATATTATTTACTGTCATCATGTCAAAGATAAAATAAATCAGTTATTAGTGATGAGTTATTAAAACTATTATGTTTAGAAATGTGTTGAAAAAATCTCTCTGTTAAACAGAAATTGGGGAAAAAAATAAAAAGGGGGGCTAATAAATCAGGGGGATGAATAATTCTGATTGCAACTGTACTAATATTAAAAACAAACAATAGTCTTTGTGCTGAAAAATAAGTGACATTTTTGACATTTAAATATAAATAATTTTTACGCTGTAAATAAATGACAGAACAATGACTAAAAAAATTAAAATGAGAATTTAAAAAATAGTATTTGTCTAATGCAAGGCTCGAAATTAACTTTTTTACTTGATAGCACTGGTGGTCCCAACTTCAAACAATACGCAGTGAATGCAACGCATCGAGATTCGGGCCATTAAACAGCTGATCCACTCCGAGTTTTCCAGCACTCTCCAAACTCGGCTCCATTATTTGTAACTTTAAGTGGGTTTGCAAACCTGTGTACTTTTCATTGCTTCTTTCCCAAACTTCAGCCGTTTACAGTTCTCGCAGTCACACATCTCCCTGTCATCTCAACTAGGTGCAGCTAAAAAAGCGTGAGCGTGTTGCGTCCCTCCATTGGAAATAACCAACTTACACGAGCTTGCCTAAGTTAATAGCCTTATTCATAGTTCATCAAGTGTGTGCAGGTATTAGTCTCGGTGTACAAACTAGCGCACAGTTGGCATATCTTTGTTTGGTTGCTGCAGTTTTGTTCTGTGCAGAAATGCAGTGTTGAGAAGCATTTACGAATAATTAACCATGACAAATTAAAGTGCGGTTAATAGTGAAACTGTTTAATCATTGCATCCCTAGGTTGACGAAAGTTCGGTTTCCCTTTGCAGAACGAGAAAAAAGACATCTGCCCCCCATAAAGTTGAAAGACGTGGAGACGCAGAATGCATCTCTCGTTTCAGAAGGCTTTCGTACACTTGGTGTGTGCACGCACAGCTTTTTGGTCCAGGTGACAACACTAATGTAAGGCGACAACACAGTTGGGTTTTGTTGATACTAGATTTTTGTGTTCCGGCCCATAGAATGTTCATCAGCCAACCAGAATAACCCTGAATAATAAATGTGAGAATGTATGAGTGTTTCCCAGTACTGAGTTGTGACTGAAAGGGCATCTGTTGTGTAAAATGTATGCCAGAATAGTTGGTGGTTCATTCCACTGTGGTGACCTCTGATAAATAAGGGACTAAGCTGAAGGAAAATGAATGAATGTTTACAATGTTCATCATTTGACAATGGATTTCCATTCCCAAATATATATTCATTAAAAGTACTCTAAGAACAAATATCATTTCCATCTCTAGACATAAATTAATGCAACATTTTATTTGATCCTATATACCAATGAGTTCTCTGCAGGCTTTTCCTCTCCTCATAGCAGGCTTTAATGGCTGATGTTGATGAATGCCTGTAAGGGATACGCTGCAGGTAGGATATGGTTACAGGTTTTGCGCTGGCGGAGGGAGAGCAGCAGATAAAAAGCCTCATGGGTCTGGCAGGATGTTTGTGTTCAATGAGGCGAGACCCACAGCCTGGCCTTTGAACACAGGTGAGCGGCCAGAAGCTGCTCATGCCTATTTGTCCTCTTTTGATTTCTCCTTCGTTATCCATTCAGTCCACTTCTCTCATTCCCTTGCTCCTCTCCTCTCTCCGCATCTTACACTTTCCTCTCGATCGTCTTTCTCTGGGGAACAGAGCGTTTTCTCTCTGGGACGGCTGCATGTCATCACCACAGCTTCCGACCGATGACAGCTCTCGATGGGAGCTCTGAGACGCCATTGTGTGTGTTTGTGCAGGGTGTTGGAGAGCTGGAGCAAAGAGAATCTGTGTGTTTGTGGTCGTTCAGTGAAGCTGCGGCGTTTGTTGACTTGTTTTGGCTCCGAAGTTCTTTAAACAGTGTGTGAAATACAAGCTGACACGAGGTCAAACTGCAGCCTGACACAAACAGGACTTGGAAACCTTTGGCTTCAGCAGCCTAAAGCCTGGTTTATACTTCTGCTTCAAGTGATCGGTGGGACGTATCCGTGCATTTATACTTCTGCATGCTGTGTGTGTTGCTCTGCTATAACACTTCAGAAACGCTAGCTGGCAGTAGGTGTTTATGTTCCTCTGTGTCGAGTTTCTTTGCTGGTGTTTTGTTTTTTCTGAACGCTACCTTAATATACAAATGGCTCCAACTCGCTCATTTTGAGGCTGGAATTGGCAGACGTACAACAACTTTAATCATAAGGTAAACACAAAACAACAGTCTCCATCCAGAGCTCCTTCGCAGAACTCCACACTTGTAAACACTCGATGCATTGGGCTCATACCCAAATATTAACAATATTAATTATTTCTCCACTGCACAATGACTTTATATTCTATACTGTACATTATTTCTGTTACGTGACAAGACGTTTGTCTAAGCAAAGTCAGACTTTACTGTCCTAATTAAATAATTCAAAATCAAGGCATGATCATAATTTATTTTGGTAACATAAGCGTAACCTAGAGGCCTTTGCCTTTCATATAAGCCACTTCTGATACTAAATGTACAACTAAAAGTCAAGTTATTATTTGCTGTTCCTAAAACTTGGATAGACAACAAGACTTCTGTCAGGTAGTGTATATGGACATATATAATATTGTAAAGCTTCCTGTAGAAAATATGAATTTAAATGAGAGATTTGTGAGTGGTGTACTCATACATGTTGAGCACTGTATGTGTGCAACAGAGACGAACACAAACACTTTTGCAGTCTGAAGCCACACGTGTAGAGCTGCTGCTTTAATACGTTACTCCACTGCTGTAAAAGCTTGTGTTGTTGTAGTTGTAACCGCTGACAGTATATTTACAGGCCTGCCTTTTACAGCTTAGATGGAGCGAGTGTGGCAGACAGAGGACGTCTGGGAGAAGCGCATCATGGATGGAGATTCCTGTTGGGCCTTTGTGTGCACAGTAAAAGCGAAGAGAGGACTCCAGTCCCGGCTCTGGACGAGTGCTCTGCCAGGTCATGTTCTTCTGCTCGCACGAAACACCTCGCAGTGCTCGTATATCTCTCTCTTCTAACTGCCGGCATTAAAATCTAGTAGATTAAATAGTTGGAAGATGATTACTTTATTGATGCTAGAAAATAAAAATAAGGCTTTATGGCCAGTCAGGCTTTTATCTGCAGCGTCCTGCGATCCAAGAAGTGGTTCAGGATAAGGGATGGAAAAAGAGGTTGTCTAACCAAATAAGGAACGGCTTTCATATTAAGGCTAAATGTGATGGGCTGGACTGTTGGTAAAGTAATGAGGAAACCAGGAGCACTAGAAGTCTGCCAGACTCTGTTATTTTGTTAGTTGTGTTTAATAAAATGAGAAAGATACTGGAGTTAGATATTAGATGCTGGACCACCTGCATCACAAACTTAAGTGCTCCTATTAGTCCAAAACAGATGCATTTTTCCAAATATATGATAAAAATGCATTTTAAAGAACAAATATAGTGTTATATATGAAATGTATTTTCTTGAAATGTTCAATTGACAGAATAAAATGTACTGAGAATAATAAAATAAAAATTGCTATAGGCAAACAGATGGGTTCAACAGAAACTAATATACAGTATATATAATCACAGAGTTCACAACAAATCTGTCTTTAAAGGAACACTTCACTTTTTTGGAAATCAGCTCAATTTACAACTTCCCTTGAGTTAAACTTTTGAGTTTTACTATTTTTTTTAATCCATTCAGCTGATCTCTGGGTATAAAGGGAAAGCACTTTTAGCTTAGCATAAATCATTAAATCGGATTAGACCATTATCATTTCGCAAAAAAAAAAAAAAAAAAAAAAGCTATAATCTAAAAATCAATGATTTTCAATTTAACTACAGTCGAGTCAAGCTTTAACTAGGAAAATTACTGAAATGTTGTTGTTTTTTTCTGTTTGAGTGAGTTGCTAATGGTCTAATCCAGGGGTGTCCAAACTCAGTCTTGGAGGGCCAGTGTCCTGCACAGTTTAGCTCCAAATTCCTTCAACACACCTACCTGGAAGTTTCTAGTATACCTAAAGCTTGATTAGTTGGTTCAGGTGTGTTTAATTAGGGTTGGAACTAAAATAGGTAGGAAACTGGCCCTCCAGGACTGAATTTGCACACCCCTGGCCTAATCCAATCCAAGGGTTTATGCTAAGCTAAGCTAAAAGTGCTGACACCAGACCTGGACATCACATCTACTGAAATAGATTTTAAATCTGTAAAACTCAGAGGTAAGATTGTTGTGAAATGTTGTCAGATGAGCCTATTTTCAAAAAAGCAGACTTTCTTTTAAGGTGGTATTGTGCTTTATATATATTTGTATTAAAGTATAAATATTATTAAGTAGGTCACACTAGTTATTTAGCCATATGCACTAATGGATGTTCAGTTTAAATTATGTTGCACTTACGCCTGGTATCCGCACTACCCACGCAGTAATGAAATAATGGCTTTAAAATGTCAACAAAAAGCAAATAATACAGCAAATAATACTTTGAAAATATATAATTCGCAAAAAAAAATATTTTGTATTTTATGTGGTCAAAAATATTGTAACTTTATATATTACATATATGTTTTGGGCTTAAAAGTTTAGACACAAGTGTGTTATAAATTGATCAGAAAATTTATCATAGAAAATCTATTTCAATACAGTAGTCAACAATTAAACTGGGTCAAAAAAAAATTCAAACTGAACTTAGAAAGGAATTTATGTTGTTAAATAGTTTTAGGACAACTTTGAAGAAAGATTTTGATCGAATTATTTTTAATCAAACACACCCGAACATGCTAACCAGTGCCTCCAAGGTCACTAATTATCCATAAGCAGGTGTGTTTGATCAGAGTTGGAGCTAAACTGTGCAGGACACTGGCCCTCCAGGACCGAGTTTGCCCATCCCTGCGCTAGAAGGACACAGTCAGTTTTTTCCCCTAGTAAATATTGAAGCTGTGTTTTATTGGTTAACTCGGTGAATTGTGGGTAAATGCTCTGGAGTTTGGGGTAGAATGTTTCTCTGATGTGCTGATAGTTTGTGCAGCGGGTGAGGAAGTATTCCTCCGTCTCCACCTCTGCCTGGGCACAGTGTGGGCAGATGCGGCCCTCTCTAGGTTGCCAGTTCTGTCTGCATCAGCCCGTCTCTACAGTCAGACTGTGAGCACTCAGCCTGTATTTGGTCATTGTTGTTCTTAATTTACTTAATTTACTGTACTCTCTCTCTCTCTCTCTCTCGCTCTCTCTCTCCCCTCCACTTTCTTTCTATGCCAGCTGTTGACCATTACAAAACTCCAGTAAGTTTAAAAATAACCCAGCATTAGTCAGCTATAGTGCCAATTGCTAATCTCCAGGTCATGCTTAAAGCAAACTCCAGTCTTTTGGATTAAATTGTAAGTTTATTTCCAGCTCAGTCTGCACAAATTTGAGGAAGATCTACACTTTGAGAACTTCAGGGATGCTTTATTATATTCGGTTCTGATTGGCAGTAGACAGAAATTCAAAAAAAGCTTGTAACTTGGTGACAAAATGATGTCAAATGTTTATATTATCACTTTTATCCACTTTTTATACTTGATTTCATCTCAGTAAATGCTGATGTAAAACCATAAGCACCATAAAATGAATTTCTCCCAATTACTCACATTTAAGTGGTTCTATTAATTTAATTCTTCTGTTGAACACAAAACAAGATATTCTGAAGAATGTTGGGAAAAGCAGTAAATTGGCATTCATACTAGGAACAAAAAATACTATGGAAGTCAATGGCTGTATATCTTCCTTTGTGCTCAACAGAAGAAAGAAGCTCAAACAGGTTTTAAGGATGAGTAAATGATGACAGAATTTCCATTTTTTTAAATGAACTGTCCCTTTAAAGGAACCAAAAGGCGTACTCATCTTAAAGCATTTTTTATATAATTATTATTATAATTTTTTTTTCCATAGTGGAGATCACAGACAAGAAAGAATTGGGAGCATAGACAGGATGGGCAAAGGACCTCGAGCCGGGAATCGAACTTAGGTCACCTCAGTGCTATGTGTCAGAACACTTAACCACAAGGCTATTGGCTCCGACATCTTGAAGCATTCTTATGTTGTTCTGGGCTCAGAAGAATAGTTTCTCATGTAATGCGTCCCATAGTATCCTCGTTTTCTGGATCCACAGAGTGTAAGTCATTAGAGCTGTTGTACGACCACCAGCATAATTAGAACAGGGTTTGTTTTATGGAGGGGCTATTATCACTCGCCATAAACAGCCAAAAGTCGCCATTCTCCACCCGAACAGTCAAGCAGGGGATTTTTACAGGCCTCTTGTCCTCAACACACGGTGCGCATGTGTTTGCTTTAGCCGTCGAGATCGATCAGCTCCCTTTCACGCCAGTCAGTCAGTCCCAGCCAGGCCAATCTTCTGGCCATTAGTTTCCACCTATGTTGGTCTTAATTATTCGGTAGGTTTTGATAATAAAAAACACATTCCTTAAATCACACTGTTTTATAGGTCTTTGGTATATTTTTATATGATGGGCTTTTAAGAATGTAATTAGCGCCACTGAGATTTAACAACTTTGAACACTTTTATTTTTCTTTGGAAATTATGAAATCCAATGGTCTTGCAACTTAATGGCCGAAAGTCCGGCTTTAATTTAAAACAGGCATCTTAAGGGCCAGCGTTGCTTGAGAACTGACTTTATTTATTTATTTATTTTATTTAGTTCATTCATTCATTTTCCTTCGGCTTAATCCCTTATTTGTCAGCAGTCGCCACAGCGGAATGAACCACCAACTATTCCAGCATATATTTTACGCAGCAGATACCCTTCCAGCCGCAACCCAGTACTGGGAAACACCCATACACTCTCGCATTTACACACACACTCATACACTATGGCCAATTTTGTTTATCTAATTCACTTACACAACATGTCTTTGGAATGTTAAGAAAGCCGGAGCACCCGGAGGAAACCCACACAAACATAGGGAGAGCATGCAAACTCCACACAGAAATGCCAACTGGCCCAGCCAGGACTTGAACCAGCGACCTCCTTACTGTGAGGTGACAGTTCTAACCACTGAGCCACCAAATCGCCTATTTAGTTTGTGGTATCTGAATAATTAAACATTATCAATATCAGCATGTGTTCTTATTTTTCATTCCTTTTTCTATCATCAAAAAGATTTTTTAAAGCCTTATGAGCCAAGAACCAAACCAATCAGTTAAGAGGAAAAACACAGCATGGATAATGTGGGGGTTTTTTTTGTCATAAATTACACAGTTTAATTAAAAAAGAAATATGTTGAATTATTGCAAACGGTTTGGTTTAACAAAGGCTATATATATATATATATATATATATATATATATACACACACTCACATAGTATTGTTCAAAATAATAACAGTACAACATGACTAACGAGAATAATAAGCTCTTAAGGCGTTGCAATTGGGCAATTAGTTGAAAGGGGTGTGTCATTCAATCAGTGCGGTCATCAATTTTGTGAAAAAAAACAGGTGTGAATCAGGTGGATGAATTTAAGGATGAAGCCAGTACTTATTGAACATCTATTTGAAAGCCTGAGGCAAATGGGTCGTTCAAGACATTGTTCACAAGAACAGTGTACTTTGATTAAAAAGTTGATTGGAGAGGGGAAAACCTATAAAGAGGTGCAAAAAATTATAGGCTGTTCAGCTAAAATTATCTCCAATGCTTTAAAATGGAGGGCAAAACCAGAGAGACGTGGAAGAAAACGGAAGACAACCATCAACATGGATCGAGAAAATAACCAGAATAGCAAAGGCTCAGCCAATGAACACCTCTAGGATGATCAGAGACAGTCTGGAGTTGCCTGCAAGTACTGTGACAGTTTGAAGACGTCTGTGTGAAGCTAAACAATTTTCAAGAATCCCCACAAAGTCTCTCTGTTAAAAAAGCATGTGCAGAAGAGGTTACAATTTGCCAAAGAACACATCAACTGGCCTGTGTGGTTTATTTATAAACTAATTTTGAGAGGATCACATGCTTATGATTGACCTGGTACCGCATTAGCTCCGTATATTTGCACCAATCAGATGAATACTGACACACTATAAATTACCAGAGCTTTCTACTCCAGTCATCTTCATCTTGAAGAATCCCCCCTTCCACCCCTACTCCTCCCCTTCTCTGAGTGGGTAGCACAGTTGCCTCACAGCAAGAATGCCGCTGGTTCAGCCCTCTCCGAGCCAGTCGACATTTCTGTGTGGAGTTTGCATGTTCTCCCCTTGTTTCGCATGTATGGGTTTTTCCGAGGTTCCCCGGTTTCCTCCCACCGTCCAAAGACATACACCATAATGCCTGGTTTATACTTCTGCATCAAGTGATCGCCATAACCCACGGCGTATGCCTCGCGCGTAGCTGTGCATTTATACTTCTGTGCGCTGTTTCTGTTTTTTCTGCAATACACTTCAGAAACACTAGCTGGCAGTAGGTGTTTATGTTCCTCTGTGTCGAGTTTTTTCGCTGGTGTTGTTTTTTCTGAACACTTCCTTAATGTACAAGTGGCTCAAATTCGCTCATTTTGAGGCAGGAACCGGCAGACGTGCAACAACTTTAATCATAAGGTAAATACAAAACAACAGTCTCCATCCCGAGCTCCTTCACGGGACTCCACACTTGTAAACACTCGCTGCATCGGG
Organism: Danio tinwini; assembly: GCA_903798205.1. Classification (NCBI taxonomy): domain Eukaryota; kingdom Metazoa; phylum Chordata; class Actinopteri; order Cypriniformes; family Danionidae; genus Danio; species Danio tinwini. The sequence continues at coordinate 24,647,316 of CAIGQZ010033112.1, forward strand.
CGCGCGGCTCTCACCTCCGCCCACACTCGTCAGCGCTACCAAGCCGACCAATTAGAGCTTGCGCTACGCGTTACATTTTTTGAGAGGTGGGCGTCAACGTTGCCGATGATTACGGCGAGGGGCTATGCGTCCACACGTAGGCTGTGCCGTAGCATATGCGTGTGCTTGACGCAGAAGTATAAATCGGCCTTTAGTAAATTGACTACTTCAAAATAGCATCCTAAGGCAACTCTTAGTCAGATATATCTCAGCAGTTCACAAGTAGAAGAGTTTTCGAGATCTACCTGAGCTCAAACTCTCCTCTCACCCTTTAAACGGGAGGGAGCCCTGGGCTCAAGGATATTCTGAGCTCAGGGCTCTCTCCCAGGACAGCATGCCAAACATGCTTTATTATCAATCATCAGCTAAGTGTGAACTCTGGAAAGAGAAATGGAGAAACATTTTGTGGACTGATGAGAGTAAAAGTGTCCCTTTTTGTGTCCAAAGGCTACAGACACAGTACACAGTGAAGACAGTAAAGCATGGCTGTGCAAGCATTCAAGCATTCATGGGCAGCTTTCTCCTACTATGGTGTTTGGCCTATTTATCGCATACCAGGGATCATGGATCAGTTTGCATATATCAAAATACTTGAAGAGGTCATGTTGCCTTATCTTGAAGAGGACATGCCCTTCAAATGGTTGTTTCAACAAGACAATGACCCCAATCACACTAGTTAAAGAGCATAGTCTTGGTTCCAAACCAAAAAAAATAATGTTATGGAGTGGCCAGCCCAATCCAATCGAGAACTTGTGGGGTGACATCAAAAATGCTGTTTCTGAAGCAGAACCAAAACATGTAAATGAATTGTGGAATGTTGTTAAAGAATCATGGAGTGGAATAACAGCTGAAAGGTGCCACAAGTTGGTTGACTCCATGACACACAGATTTGAAGCAGTTATAAAAAAACTGTGGTCATACAACTAAATATTAGTTTAGTGATGCACAGGATTGCAAAATCTTAGAAACAAATGTTTGTACAAAATAGTTTTGAGTTTGTACAGTGAACGACAAACACTGCTATTTTTTAACACACCCCTTTCAAGTAATTGCCCATTTACACAGCCTTCATATCATGAATGCTGAGTCTTGTTTGTTTTCTGTTTTCTACTGCACCTACTACAGTGATAACCTTTTTGCCATGTATCAATAAAAAAAATACTAAAAACCTGGATTATTCTGGTTAGTCACATTGTACTGTTATTATTTTGAACAATACTGTATATAATATAAAGCTCACAACAAATATGTCTTTAAGAAACACTCCTCTTTTTAAAAAATCTCCCTGGAGTTAAACAGACACTTTTAGCTTAGCTTAGCTTAGCGTAAAACATTTAATCGAATTAGACCATTAGCATCTTGTTAAAAAAATGTTTCAAGAGTTTCAATAATTTTTAATGTAACTTCAGAAGTCAAGCTTCAAATAGGAAAATTATTGAAAGAAAATTTGTTTGACATTTTTGTGTGATATGATCATATGCATTACAATGGAGACATGTTAGCACGTGGCTATCAATCAATTCAGTGGGCGGGAAAACCGCACTCCTACGTCACACGGTGGGCCTCAGAATTGCAGGGATTAGGATTCTATTTTAACATCAGGAAATAAAAAAAGAGACTTATTGCTAGTGTAGATGGAGATCGTTTCATAAAATTTGTGGTGGGTCGTTATCGGCGTTAATGTGCTGCGTTAATCGCCGTTAATCTATTCTCAAAGTTGGGTTGAGCTGGGTCTATTCTACGCAAGCTATGATGACTTTCACATTGATATTTTAGCGTGGATGTATACTTGACCGAATTGCACTGAAGGTGGCCAGAACGAGTCTTCGAACCTGTGTATTCCTACTGTGAGATTACCACATCAAATGTGACTGCTAACATGGATTCAGTTCACTACAGTGAATTAGATTAATGTTAGCTCTACATCTACCTATTAGGCACCTGTAGAGTTTATGCGTTCGAGTAAAACGTATACAAATAAAATGGAGCGGGTGCTTTTTTAAAATGAATGACAGTAAATGAAAGTCAAACTGGTGAGCCGTCTGACAAAAAAGTGTCCTGAATCAAATCAGCAGGATGCCCTTTTGGATCTTTCTCTTACTTCGAAGACACTACTGACTACACTTTCATGGACATCTAATAGTAATCTAGTTGTTTGCCTTAATAGACAATAATATAATTAAGGTGTTTACGTGAAGGGCTTTCATGTAAGAGTTTCCTGTAATTTTGGGTGACTTTAACTACAGTTTGGCAGTTTCACTTTCACTCATGAACATTTTATTCATGCCTCCTTGACAAACTGGGGTATTAGACGCAAATAAGGAGTAAGGACTGGTGAGAGCGTTATGGAATTTAATAACACACGCCGAATGGAAAGAAAAAAACTTCCACGATTCGTAATGTGTGTGTGTGTGTGCGTTCCTTTACTGACAGCTGCATGTGTGGATCTTGTCGGAAAATATAGCGAAAAAGTCCAACATGACGATAATAGTTTGATTGCAGTGTTTACTTCATTAATGCCACAAATATCTGCATACTTCACGTCTTAATTCCATTTCTGTTTAGTTCAGTTATGACTTATTGAACTGAACTTAGTTCAGTTTAAAAAAAATGTTTAACTGAATAAACAGTAAGTAAACACAAGTACATCTTATTCAATATCATTTATTTTTATTACTAATTATCATAGTAGAACAGTTTCTCAAGCAGTTTGTGATGCATTTTGGAAAAAGGAGATGAGCCCCTGGTCTAATGCGCCACCTGGCTTGAGGAACCCGTTCTCAAAGACTTACTTTTAGTCATTTTTTGGGTAACACACATATTCTGAATGCCTTCAGCAGAATTCAAATGAGCCATTTTAATTTAGATCTAGATGAATTCCAATATTACAGTGAGATTAATCTAGATTTTACAAATTTATCTATGCCCACCTATACTTAAAATGCATTCGTGTAAACGGCTCCTCAGTTTCTTGCAAGTGCTTAAGGCCACAATTCGTATGCATGTTTTTGTGAAATGCCTTGACTGATGTAGGTTTATACTGTGGCTATGGAAGATATCAGATGTTACTGACCCAAAGCTGACCCAGACCAAATCATAGCGCTGCAGCTTACCCTAATTATCACACTTTCACATGCAGGGTATGATGCTGAAGGAGAAACTGGGAAAGAAAGCAAAAGGAAATATATAAGTGTGCCCAGTGCAGCTTCCTCTGCAATAATCAGGGGCTTGTTTTATGAACATTTTAGGGACAGAAATTTTTCATTCTACCCAATAATGTGGGATTATTTGCTACGACACATTCAAAAAGGGGAAATTAGTTTGTTTTTCATAAACAAGTTTCCACTGCGAACACCAAAATGCAAAGGGAGGTTTTGTTTTTCTGAATAAAGTTCATGTTGTACTGTTTTACACCCAAACATTATAACTCTGTCATCATTTGCTCACCCTGCGTTTGTTAAAAAACAAACCTATTTGATTTTCTTTTTTGTGTCAAATGCAAAAGAAGATATTTTAAAGAATGTTGGAGACCAACATTGACATTTATAGTAATTTGAAAGTCTACAGCTACCAATTTTCAATGTTTTTAATAGTATCATTTGTGTTCAATAGAGGTGGCACGATGGCTTAGTTGTTAGCACTGTCACCTCACAGCAAAAAGGTTGCTGGTTCAAGTCTAGGCTGTGCCAGGTGGCAATTCTGTGTGGAATTTGCATGGTCTTCCCATGTTTGCGTGGGTTTTTCTGGTTTCCCCCACAGTCCAAAGACATGCACTAAAGGTGAATTGGATTAGCTAAATTGGCCGTATGTGTGTGAATGTGAGAGTGTATGGGTGTTTCCCAGTACTGGGTTGCGGCTGGAAGGGTATCCGCTGTGTAAAACTTATGCTGGAATAGTTGGTGATTCATTCCGCTGTGGCAACCCCTGATAAATAAGGAACTAAGCTGAAGAAAAATGAGTAAATGAATTTGTTCAACGGAAACTGAATCTTTTATGTTTTTCCACATTTTATGACTGAAAGATAATAATATTTTGTTTTATTTTTATAAATGTTGATATTATCGACTTCTGTGGCCATTAAGTAAACTGAACTTAGCAACTTATTCTTGCTCGCAATTGTACAATTAATTGATTCAACAGAATATACTCATATACTCATGGAAAAGTTTTTTTTGTTTACTGTTTGGAAGCAAAAAGAAATACTATTGCAGCGATACTGATAATAATCATACAGACAATGTCCACAGTGCTGAGAAAGATGTTTTGAAGATTATGTATAGTTGAAGTCAGAATTATTAGCCCTCCTGAATTATTAGCCCCCTGTATATTTTTCCCCAATTTCTGCTTAACGGAAAGAAGATTTTTTTAACAAATCTCTAAACATAATAGTTTTAATAACTCATTTCTAATAACTGATTTATTTTTTCTTTGCCATGATGACAGTAAATTATATTTTACTAGATATTTTTCATCTATATATGTATGTATGTATGCATATATATATATTGCTTAAGGGCCTAATAATATTGACCTTAAATGGTTTAATAAATTAATAAAAACAGCATTTATTCTAGCCAAAATACAAGACTTCTCCAGAACAAAAAAATACTATAGAAAATACTGTGGAAAAAAAAATTCCTTGCTCTATTAAACACAATTTGGACAAGAAAAAAAATAAAATTAAACAAATCACAGGAGGGTGAAAATTTTTGACTTCAACATTACATATACTGCATGCACATAAATAACAGTAATGGAAAAACTGCAGTTAAGAAACCATCTAGTTTTAGGATTGTGTAAAATTTTTTCCAAGAGCTCAGTCATCAAAATCATGTCAACAGATGATAAAATTAAGATTAAAACATTATAGTATTTGATTGTTAACAAACTATATTTGTTATAGTATATGTAACTATTCTATATATCCAACTATATATCTGACTATGTATATCATGCAGTTTCAAGTGACGTACTTATAAGTTCAGACGAGAACTTCATCTCATCAAATTCAAGTTTTCTTGAGAAGAGATACATTGCGTAATTCATGATTTGTTCTGTAATACTGCCACATTCAATATGAGTCTGTTTTACTACACAGTAGAAAAAGTCACATGTTAATAGACGATGACAGACTTTTCATTTTCATGTGAACTCTCCCTTTAATTTCCCACATCAGGATCGTTCTTCAGGGTTTCTTTTTTGTGTCCTCCGTGACCTTTTCTCAACTTCTGTCCTCTGTAGAGTTCTGTGTTTAAGCATCCTGTCAGTTTTCTTGGTGCTAGAATGATTCCCAGTCAAATAAAGTAATCTTAATAGCACCAAAGAGAGTCATTCCACAGTTTGAATTTCACGCTAAAAAAGGGGAAAATATAAAACCTCTGGCTGTGGAACGCCACAACTGCACGTACACAATACTTGCTTGAATACGTACAATTGCTTGAATAGGCACAATACGTACCTGAATACTTGCTTTTTTTGCATTTGTGTGTATGCATGCTATTATAAGTATAAAAAAAATATGTTTGTTTGCCACTTTGGCTTGAAACAAAACTGGATTTAACTTATTTTGTTGACTGAAGAACTGATACCAAAAAAAGATAAGAAAATTAGACAAACATTTTAAGAGAGCTCACTCAAAAATGAAACCTCTGTGATCTTCATTTGAAAACCTGCAGAGAAGACAATTATACTCTGTTGTACTACCCGCTGCATAAAACATATGCTGGATAAGTTGGCGGTTCATTCCACTGTGGCGACCCCAGATTAATAAAGGGACTAAGCTGAAAAGAAAATAAACGAATGAACAGTGTTGTACTTACTGGACATTGGATTGTATTTATGATTGTGGATCACGAAAAAACATGAAAGGTCATAATAAAAATGGATTTGTTGTCCTAATTTTAAAGTATTAAATTACTAAAACAAAAAGTGAAAAGAATATTTAAATCAAAATATTAAAAACAACAGAAGCACATGAAAAATACTCAAATGTAAAGTTAGAAAATATATGATATGATAATACAAAATGTTAATTAATATCATATAAAAGTAATATTAAAAGTACACTGCATTGTTTTATTAGAATACTGTACATTATAGTACATTTGTTTTTATTATCAGTGTGGTTCATTCATTTATTTTCTTTTGGCTTAGTCCTTCATCAGGGGTCGCTGCAGCGGAATGAACCACCAACTTATCCATACACACACATACACTACGGCCAATTAATTTATTTTATTTTTTATTATTATTCAGTTCATCTATACTGCATGTTTTTGGACTGGGGGGAAACTGGAGCACCTGGAGGAACCCACACGAACACGATGATAACATGCAAACTCCACACAGCCGGGACTCGAACCAGTGACCTTCTTGTTGTGAGGCGACAGTGCTAACCACTGAGCCATAGTCACCTGAGTGTGTGACAAAAAATAAAAGTAACAATTAATAATTAATAATGAACCTAGTGTAATAAATACAATAAACCTGAAATAAAAAGAATGATTTATTAATAAATTGTCAAATATAATATTAATATTTAATCTAATAT
>CAIGQZ010033112.1:24668533-24680404 GCA_903798205.1 Danio tinwini
GTAGGCATGGGCCGGTATAAGATTCTGACGATATGATAACCTTGGATAAAAATATCACAGTTTCACAATATCACGATATTGTGATTACTGCTCTCAAATATATTCTTTTTAAATGTATGCGTAAAGAAAAAAAAAATTCCCCTTCAATAACAATATATTTTATTTTTTTGAAAGATTTATAACATTTTGGAGACGTAAACATGTCAGGCTAAATAATTCAAATGAATCTTTGACTTCTGCTGTCTTCATTAGTTTCAAAACACAGATTTCTTTACAATTTAAAACGGCATCTTTGTATATTTTTTCTGCTGAAGATACTGTTGTCCTAAAAAAAAAATATGTAAATAAAAAATCGTACACATACCTTAGGAATGGTATTACAGAAAAATTTGGTGGTTTTAAAACCTTGACTTTTTCAAACCGCGGTTTATCTTGAAAATGATTATCGTCCCATGCCTACACTGGAGTAATGATGCAAAAAAAAAAAATCTGTTATTCTCAGTTATTTTAACTAACATTACTGTTTTACAGTATTTTTGATCAAATTGCATGAACATAAGACACTTTTTGAAAAAAATTATCATGCATCAACATTTTTAACAATAAAGTAAGGTTTGTCTAGTTAATATGCAGTGGTGTAAAGTAGCAAATTACAAATACTCCAATTACTGTAATTGAGTAGTTTTTCTCAGGTAACTTGGTACTCCTCCTCCCTTACTTTTCTTCAACCTGCAGTCACTACTTTATTTTTTCCTGTCTATGAGGATTGGCTGAGTAGAAAAATCAGTCCTGTAATTCCTGTCCAATCAAATCACATATAGACAGTACATCACATCATACTCAACTGCCTTAAGTCATGGGTTCTTTATAAATGCAGCAAATCACTTGGAAGCATTAAAAGTGAAAATGTTCAAAATCCTTACACGCAATGACCCAGAGACTGCTTAGATTTACTGTATCTGAAATCAGCAAATTGTCTTAAACAATAACTAAATGCACTACAGACTGTTACGTTTACACACACAAGCACAAATATTACTCACTACTCTTGTGTACTTTTAAAATGGCAACTTTTTACTCATACTTTGAGTAATATTTTCTACATACACTTATCTTGCACTACATCTTTGGGCAAGTAATGGTACTTTTACTTGAGTATGAATTTTCTGTACTCTTTACACCACTATTAAAATGTGCTGTTACTTGGTGAAATAATTCTTTATTCAAATTATTAGGAATCATATATATGATGTCTTTTATCATTATCAGAATTGTTTTTAGAGGCAAAAAAATAACCTTTTAAGTATGTTAAAATGATGTTAGTGACTGCATTTCCAGTACTTTCTTAAGTGCTGCCTTACTATTTCAATTTGCTGATGGTTGTAGAAATTCTCAACATGCTTTCAAGCTATATCATTTCAACTTCCGTGAAAGTACAACACATATTTTTCCTCTCTGAAGTTGAGCTAGAGCAATCTTCATTTTGCCCTACCTCACCCTCATTCCGATAATCTGAACCTGCTTCTAAAACACAGCGAAGCTTTATGCATCTGACTGTTCAGAGACACCTGGAACTGATTGACTTCAATCACAGATGCTCACCGATACTCATTTTTTACCCTGCTCGATTTAGTGAGGTACTTCACTGTATGATACGATTAAATCAGTAAACGTCTGTTCTTCTTACAGTAACTGTGAACTCAATCACTTTTGACTTCTTCAGTTACCCTGCCAAAACATTGAGGGAATAGTGCATCGATGTTACGAACAATCCCTCAGGCAAAGAAACTGCAGAAAACGTACTCTTGGAATGCACTTCTCAGAAATATCTCTATTCGTTTTCAGGGTCTGCCATCAGGTCATGCAACAGGTCAGCCTAATAACTGAAGAGTGAGAGTGTTTTCTAAATATGTCACTTGCACACTGAGTAACCCCTTTGTCATGCATTTGTGGTGGGCCGCTTCTGCAGGTTTTCGCAGCTGGAGGTCTGCAGGAAAGACGGGATGATTCTGTCTGGGATTTTGTGACAGTGAGGCCGCACTGTTTGCTCGCTTATGAACACAAAGGCTACTGTGCTGCCATTTGCGTGCAAACCCCGGTATGCAACGTGTCTCTGTTGATTAGTTTCTCTGCCGCGAGAATCCACAGATGACTGTGCTTCCTGTCGTGTTTATTATTACACTACATTATGGTCACTGCTGTAGCCTTAATTGATGGCTCTGTTCTTTCTTCAGAGAACCTGGAACCATTTAGTCATACCCACCATTCCTGTTTGCTCTTATAAATGTTGAGAATGTCCACATAAATGCCAAGTATATTTTGTTGTAACTATAGGTGCTGGTGGAAGAAGCAAGGTTTTCTGTTTGGTTTTCAGGTCTCAATTCACGCATTAGGTTAAGGCATCATGTTGTTTACTATATGAACTGTGAAACATGACTTGAGCATTTTCCATTTATATATTTGGTATTAGCTCACACTATGTGACCAATGACAGTTTTTGCTATTCATCAGTGTTTTTTTATATCATTATACAATACAGACCAGTGAGATTTTATTTACTTTTTATACTTTTTTTAAGATTTAAAAAAGTTTATGCATTTATTATGATAGGACACTATGTAGACAGAAAGTGAAGTTTGAGAGAGAGTGGGGGGGCTGGGACTTGGAATTTTTATTTAACATACATTTACAGTCTGCATTTATTTGATCAAAAATACAGTCTTATTGTGAACCATTTTAATTACAGCTTAAATTGTCTATTTTAAAATTGTATCCACAGAACTGAATTTTGAGCATCCTATATCATTTTTATCACAATCAATTTCCATTTAATATGCTGATTTGGTGTTTAAGAAATGTTTTTCCTTATATTCAATGTTTAAAACATTTGTTGCAAACAAATTAACGTGCAAACTATGATGAACTACATTGTTTTTCAAGATTCGTTAATGATCAAATATTTTTAGTTTGCTTGTTTTGTATGATTACTTGGTGAATGGACTTAACTAGACTAAATCAGCAAGCACACTGATAAAAATGCAGTTTAATTTGTGTAAATTGCTTAAAATTAGCCATTCAGGGTTGCGTTTCCCAAACAACGACTTAACTTGCGGCTGAACTATCATAGTACGATGCATCGTTTGGGAAAAGAACGATGTAGTGACGAGTGTTTCCCAAAACCGTAGTTTCTGTCACAGATTTATCGTTTCAACCACGTTAGTTATAACGTAAAATGCCCATAATGATGCTCTAAATGGGGTGGTAACAACTTCTTTAGAGAACTCAATAATTTCTTTGTGCAAATTATATTGTTTTACACATGCACACATTTAAAAATAAATCCAATATTAGTTTTGGTAAAAACATGCACTGGTTTTCCATATTAATTGAAATATATGTAAATGGCAGATATAGGGCCTTTGTTTTCTTTACAAATATTATTGAGAACATTAAATATTCTATTCTAAAACATAAAATCACTTACAAAAGCTAACACATATTCTAATCTCATATATAAATCATATAAATAAATAATGAGGCTATTTATTAAGAAATGAAATGTAATATTTATTATTTATTTATTTATTTATTTACAATTTGACATACAAACCACTGCAGAAATGTTCTAACCAACAGGCCCATGTCATATACAGTACAGATTCTTAATAAATAACCTACTATAAATTAAAAGCATTAACGTATGCTATGTTTTTTTGTTTTCACAAGCTTTGGAGACGTAACATAAATTCCACTTTTAAGGTCACCTATAGCTTTCGTCATGAGCCACGGTTGTGTTCAAAATGCCATTTTCAAAGTGCACTTCGAAGGGAGCGCAATTGTAAACATGAAGATTGCTAAAACTAAACTGTAAAAATACTTTGAAAGCAAATTACACCTAAGAGAGATGACTTTAATGCTTTTTTAATAATTCCAAGTTTAAATGTCAGAATGTTCTAAACAAATACGGCATAGGGGGGATAACTGGGAATAGAACACAGCCAGGAACAATGTTTCTAACTACAGCTCCAGAGGTGTAGTTGCAAGCATACAAGTTTGAGAAGCAGTTTGCGAATGTTCGTTGGAACGACGGATTTGGGAAACGCCAAATCAACAAATGTTAATGATGGTTTTGGAAATGCACCCCAGGTTAGAACTAGTTTGATTTATAAAAGCTTTGAAGCAAAAACAACTATTGCTTTATAAGACAAAACCAGTTACACGCAACAATAAACATTTATCTGAATGTGCTACATTTAAAGCTAATATTGTTTGTCTTTTTTGCTCTTGATTCCTGCGGTAATGACAAGCCAACTCTTAAATATACAAATATGATTATTGCTGTGTACAAATATTACAAACCCAATTACAAGTGACAGAAAAGGCCTAAACTGACACCAGTAGTTTCACATTCCACAAAACAAAAACAAAAAAATGTAATTACCTTAAATCCATTATACACTGCATTATACCATTTATACATGTTGTTTTAACGCTAATCGATTAAGTTAACTTAACCCATTTAAGTATATTGAACATTAAAACAATTAAGCTGTCCCCCAAAAAATCTCAAAAAGTATGTTGTTTCAGCTCATTTTAAATAAATAGATTGAACAAGCAGCAAAAATAAGTTCCCAAATCTTTAGATTTTGAAGTGATTTGATGCTAAAGTAAAGATGCTGTTTGTGCCACAGAGGGATCAGGCGTGAGCTCCCAGGGCTGCCAGGGAGGCTGTCAGACCTGCTCGGTTTACAATGGCTGTCTGACCTGCAAACCCAAGCTTTTTATTCACCTGGAGAGGGACGGGATGAGGCAGATCGGAGTGTGCCTGGCCTCCTGCCCCAATGGTTTCTACGGCACACGTTCCCCTGACAGGAACGACTGCATAAGTAAGAGTCTCGGTTTCTGCATGAAACACTTACACTACAGAGGACTGTATTTCATAGTTTTGGTAATCAAGCAATGGGAAGTGGCCTGTGTATTTCAGCATTGTCTTCTCAGTTCAGGTGATGTGGTAATGAGTGTGTAACCTGTCTTGCAGAGTGTGGGTCAGAGTGTGACTCGTGCTTTAACAGGAACTTTTGCCTGCGCTGCAGAGCAGGATCCTACTTGCACAAGGGCAAGTGCATGGAGAGCTGTCCAGATGGGCTGGTGCCCAGCGATACCAAGAAAGAGTGTGTTGCTGGTAAGTGCCCAGTTCACAGTCAAACCTAAAAATTATTCAAACACCTTCAATATTTCTCACATTATCACAGTTTATTTGCTATAGTTTAGAAAAATGGTAATTAGAATACGATAAGAACTCAGTTATTTGCAGTTAAAGGGATAGACTCATTATTTACTCACCCTCAAGTGGTTCCAAAGCTTTATGAATTTATTTCTTCCATTGTTGAACACTAAAGAAGATATTTTGAAGAAAGTTGAAAACCTGTAACTACTGACTTTCATAGTTGGAATAGAAAATACTATGGAAGTCAATAGTTTCCAGCATTCTTCAAAATATCTTCTTTTGTGTACAACAGAAAATAGAAGACAGGTTTGTAACAAGTAAAGGGTGAGTGAATAATGACAGAATTGTCCAATTTGGGGTGAACTATTCCTTTAATCTGCATCAGAACAATTTCACCTGGATATAATGGATTAAAATTAACCATCATTTATTCAGACAACTGTTAGTATGAATATTTACACAATTAGCCACAATGGAGACTGCATTTACATATGCAAATATGATTGTTGCTGAGTACAAGCATTGCAGACACCTTTGCAAGTGAAATAAAATGTCTAAAATGAAACCAGTAGTTTCAGGTTCTAGAAAAAAACGTAATTGCCTTATATCATTGCACTTCCCAGATCTTTACATTTTTAACACACAAGTTGTTTGATCCTAAAGTAAAAATGCTGCAGCTTTTTCAGTTCCTATCACTTTCTAGTCCACTTTATAAATAATTTTTGGCTTTTAAATGAACTGTCTATTTTCATTCATTTAAAAATTTTGTTGGCAAAACTTTTAAAGTAGTCGTGTCACAGATGTTTTCACACTGCATGACTATCTGGGCTAGGGTTTTGTCGCTGCTTTGTTTACACTGCAATATGGATCAGCGACAGGGGGGTTTCACGCTGCATGACTTTACAATAGGAAGAATTGCCGACAACTTTGTCCAAACTACGTCTCACAACCAAACACGCGTAGTATATCCTTTGTTATTAAATACATAATGAGAAAGAAGCCTTTAATGAGGGAAATGTTCATATTTTGCTTATCTGGGTTTAAAGGGAATTAGCAATTTCTCCTCAACTTTTTCTTTTTTGACCCGGTTGTGATATTGCTCACATGGGTGCTCCAGCCAAATTTCCACTAGTTTTCCTCAGTTTCTTGGGTCCAAATAAATTTAAATTGAACACTTTTAACTTCTCCCCCAACTTCTCGCTGGTCTGCAGATTCTCACACTAGTGGATGCCGCTCTCTCATTGGCTGTAGGTGATCGCCAATGTGATTTTCAATCAGAACACATTTCACACGGCATGATTTGATTCACCGACAGGTCCAGATATTTAGCATGCCAAATATCTGACGGGTGTCAGCAACTCATCAGTGATTCTCTCAGATTGCGTCTTTGGTAGTTCACATTGTGTGATTGTTACTTGCATGAACAAGCGCCGATTTGCCTGTGATTTCAGGCATTTGTTGTCGATTTCTCAAAACCTGTCACAGAGTCAAAATCGGGGCTAAAATCATTCAGTCTGAACTCGGCATATCCTCATTTGCACCCACTAGTGAAAACAATTAAGGTTTTATTTGTTTAGACATTAAGATGTGTTATTTTCAGTCCAGGCACAAGTTAATTGCATTAAATCCAGGTGTAAATGGGGTCTAAATGTAAACCACTTTTGAATATAGTGTGTTTTGAAAACATACTTTAGCAGTATTGAGGGATGATTGTTTGATTTACTAGAATGAATCTAAGATTAAAAAGTATATGAGAAACAGGACTGTTTGACTGAACCAATTCATTCATTTTCTTTTCGGCTTAGTCCTTTTATTAATCTGGGGTCACCACAGTGGAATGAACTGACAACTTATCCAGCATATGTTTTACGCAGCGGATGCCCTTCCAGCTGCAACCCATCACTGGGAAACACCCATACACACTCATTCACACACATACACTACGGACAATTTAGCTTACCCAATTCATCTATAGCGCATGTTTTTGAACTTGTGGGGGAAACCGGAGCACCCGGAGGAAACCCACACCAACACGGGGAGAACATGCAAACTCCACACAGAAATGCTAACTGGCCCAGCCGGGGCTCAAACCAGCAACCATCTTGCTGTGAGGCGATTGTGCTACCCACTGTGCCACCGTGCTGCCCCCTGAACCAATTAACTAGAATTTAAAATTACAAAATTAAAAAGAGGGCTGACTAAATTGAACAATTATGTAAACGAATCTTTAGCCCTTCAAAAGCTGCACTATTAGAATGGGGGCCATTAGAATTCAGATCAAGTCATAAAAATGAATCAGACATTTGTTTTTAGTTAATCACTTCATTCAAAATGTCCTCAATTTTAATATCAGATTTGTCAATGCCACAATTAAGAAAGACGCAGATTTGATTTAGAGTTGGAGTTTAGATGTGCTACATCATGATTCACCAGGGGCAAATGTTAAAAGCTTCACTACTGTGAAAATAGCTTAAATTTAAACTATGTGTGTGTATGTGTGTTTTACAGCATGTCCAGCGCTCTGTGACTTGTGTCAGAACAGTGACACGTGCACAAGGTGTGTGCCGGGGCACTTCCTTCACGCAGGGCAATGCCATCATGTCTGTCCTGATGAGTTTGAGCCAAACGACTCAATGGAGTGCATCCCGACAGGTGAGTCTCTAACAGACACCTGCGGTCGAGACCCAGTGCTGTGTGTGTGGCTTCTCTGAAATGTTAACTGTGTTTTAGTGCACTGTGAAGTGAGCGAGTGGAGCGAGTGGGGCCCCTGCTCGCGCTCAGGAAAAACCTGTGGCTTTAAATGGGGCGAAGAAACAAGGACCAGGAAGGTCCTACAGAATCCTTCTCCAATGGGGAGCCCATGCCCTCCAACTTCTGAAAAGAGGGAATGCTTTGTCAAAAAAAAGAGATGTAAGTGGGCTGTTTGTTTACTCATAATAGATCCTGTCATACACTGAAAGTCGGATCACTTGGAAAAGTAAAAAGCTGCATGATTTGAGGTATCATTTGTGTTTGTAAGGACAACCAAAGTGTACTTCTACGTCAAGCAATCGCCGTGACCAACAATGCATGCCTTGTGCATAGTCATGCATTTATACCTCTGTGTGCTGTTTGTGTTGCTGTGCAACAACACTTCCAAAACGCTAGCTAACAGTAGGTTTTTATGTTCCTCTGTGTCGAGTTTCATCGCAGGTGTTTTGTTTTTTAGGCCCAACCCCAATTCTACCCCTTAGCCCTTCCCTTTACCAAATTCCTTGTCCAAATTCTCTTTAGCTTGAAGGCGTAGGGCTAAGGGCAAGGGGTAGATGGCCCTTCGAACAAAGATTTTTCAGGAGCACACTCGAAACCAAGGGGTAAGAAAATTTCCCAGAATACGCCAGCCACAGCTGCACCCGAAAGTAAGGAGATTCACAAGATAGTAATTCTTGTCGTTATTATACATTTTTACAGCAAACAAGCACATGTTCTAGTATATACATAACCGCATGTGTTTTACCGTCATGCTTTAAAAAAAAAAGCTAAAATAAAAACCGCTAAATTTCGCGATATATAATTCCTAATAATAACTCTTGTATCGCAGTCCCACAACATTCTGACACTCGATGACGCTCAAACACCCTGTCAAAAAAGTCTAGTGGCTGGGAATGGCCTTTTTACAGTGTCTGCTATAATGGTAATGTTGTTTTGGTGTTTACATCGATGAATATGGCCACTGTGTAAATGCGCAGTATAGTTACGATCTTACTGCCACATTAAATCGTTATGATAACATAATATATGTCTTCAGTGATTTCCTGAAGATAAATACCAAAAAAAAACACAACTGGAATAACTACAGCAGCCTCGATCATCTGATTTCATATGAAGCAAGAAATCGTGATGACATCTGATTACGTGTGCAGATGCTATAGTGCTGTGACAATTCTTAGAGGTACATTTTGAAGCCCTTCCCCTTTACCCTTGGTTTTAAGGGCCAAGGGGAAGGGGTAGGGGTACAAAAATAGAATTGGGATTGGGCCTTAATGTACCTAAAAGTAGCTAAAACTCGCTCATTTTTTGAGAGGTGCACGTCAGCCATGGCGAGGGGTATGCGACTGCGTGAAAGCTGCGCCGGACTATACACGTGAGCTTGACGCAGAAGTATAAATGAGCCTTAATACTTAAAGAGTAGTTCACCCCAAATGAAAAGTGGACTCACTATTTATTCACCTTGGTGTTGTTCCAAAACTCTTACAAATAAACATTATTTACTGCTGTTGATGGTTCCATGAAAAACCTTTTCAATGCAAAGAATTGTTTCGTTGCACAAGAAGTTTTTTTTATAGTGGGAAAAGTTATTAAGGTTAAAAAAAATGTAATCATACGAAGGGAAAAATAAAGAAGTGTTCACTGAAAGGTTCTTTGGGGAACTAAAAGTCAGTCCTTTCACGATTTTCTGTTTTTTTTTTTTATATATCTATGTATGTTTACAGCAGGGTGACACGGTGGCTTAGTGGTTAGGACTGTCGTCTCACAGCTAGAAGGTTGCTGGGGCTGTTGGCACTTCTGTGTAGAGTTTGGATGTTCTTCCTTTGTTAGCATAGGTTTCCTCCGGGTGCTCCGGTTTCCCCCACAGTCCAAAGACATGCGCTATAAGTCAATTGAATAAAGTAAATTGTCCGTAGTGTATGTGTGTGAATGTGTATGAATGTTTCCCAGTACTGGGTTGCAGCTGGAAGGGCATACGCTGTGTAAAACATATGCTGGATTAGTTGTCGGTATATTCTGCTGTGGTGACTCCTGATGAATAAAGGGACTAAGCCAAAGGAAAATGAATAAATGTTTACAGCAGAACACAAAAACTGTAACAAATAGTGCCTCACGTTTTTAGAAAAACAGACAAAATCTTCATAAAAAAAACTAAAAAGTCGCTTCATACCGCAAATATATATAAAAAATGTTTTTCTGTTTACGTCAAAGCGAATTACCACTTTAATAGTCTCCTAAATGTGCATAGTCATGCACAAAGACTAACATTCAAAGTCAGGATATTCATTAAGTGATGCTTGAAATGTCATTTTGTTTTTCACCAACCATCATATAATTCTAGAGCCTGTGGAACATATAACAGATACAGTATGACACATGCAATCATTCTCTCATAGTTTTGTTTCTTTTTTACTTTTCACTCCCTGCATGGACAACTGTGAGCAGTACATTTCTATAAATTTCTCATTTTGTGGTTTGTAAAAGAAAGAAGGGCATACAGTATTATACAACACCTTGGTGAACAAATGATAACTTTTATTTTTGGGGACTGTATCTCTTTAGGCCAAAACTCTAACCGTAAGTCTGAAAAGCAGTAATATTCAACTTATCGAATGGAATTACTAGTAGGATTTTGTCCAGTTTAGAACAAAAACATTGACTTAACTCTTTTTATTATCATATAAATGCTTGTTTTGTATCGTCTGGATTATAATTATAAATGGAAGTGCCAGAAAAATTTCCCAAGTGATGCAAAACAAATACATGGAAGAGATTCAAAGATCTGTGCAGTTGTAAGCTTAACCATATTTGGCCAAGTTGTTTTGAATGTTTATTTGTGTAGTGGTATTTGTGGGACATTGCTGCTTTATGACAGACAGCAGGCCAACTCGACTCTCCATCGCTTTCCACCTCATAAACACTCTGGGCCTCAGCACATTGAGAGAAAACAGAGGAAAATAAGAGGGGTTGGAGATTAGCATGTGAACTTCTGATATAGCTTGATCATATAACAGAAAAACACCTAAAACCTATCACACGTAACTCTGGTACATAATCCCTATATTCAAGATTTCGAGAAATCATAAGCACAATTTTTGTATTTCAAAAGGTCATTAGCCACGTTTCCATTTATACATGCATTAAATGTTTGGAGGCGTGAGACGCTCTTTGGGAATGCAGATGCTCAAGACAGTTCTGGAGGTAATGATAATATAAATATAATACTACTGAACCATTGTGATGACAGAGTTAGGCATTTTAAAATGACCAAAACAACATTTCAGACGCTATTTCGATAGCGTTTTTACAATGTACATTGTGTCAAAGCAGCTTAACATAGAAGTTCTAGTAAACTGAAACTGTGTCAGACCAGTTTTCAGTGTTGAAGTTCAGTTTAGTTCAGATCAGCGTGGTTTAGTTTTCACTGGTGAAACTCCAAACACTGAAGAGCAAATCCATCGATGCGCATCTCCACAAGTCCCTAACCAAGCAAGCCAGTGGAGACAATGGCAAAACACAAACTTCACCATTTGACAAAAGTGAAGGAAAAAACCTTAAGAGAAACCAGGCTCACTTGGGCAGGACCATTTCTCCTCTGGCAAAACTTCTTGTGGAGATGCAGTCTAGGCGACGGAGGCTGAAAAACTCTGGACATCCATCGTAGAGAAACTACAGGTGTGAGTAGGTCACCGGCTAGACCACGGGATGAATGCAGAGACTCGTCTGTCACTGGGGTCTTTCAGAATTTTTGTGCTATCCACTCCTCCATGACCGCCACAGCATCTTCTCAGGATATGGCCTGGTCCAGGATTATGAATAACTCTAGAAGTCCTCTATGGTTGGCATCATTTCTTGTACGTGTTGACCTTGAGGTCCTCGATGATTGGCATTATCTC
>CAIGQZ010033112.1:24680804-24695681 GCA_903798205.1 Danio tinwini
TATATATATATATATATAAGTTATAAATAAAATGATAAACTATAAAATAATTGAGCATCTTGGCATCTCCATCAAGCATATTTTACGCAATAATCCAAAATGTGCATAAAAAATAGGTAGATGGAAACCTAGCTATTGACTTCCTTAGATTTCTTCTTTACGGCTAATTTTAAGGCAGTAGTTTATAGAAAATGACGATGCCATGCGACTGAATCCCTGTCACAGTATTTCTGTGATGTTGTGAATGACACTGTCTCATCTTGCTTTAAACTAGTTTAAATCACAGAGCCATGTTTTAAATTGGAGAACTCTGTGGCAAATCATGTATGGTGCGTTCCAATTGGAATATATAGTCCTCCAATTTGGAGTGAAAACAATCATGTCTGCCGTATTGAAGTGTCACCCAAACCAAAGTGCTCAAAACAGGCCACTTTAAAGGGCCCTTTAGTTTGTGATGGGTACAACCGATGGACACTTCAGGCCCCCATGATCCTTTGTGCAAGAAAGTTGTTTAGGATCGCAGAATGACAACCGGTTGCTAGAGTTCGACTTTACCTTTATGTAATAATGTATGCACATGTATAGCAGGGGTGATCAATCCTGTTCCTGGTGATCTACCTTCCTGCAGAGTTCAGCTGCAACCTTGATCAAACGCACCTCTCTGTAATTAGCAAGTGCTTCTTCGGATCTGACTTAAGCTGTGTCCCAAATGACACACTATACACTATGCACTTATGCACTATGTACTTATGCACTTACACACTCAACAGCATAGTATTTGAATGTAGTGTCGTCACAAATGGAACACTAATGTTTTTTTACAAAGCCGAAATTCAAACGGTTTCCTAGATGACGTTTGACGATTGTCAAATTAGTTAAATACCTAATTAATTAGTGAAGTACCAAATAATATCTGCCATGAGTATAACCACATTCACCATTAAAAAGCACTATAATCACTCTCTTTGAAGAATTTTGCTTTCACAATCCAAAATAAATAAAGTTATCCAACATGTGTGCCTGATAGCTCTGCCCCTTTTCCGCTATGTGAGCAAAGCTGCTGTCGGGGAGTGTGTGAAGTGTCCATCATTCCACACTTTATTTTACCAGTTAAATAAGTGCATCATCCGAGTATTTAAAGTGCACTTATTATTTTTAGAATTTTCAGTGTGAATGCACTACTTACACTATTTATACTACAAAATGGCGTAGAATAGTGCATAAGCATGCGATTTGGGATGCAAAGTTGATTTAGTTATGTTTGCTCAGGGTTGGAGCTGAAATCTGCAGGAAGGTAAATCTCCAGAAACAGGATTGGACACCCCTGATATATAGTCATTTTCTATAGGCTACTACTGTAATATATATGCGTTGTAAATAAAACAATAATAAACAAAAAATATATATAAATAAATTGAATACATAAATACATACATACATAGAAAAATACTCATGAGTGTTTTGGATGTCAACTAGCAGACAAAAAGTGCCACGAAGGCACACCTCCTTGATCATCTGGTTAGGTTGATGCAATAGTATGTTTCAAAAAATACATTTCTGACCCCTTCACCACTTATTCCTTGAAATGAATACCTCCCTCCGGAAGTTAAACCCTTCGAAAAGATTTGGGCAAAGGCATGAGCCCTTCACAGTGAAACAGTGTTTGTGAAGTCTACAAAAATCTTGATAAATAAATTACCTGGTTAGTTGCACATTATTTGTGGGCTTTTAGAACTATATCTTTTAATACAGCCTTCTTTCTTATCTAAGTCATTTGCATCTCACTGGATATTGCAGCTCTGTTTAATATCAGTTGTATGATCGAGATTAGTCAATAAGCACATGCATTTGCTCAAAACTCATGCTGCACTGATTTTTGGGCTGATAAATGGTCTGTGAGGTTTCCTGTTCAAACAAGCATCTATTATTACTACTATTCCACTGATGTTGTGAAAGTAAAAGGTTCAGGGGATGTGAAAGGTTCCTCAAAGAACCGTTAATGCCAATAAAAATCAAAGGAGCGTAGATCTCTTCTAAAATATACATTCTTTTTCACTGCAGCCTCTTTGCTAGTGCCTAGAAAGACTTTCTGTTCCCTGTTAGATTGAGGCAGGAGTCAGTGCAGTGTTGATCTGCTGGGGGCCACGGGTGAGGGTGCGTTAGCTACACTGCAGGCCCGGTTATCGACCTCACCCCCGCTTGTGATTACCCAGCTGCCCCAACTCCTGGAACATCAACTGAACGCTAATTATGTGCTGGGGTTCTGTCCTGTCCGTGTTTATGTTCCACATACACCAGCAGGGTCAGTGGTCCGACCCCCGGCAGCTCAAAGTAATCCCAAACCGCCCTCTGACACTGATACATCCTCCTTGTCCGCCCCCCACTCTCAATACACACACACACACACACACACACACACACACACACATGCAACTGCTTTACTTGTCGTTGCCCCAGCCAAATCCCTCTCCATTCTTCTCCCGTTACTTGTCATTTGTTTTTCTTTCGTGTTCTCCCTCTGACTAATCCTGACCTTTTCTTACACAGCTTGTTGAAACGCAGCCCTGTGTCTGGCCTCTGTCCTTTCCCTTTCAGAGTTTACAAGTCTAGTTGAACTCTTAGTGTCAACATGTGCTCATTGAGGCTTTTTAATATTGATAAACTTAATTTATAGACACTAGAATTCTAATATTCAGGTCAGTTTATTCTTATTTAATAAAAAAAATATATTTTATTTTTTTTGTATTAAGCAAGTTCTAAGTAAATTGATCAGAAGTGAGATGATTTAAAATGTTTTATAGATAAGATAAGATGTTTGGTTTGCTCAATGGTTAGCACTGTCGCCTACCAGAAAGAAGGTCACTGGTTTGAGTCCCAGCTAGGTCAGTTGGCATTTCTGTGTGGAGTTTGCATGTTCTCGTGTGGCTTTCCTCCAGGTGCTCCGGTTTCCTTCATAGTCTAAAGACATGCGCTATAGGTGAATTGATTAAACTTAATTGGCTTATGTTCTTTTGAACTGTGTTCATGAAAAAATCCTGGAAAAACAATCAGCATAGTTGTTTTTAACATTCAGAATTATAAGAAACATTTCTTAAAGTGATAGTTCAGTCAAAAATGAAAATTCTGCCATCATTTACTCACCCTTGATTTGTTCCAAATTTGTTTTTTTTCCCTGTTGAACACAACGGAAGATATTTTGAAAAATGTTAAAGTAACCTGTAACCAATTACATCCATAGTAGGATAAACAAATATTATGTAAGTCAATGGTTACAGGTTTCTAAAAACAAACAAAGAAAAAACGAGTATGCACTCAAAAAATAGCTTTAGCTGCTTGTTTAAACCACTTAAAAATTAAAATGAGTTGAAACAACACAAATCTTAATGTTTTTTTTGGAGACAATTTAATTGTTTTAAGTTCAATCCACTTAAATTTGTAAAATCGATTAGGTTAACTTAATCAATTTTTGTTGTGACAACATGAAGGAATTGTATGGAACCCACCATTCTTTTACAGTGTGAGTAAACAATGCATTTTTGGGTGAACTATCCCTTTAAGCACCAGATCAGCATTTTAGAATGAATTTGAAGCGTCATGCACATGGTGTGACACACTTATGTTTTCCAGGAATAAACACAGTCTAAAAGTGGTATGAAAAGTGGTACTTTTTGGTACCTTTTGACAGTGGAAACAGACACAAAAGTGTACGGTCTGTACCGTACCACTCAGTGGAAACGAGCCATAAGTCTCTAGAAAGTCCCAACAAAGAAAATGTGTTTAGATGCTCTTATAACATCTGGCATCCCACCATCATAGTTTAGTGTGTATCTCAGTCATCCACTGAACTCTTCTCCTTGGCATGTATCTCTGCTCTCTTCTGCCCTGCACACCAGCACCAACCTCCCTAAAGGAGAGCAGCTATACTGGGTCTTTAAAGCCCGGGCATTCCTCCTGTAGGACAAGCCAGAGCCCTTAATCCCTGCCTGGCTCCTGCCAAAAGCCCCCGGACGACAGCACGCCTCACTCCACCCCACCCCCAGGGTTCATTAATGAAATTGTGCCCCACTGCACCCGACATCAGATCCCGTTTCAGCCCGCTCCACCAGCAGCAGCCTGGGAGCATTTGAGCTGATTTTCGAGGAGCGCTTCACAATTTACTGCCCCCCATGCTTCCATCTGTCCTGACACACTTTGACCCTCTCATCTCCCTCTTCCTCCAAGATCTCCTCCTTTTCTGCCCTCTCAATCACTCTTTCAAGAATAATGCCTAATCAGAGCCAGATGACTCCTCGTTTCTCCTATGTTGAAACATTTAGACTGCACTATGAAACAAACTCATTGCAGATCATTGCAAGCTTGCAACATATCTTAGAGGAGGATGGGACTGCAATCAATTGATTCAGCCAGAAATGATGAATACATCCATCATCTTGTGGCTATTTTAGGACGCACAAAGACCACCTGTAAAATTTTGCTCAGATTCAACTGTAAAGGGACTGGACTGTTTGTTCAAAAATGGAAATGTACTCACTATTTACTCACCCTCAAGTGGTTATAAACAGGGTGCGAGTGATACATTGATGATTGGGGGGGGGGTCAAGTTTTACCATTATGTATGGTGTCTCAGTAATTTAATCTATATTTAATTCCAATACATCTAATTTATTAATCAATCTTGTTATTATGTTTTCAGTGTTTTGAGGGATATTGAGTGGTTCTCAATGACATTTGTGATATTAAATAAATGGGGACAGGTTTGCATTCTTGCACCTAATAATGGATGACCATGAAAGACTGCACATATTTTTTTATTTTACTGTTTAACTTCCATGTGCGAGCAAGAGTAT
Organism: Danio tinwini; assembly: GCA_903798205.1. Lineage (NCBI taxonomy): Eukaryota > Metazoa > Chordata > Actinopteri > Cypriniformes > Danionidae > Danio > Danio tinwini. The sequence goes on from CAIGQZ010033112.1 coordinate 24,685,652, forward strand.
AATACAATACAAACTATGCATCTAGTTTTACAAATACAGTACAAATACCTATTTTACAAGAAAAATTTGTGGTGCAAACATGCATTCACAATGGTATGAATTATAGGGGTGGTCAAATTTATATTTAAGTTATCTATTATTTTAATTCTTAATATTATTTAAGATACAGTTTAGAGCAAACTATTTCTTAACCAGAAATAATGGTACACGAGCTGTCACTGGGGTGGTACCTTTTCAAAAGGTACACATTTGTACTTGAAGGGTCCATATTGGTACCTCAAAAGTATATATTAGTACCTACAAATTTTAAGAGGAACACTTTTGTACTTTTAAGGTACTAATATACCCTTGAAGTATTAATATGGACCTTTTAGGTACAAATTTGTATCTTTTAAAAAGGTATTACCCCAGTGACAGCTCACATACCTTTATTCCTGTATCAAAGCGCATTTTTTGATGTCCTTCAGGGGGGCGACCGGCATTGCAATCCTCCGTCCCACCCCCGTCGCAGCAGCCCTAATACTTCTTGGTTTTACAATGCCATTTTAGAATGAAAACGATCCACGTCCACACTGGCCTTTCATCTAGCATTTCTGAAAAGCCCTCTTTCCACACTATACTACTGAAAACACACATCATGTGACCATACACACTCAAACAAACGCACACACACACACACACACACACACAGGCATGCGTTGCAGCATACACAGCAGTCAGTGGGTGCTTTGAGTACAAAACCCCAGAGAGCAGTGCATGTCGGACAGTTATCAAGGATATACTGCTGGATCGCATCCCGCTATAGTTAAATGTGTATGTGTATATTGTTAAATGCGATATTTAATTATTCTAGACTCATTTATCTAATGACTCTTCTGTCTTTTGAATCTATCAGGGAACATGTCACAGCGTCAGTACACTGCTTCAGTCTTTCGCTTTCACGTTTGTACCTAGTAATTTTAGCGAAAACCTCAGATACTGTTGGTTGGTTCCTGTTGGTTGTGCACCAAGTTTGTCGATGCCATTATAACGACACAGATCACTCTGCCTAATCATGCAAGAGTTCCGTGGAAAAAGTGATTAACAGGTGGTAATTTGTGTGTAACTTTATTTATGATTTGGTTATTGGTAAAACATAGACCATGCATGTCAGATAGTTGAAACAGTAGGCTACAAATAATTAATTTGTTACGAATTAATTAATTATTCATAAATAATTAATTCACCACCACCTATGACGACGATGCCATCGCCCATTGTGATGTTTCACAATGACATCGTACGATGCCAAATTGGTCGACATCACCCAACCCTAATATGGATGTCAATGGTTATAGATTTTTTATCTTTTTTTCAAAATATCTGTTCAACAGAAACTCAAAGAGTAAATGACAAGGAAAAGGAGAGTAAATGATCACAGAATTTATCTTTTTGGGTGAACTATCCCTTTAAATTTAAACCTTTTGCAGTTACTTTATTCCTTATAATTGGATGTTCATATGAATGGTGTTAGCAAAAAAATCCTAGAATCCCCCCCCTGCATGCCACTAGCAATTTTAAAAGTTGAGGATTTTTTTCCAGGAAAAGCAAAAACTGAACAAAAAGGTGTCTGTAAACATATCCATAGTAATCGCAACAACGCTCTGGTCATGTTACCCCTTGGTTTATGGGAAAGGCAGAGGATTACACCTAATCCATTGATCTCCAAATCATTACGGCAAAGACAACAGTGTGTGTGGAGGGAACTTCCTGTGTTTAAAGAGACGGGACAGCGAGAGGGGAGGTGACGACAGCCTGTGAAATGTGTGTGTGTGTGTGTGTGTGTGTGTATGTTTTTACCGGTCAGACACCGTACGTGAGTCAGCCTGTTCAGAATGCACAGTACAATCACAGCAGGCTCGAGGATGAACTCATTTGAGTCACAAAACAAGAGTCATGGGCAAGCTTATTTCGGGGCCGCCATGGCCCCCTGTCACCCTGGCTGGACCCCAGGAATGTGTGGGTTGCAGCGGGCAGCGAGTCCGGAGAGATGATTAATAGAGCCTGCTCTGGGGGGAGAAGCGGGGGAGAGGTGGCTGTCCACCTCAGCACTTTTCCAATCCTCATCCGTGCCCCACCGATAAGCCTTTGACAATAATGGAAATTGGCTAGACGTGAGTGTTGAGCAACGGCGAGATGAAGTAACCTTACTAGAATTCGTATTTTAAGTCTTTCTATTTTTGATGAGCTTATCAGTCTTTGGCTTTTTCCGTTGTCAAACGTTCAGCTGGCCGGCTTCACCTTGGTTGCTCATCTTGACAGTTTTATTCCAAAGAGACGTACTGTAGGCTAATTGCAGGAATTGTGTTCCTGGAAGGAAATGGAGCCATTGCACAAGAGCACAATGGTGATAAAGTTCTCGCACTCTGCAGTTGATGGGTCGCCCCCACCTTTTAGCATTTCCAGTGTCTAGTCTTACAATTTCCTCACTCTCATGCTGTTACTTTGCAATTTCTATACTAGGCGATATGACAAAAATATCATATCATTATGTAATTTCATATACTGAAAACAATATATATCACATTTCTGTCAATTCAATCATTAGTTGATATGTATTGACCACATGTAAAGAACTATGTTAAAGTATTTACTCAGAAATGTTATTATTCATGCATTCATTTTCATTTGGCTTAGTCCTTAGTCATCATGGGTCGCCATAGCGGAATGAACCGCCAACTTATCCAGCATATGTTTTACACAGTGGATGCCCTTCCAGCTGCAACCCAGTACTGGGAAACATCTATACACACTCATTCACACACATACACTATGGCCAATTTAGTTTATTCGGTTCACCTACAGCGCATGTCTTTGGACTGTGGGGGAAAAAGGAGCTTCCAGAGGAAATCCACGCAAACACGGGGAGAACATGCAAACTCCACACAGAATTGCCAACTGACCCAGCCAGGACTCGAACCAGCGACCTTCTTGCTGTGAGGTGACAGTGCTAACCACTGAGCCACTGTGTGGCCCTGTACTTATTCATATGTGATCATATTTCTCAGTTTATTTAGAGCTTTAGTGCAAATGTTTGATTAAAAATTTTGATATAAAAAAAATTATTAATAAATAATAAATATTTTCAAAAACAAATTAAAGGTCCAACATGAAAATAAAAAAATAATGCTAAATAAAATGTTAAATGTAAACATTGTACTGTCAAGACTGCATCTTTCTCTTGATGCTGTTATTCATATTTATGTCTGCATCCTCATAATGACATGTAATATTGCACTCAATATGAATATGAATTAAGTAGTATTACCATAAACAATGTATTTTGTGACACCAAAAAATAAACTGAGCATAATATGAAACTATAGACTTTGTCTTGTAAATACGATATCAACTGTCATATTGCACAGTCTTACTGTACAATATCACTGATAGTATGTCAGCACCAAAAATAAGCACTTTATGCCCAGCTGAGCCTGGCTATTGTCAAGTTTTTTTACCTTCACTTCTATCAATTGGTGAAGTTTGTTCCTTGTTTGCTTGACTGGGCCTAGTGGAGCTGCTCTTCAGTGTTTTGGCTTTCAGCAGTGACATTAACAATACACTGAACTGAACTTCAACTGTGACAACTGAACTGAAGCTGTTTTACTTTACTAAAACTTCATGTTAAGCTGCTTTGAAACAATCTACATTGTAAAAGCAATATAGAATATATAGTTTAGACAACACAATATTTTTGCTGGTTATGATCAAATGTTTAAATTCTGTTGTGGACAAGAAGCATGTCAGACTACACAATACATCCTGACAAGTACTCTTTCATTACATGAGTGTTTTCATTCCATAACTGACTTGAAGAAACAAGAGCATAAACAGACAATGACTCTTGAACTGGCATGTTTTGTATACTACCTGTGTTGTAATGTTTGAAAGCTGTGTACAGAAGAGCTTCCATTCTCTTATTAGTCAGCATCACAGATGTTTTGGATGCTATATTGTGACCTTCATGTCAGGATGTCATAAAGCATTCTAGATGTGGCGTCAAATTGTACAAAGAAATATCATTAAGTCATGAGAACCTACAGTTAGGTCTATAAATATTTGGACATTGACACAATTCTAACATTTATGGCTCTATACACCAACACAATCAATTTGAAATGAAACAAACTAAGTGCCTCCCACTTGTTAAGGGTCCAAAAGTAATTGGCCAATTAACTTTTAAGCTGTTCCATGGCCAGGTGTGTGTTATTTCCTCATTATCCCAATAACAATGAGCAGATAAAAGGTCCAGAGTTAATTTCAAGTGTGCTATTTGAATTTGGAATCTGTTACTGTCAACTCTTAAGATGAGACCCAAAGAGCTGTCACTATCCGTCAAGCAAGCCATCATTAGGCTGAAAAAACAAAACAAACCCATCAGAGAGATGGCAAAAATACCAGGCGTGGCTAAAACAACTGTTTGAAACATTCTTAAAAGGAAGGAATGCACCATTGAGCTCAGCAACAACAAAAGACCTGGAAGACCACGCAAAACAACTGTGGTAAACGACCAAAGAAGTATTTCCCTGGTGAAGAAAACACCCTTCACAACAATTGGCCAGATCAAGAACACTCGCCAGGAGGTAGGTGTATGTGTGTCAATGTCAACAATCAAGAGAAGACAACATCAGAGTGAATACAGAGGGTTCACCACAAGATGTAAACCATTGGTGAGCCTCAAAAACAAGAATGCCAGATCAGAGTTATACAAAAGCCTTCACAATGCTGGAACAACATCCTATGGACAGATGAGATCAAGATTAACTTGTACAAGAGTGATGGGAAGAGAAGAATTTGGAGAAGGAAAGGAACTGCTCATGATCCTAAGTAGTGAAGCATGATGGTAGTAGTGACATGGCTGTCAGTGGAACTGGTTCTCTTGTATTTATTGATGATGTGACTGCTGACAAAAGCAGCAGGATGAATTTTAGGCAAAAATGAAATGAAAGTGTTTCAGGCAATATTTTCTGCTCATATTCAGCCAAATACTTCAGAACTCATTGGACGGTGCTTCACAGTGCAGATGGAGATTGACCCAAAGCATACTGCAAAAGCAACCAAATGGCTAAGTCAATCACCTGATCTGAATCCGATTAAACATGCATTTCACTTGCTGAAGACAAAAACTAAAGGGAAAATGCCCCAGGAATAAGCAGGAACTGAAGACATTTGCTGTAGGGGCCTGGCAGAGCACCATCAGGAATAAAACTCAGCATCTGGGGATGTCTATGCGTTCCAAACTTCAGGCTGTAATTGACTGCAAAGGATTTGCAACCAAGTATTAAAAAGTGAAAGTTTTGTTTATGACTATTTTTCTGTCCAATTACTTTCGGACCCTTAACAAGTGGGAGGCACATATGCAAACTGTTGTAATTCCTACAGCGTTCACCTGATTTGGATGTAAATACCCTCAAATTAAAGCTGACAGTCTGCAGTTAAAGCACATCTTGCTCATTTCATTTCAATTCCATTGTGTTGGTGTGTCGATGTCCAAATATTTATGGACCTAACTATATTTTTATGTAACTTAATTTAAAATTAACATAAGTTAATTATATTTATATAACTAACTATATATATATTTTATATAGTTTATAATAACTTTTTAACTTGATGTTTTAAGTCAGTATAATGTATTAAAAGTTGAATTCAACTTTTAAAAAGCAGACTCTTATTTTTTACAGTGGAGAAGAAAATATTGACATGAGAAAATAATGAGATTTCTTTTAGGTAACCTCACTTACTGTAAAGCCCAAATATATATAATGTATTTTACAGCTTTATTACTTAGAGTGCTTAATATCAACAAACCTTTGACAGTGTGACAGTGTGAAAGAGAGAAAAACAAAATGCAAACAGTTCTTGTACGAGACTGTCATCTTGTGGTCCAGACCAGATACTAGCACTCACACAACGCAGCAGATGGTTCTGCTGTTTCACAACTTTATAAATGTGTCCTCAACATGGCCTCCATCAAACCCTTAATAATCTATGGAGAATACTTTTAAATGGAGGTGCTGACTGCTGAAGGGACGTCTCCCAAGCAAAACAGCCCAAAATGAAGAACAATGCTCATCTTAGGGTGAATGAGTAATGCCATCTGGAGTGGGAGAGAGATGAGGGATAATGGGAAAATCACTAAAGTCTGATTAATACAATGATAGAATGATTCAACAGGCCTGCACAGGGAATAAATCAGCCCCGATTCCTGCCAAACTCTGACCGCTCGTATTGTGTGTGTACTTTATCTGTTTACAGTACTTTCTCTTATCCCAGATTAATGTGCAGACACTGTAAGTCATTTTCCCGAAAAGTGTAAACACTGCGGCGCTAAAAAACATCACTCCTAAACATCCCGACTGTTACTTTTAAACACAAATCAAGACATGAGTGTTAATGTGTAAGTTGTTGATGATAGATGCTAATAATCAGTTAGGAAGACGTCATTTATGTTCAGTAAAACTGTGTTCATTTGATCAAAATAAACAGTAATAACAGTTAAATTGTGAAATATTCTTGCAGTGCCCAATAATTTTATATCTTAATGCGTTTTTAAAAATGTGTAACTTTATTATTTTAGTGGCAAAGCTGAATATTTAGTATCATTACTCTGGTCTTAAGTGTAACATTCATTCATTCATTTTCTTTTTCGGCTTAGTCCCTTTATTAATCCGGGGTCACCACAGCGGAATGAACCGGCAACTTATCCAGCACATGTTTTATGCAGCGAATGACCTTCCAGACGCAACCCATCTCTGGGAAACATTCATACACACTCATTTACACTACAGACAATTTAGCCTACCCAATTCACTTGTACTGCATGTCTTTAGACTGTGGGGGAAACCGGAGCACCCGGAGGAAACCCACATGAATGCAGGGAGAACATGCAAACTCCACACAGAAATGCCAACTGACCCAGCCGAGGCTCGAACCAGCGACCTTTTTGCTGTGAGGCGACAGCACTACCTACTGCGTCACCTTAGTGTAACATGATTAGTAAAAAATCCAATATGCTGCATGTCATGATGTTGCCATGTACGATGCGATCCTGGATTAACATCTATGTTGATCCTTGAACATCATTTTTGTTCAAAATTTTAATCCATACCTATTCCCTACCCCTAAACCCAACCATAACTGTAAATTATTCCCAAAATCAGAGGGGAATAGTGGTTGGAAAACAATCATGTAGAAGTGCATAAACCTAACCGCAAGCCCAACCCTAACATAAACTGTAAACGTATCCCTTAATTCTGACTGGCTGATTGGAATGTTGCTCCAGGATCAACATAGATGTTAATCCATGAAACATGTCCTACTTGGTGAAATCAGGTTGGCGTTGCTGGTTTGATGCTCAGATCTGGTTTGATGCATAGATCAGAACAGCGTTTATTTTAAATAGAAATGTAGTATTATGTTTATGATCATATTTGATCGGTTTAACACACTCTGCTGAATAACAGCATTCATTTATCTTTTTTTAATAAGTAACAATATGTTATCAATACATCTTTTAAAAATAGATGAACAATTACTTTCTGAGTGATCATGTTTTTTTGGAAGCTAATTTTTCGGATTGTTCATTCATTAATTTTCCTTTTCAGCTTAGTCCCTTTATTAATCAGGGTTCACCACAACGGAATGAACAGCATATGTTTTACACAGTGGATGCCCTTCCAGCTGCAACCCATCACTGGGATACACTCTCACATTCACACACATACACTACAGACAATTTAGCTTACCCAATTCACCTATAGCGCATATCTTTGGACTGGGGGAAACCGGAGCACCACGAGAACATGGGAAGAACATGCAAACTCCACACAGAAATGCCAACCGACCCAGCCGAGACTCGAACCAGCAACCTTCTTGCTGAGAGGCAACATTGCTACTCACTGCACCAGCGCGCTGCCCTTTTCAGATTGTAATTTTGAATTAGAAATATAAAATTATCTTAAATATTAAAGTCTTTTTAAGATATAAACAATTTTTTTTTAATTCTTAGATGGTCGATAAAACTGTAAAGCAATACAACATTTTATCGAACATCTAAAAAGTTTTTCATATCTTAAAGAGACTTTTATATTATAGAATTTTATATTTATAACTCAAAATTGCTAAATAATAATTATAAAAAGAAGTGATTGTAAATTGTGACACATAAGCTAGCAATTTCAAGGGGGAAAACGAAAATTTGTGAGATAAAAAGTTTAAATGAATCATTAATTTTTAAAAGGCGAAAAATAAGATGACTTAAGGGCAGCATGGTAGCTGGTTCAAATCACGGCTGGGTCAGTTGGCATTTCTGTGTGGAGTTTGCATGTTCTCCCCGTGTTGGCATGGGTTTCCTCCGAGTGCTCCAGTTTCCTCCACAGTCCAAAGACATGCGCTATAGGAGAATTGAATGAACTAAACTGGACATAGTGTATGAGTGTGTGTGGGTGAATATGAGAGTGTATGGGTGTTTCCCAGTACTGGGTTGCAGCTGGAAGGGCATCCGCTGCCTAAAACATATGCTGGAATAGTTGGCAGTTCATTCCACTGTGGTGACCTCTGATAAATCAGAGACTAAGGTGAAGGAAAATGAATGAAAGAAAATGACCAAAACGTATGTCTTTTAAAATATCTCACAGTTGTCGCCATTTGTCCTCTGCAGGTAAGCCACCGAAAGGCCAGCGGCGAGGAGAAAAGAAAAAGCGCTTCAACCTGCAGGAGAAAGTGACTTCAGAGGCCCGTCGAGAGAGGAAGAGGGAACGAGAGAAGGAGACGATCGACCGAGAGGAATTTGAAAGCAGGAACAAAACAGAGCAGCGTCGCCGCAGAGACCAGAGCAGAGACGCTGGGACAGTATAGACAGATGCTGCTCCTCACTGCTCCTCTGCCTTTCTTTCCTCTATCAGTCCATGTCACCCCCTCACCCTCTTATCCCCTCGCCGAGGGGGTGTTGCTGCTACCTGTATAATTTAAACGTATACTGTATATGCACATGAGAGAGGGGCACATTGCAGACAGTGAGGACCTTCACCCCTTCAGGCCCCGTCTGGTGCTGGATTGAGGCTGAACTGTGTAACAGGGGCCAGGAATGTCCTAAGATCCGTGGAATGGTTTATTTTTTAAAAGGGGGTCCAGGTACAGCACTGCATCGTGGTTTGAATGTAGGTTTTTAAGACATTAAAGTAGAGTTTTTGTATAAACGTCTGTAATTTTTTGGAGAAGGGCGGGGGTTGAGTAAATTAAAATTAAATGAGCATGCTTACCATCGCCACGGACAGGCTGAGACTGCATGTGGATGAGTGAATGAACTGGCTTTCTTCATACTGGATGAGCGACAACAATCTTCGCCGCAACAGTGTATTCACTTTTCGTTCCATTCTCTCTCCAAACAAAGTGTTGATTTGCCTGTCTGTATAAACAGGATCCGAGCTTTCCATTGAAGCCATCTGACCAGAAATCAAAAGCACCTGTATGTCAAATAAACAAATACTGAGTTTGTATTCATTTGTAATTTATTGTCTTGGCGAGCACAAATATACAACAAACGGTAGCTTAGCCATAAATATTTGGCTGTACGTAACACTATTGCAAGAGGCAAATCTGTGGTGCTCTCTGTAAGTTGTAATTTACCCACATTTAATGACAGTAACAGATAGATGGATGGATGGATGGATGGATGGATGGATGGACGGACGGACGGACGGATGGACGGACAGATATTATTAAATTATTTGCTTAAATAGATATTCAAATCTGCGGTGCTCCCTGTAAGTTGTAATTTACCCATATTTAATGACAGTAACAGATAGATGGATGGATGGATGGATGGATGGATGGATGGATGGGTGGGTGGGTGGGTGGGTGGATGGATGGATGGATGGATGGAGTACAGTCGATGGACGGACGGACGGACAGACTGACGGACAATTATTTGATAGATAGATAGATAGATAGATAGATAGATAGATAGATAGATAGATAGATAGATAGA
>CAIGQZ010033112.1:24695691-24714807 GCA_903798205.1 Danio tinwini
AGATAGATAGATAGATAGATAGATAGATAGATAGATAGATAGATAGACAGATAGACAGACGGACGGATACAGTACAGTGGATGGACGGACGGACGGACGGACAGACAGACAGACTGATAGATTGATTGACTGATTGATTGAAGTATTCATAATTCAATTAATGATTAGCATTTGTGATTGTATGAGTTACAGTACATAATTTCACAAAAACAAGAATATAATTAATTACAAAAGAAACTAATTGATTTTTATTACTTTGTTGTCATTTCTACATGTTTTCTGAAGTATACTTACCTCATGGATATGCTTTAGAATGATACCACCGGTTTGAAATATTTTGTTTTCCCGTAACGTTACACTACACAAATTGTTGAATCCGGGTCAGCACATCACTGTTACGGCCTCTAAAAATAGTGAGTTTTTTTTTTGTATCCGACCATTCCACAAACATTGGTCAAGGAGTCATGTTTTATTAGCTGAAACATTAGCCAGAAGTGTCGTCGTGTTCTCCAGTCCAGCAGATGGCGGTGACGGTTATTTTTAAGTTTATTCCTTCATCCCCGCGCAGTCGCAAATACTAGAGCAAGACAGAATGCCAGCCGTCAACATGCGAAGATTTCTAAGAGTTATCTCTTTTATTTTGAGATGAAAACATGCAATATTATATGTTTAACAGTTTAACTCACTTATTGTATATGTAGATTAAGTACATGTAAGTACCTGAAACTAACGTACTTCTTATTTGAGTTTTAGCAGCGATTTGTACGTTTACATTACATTATCCGTTTTAAGAAGTTGTCTTAGTTTTAATAAACAAAAACCAGGAGCTCAGACAGAAATGTCGATGTCAGGTGAGTCAGACTCGCGTGAATATAGTCCTGTTTTCCCGCCTCAGTCCACCGTTGTGAGGGAAAGGACTCTGTCACCTGAAGAGATGGAGAAACTCACCGATGACCGAGTTTTAGTGTCCGACTTTAAGCAGCAGAAACTCGAAACGGATGCTCAGAAAAACTGGGACTTGTTTTATAAAAGAAACACGACGAACTTCTTTAAAGATCGACACTGGACCACCAGGGAGTTTGATGAACTGAGAAACTGCAGAAAGGTAAAGGGTCTTTCACACTTTTTCTGTACGTCTTTGAGTTTGTATGGATGATTGGAACTCTTATATTTTCAGTCTGAGGGACAGAAGTTGGTGTTGTTGGAGGCTGGATGTGGGGTTGGAAACTGTATTTTTCCTCTTCTGGAAGAGGATCTCAACATCTTCATATATGCCTGTGATTTCTCTCCACGAGCTGTTGAGTTTGTGAAGGTAAAAGGGATCAAATTGTGTTAACTGGTCAACCTTTTGCAAACAACAATGTTGTCTATTTATAAGCTCATTGATTTGGATGCACTATCCCTTTATTGGTGATTATATAATAATTCAAATAAATCTATATATTCATAAGATATTGCCCTATAACACTGCCTATTTGTTTCTTTTCTATTTATTTTTATTTAATAACCACTTGCTCTAACCGCCTATTATGAACACTGTTATCTATTCTCTATATAGGCTGTACTTTTTTTAAAATATATATGTATAAAATTTGTTTAAATATGATCTAATGGCCCGTTTCTACTGAGTTGTTTAATACAGCATGGTATGCATTTATGTCTATTTACACTGTTTCAGCACACCATCACTTTTCCATTTCCAGTTCCATTAAATATTATAATATTTGCTTTTCTGACAGTATCTCAACTCTATATTTTAGATATTTAAAAATTTCTATATATTTTTTCAAAGATTTCCTTAATGCTGTTTAACAGCGCAAGGAAATTTTCAGTGTCAGAAATTAGATTTTTTTGTTGTTGTTTAATTGGAATAAAAGCTGATTTTAATAATAATAATAAAATAAAACATTTAGGGCTCTGTTTTAACGGTCTAGGTGCAAAGTCTAAAGCGCATGGCACAAAAGCATTAGGGATGTGTCCGAATCTACTTTTATTATTTTAAGGACAGAAAAATATGGTTTGCGCCACAGCGCATGGTCTAACAGGGTTGTGCTTATTCGTTTAATGAGTACTGGGGTTGTTTTGAACATAACATGCATTAAACTAATCAAAGTCCTATCTCCCATTCCCTTTAAGAGTCAGTTACGTCACGCCATGGCACATTTGCTATTTACATGGCGGACTTTGTAAATGGAAAAACTGAATGCTTCACTAGCAAGAAAACAGTTAAATAGACCATTTGCAGCGCGAGGATAAAGAACGAGCCTCCATTCAGCCTCTTTATTTTCTCTTTACTTAACTTTTACTCTTTACTTTACTGCTTTACTTTTGTGGATAAGGAAACGGTGGAAACTCACTCCACTGAAGACAATCCATTAGCCTACATATTTAATTTTGTTCGTTAAGCGATAAGTTTGTTTCAAAACCATTTCTGAATTTAGTTCTAATTTCCAGTAAACTAATAAATGAACAATAATAACAAAGTGTGGTCAAACAACTGAGTTATATCCAAACACACGTCCTATTCTTATGCCCCATATGGTGACGCAGATGTCTCCAAAACCCGACAGATGGAAAATCTAAACTAGTTTTTTTAAAACAAATATAAATATGCATATAATAAATAATACTGCTAATAATAATAATAACATTTTTAATAAAAATTGAAATTGTGATGAATAAACTAAAAAAAGCCCCTGGGATATGGGGGCATAGAAGTAGTGGTTTTATATCTATGTAGAAAATAATAAATTTTTAACATTTTAAACCTTAATTTTTTTTAAGTAAAGGTATTTGTGTATTGCTGAACATCTTGTGTGTATTTAAGAATGTGTAAGCGTTTGAACCTGCATATGTGCATAACTAACGCGCTCTGTGTTGGACTTAAGACCAGCTTTTACCTTGTCAACGGCGCAGTCTATTTCAGTTTCTCAGAATAGCAATGCACCAACAGTGTGCCTTAACACACCTCTTTTATAGACCAGCACACTATGAGTCCACAAAGTAGCGCAAATGGATTTGCTATTTAAACAACTTGGTGCAAAACGTGAAAATTAGGGTTGTGCTGGTCTAAAAATAGCAACAAATCTCGCCAAACATGTCTTGCGCCTTATTTCGCCATGTGAAAGTCAATAATACTAGCTGCTTAAGATTTTTTATTGGCTCCAGAACTGACTACTGTTACTAATAACTGGCCTAATTTATTGTAGTTAAGCCTTCAAATTGCACTTCAAGTTGAATACTGGTATCTTTCAAAACAGCTGGAAAAAATATCTACTGTCATCATGACAAAGACAAAGGAAATTAGTTATTAAAAATGAGGTATTCAAATTCTTATGTTTAAAAATGTGTTAAACAGCACTTAGGAAATATTTGAAAAATATTCTTACTGGTTTACATATACATTTATTGCTTGTATTGTCCTCATTTATAAGTTTCTTTGGATAAAAAGCATCTGCCAAATGAGTAAATGTTTATTCATTATTGCAGCAAAATGCCTTGTATTGCACCAAGAGATGCCTTGCGTTTCAGTGTGACCTCACTAAAGATGATCTTCAGGCCACCATACAGGTTGAAACTGTGGATGTTGCAACATTGATATTTGTTCTGTCTGCAATTCATCCTGACAAGATGCAGCAATCCCTGGAACAAATTTATAAGGTACTGCTGATCACATTTCTGAAAACTGACAGTGCATGCCATAAACTGTTTATTTAGCACACGTAACCTTATCACTGATTTCTTTGTTTGTGTTATTTCTGCTTCCAAACCAAGCAAATGTCCAGTCAGTAATAATTTTACTATTTTAAATTGCAGGTATTAAGACCTGGAGGTATTGTCCTCTTCAGGGATTATGGACTGTATGATCATGCCATGTTAAGGTTTAAGTCGGGCAATAAGCTGGGTGAGAATTTCTATGTAAGACAGGATGGCACCCGTTCTTTTTTCTTCTCAAGAGGTCAGTGTAAGTCTTTGTTTCTTTATATCTGTATTACTATGCTGAACTGAACTCTTTTGTTGCTTTTTTACTCTTCTTCTAGAGTACTTGGCTGGTTTATTCCAAAAGGCAGGATTTGAGACTCTTGTGAACGAATATGTGCTGAGAGAAACGGTGAATAAAAAAGAGGGTCTGTGTGTTCCCCGAGTGTTTCTACAGAGTAAATTCCACAAACCTATTCCCTCATGATCACCAGCATTATCTACATAATTTTTTTTAATTATTTTGTACAGAACTATTGTGCAATTTATTATTGACATTTCTTTTAAGTTGAATGTGTTTACTGTCTCATAATAAATGAAAAGGGCTGTTTTTTCCAATTGTTTTGGGTGAATTTCTTATTTTCAGAAGTTAGTGTTTGCTACACAAGTAGTCTAACTATGGCATTTGGTGGAAAATTGGCTATACAAATGGTTGTCAATGGTTACTAGACTTTTACCCTTAAAATAATTGATAATTTTCGTAAGGGTGCCCAACATTGACCTAAAGTTATGTCTGTTTGCATGAAGAGTTGGCTTTTGTGACCATGAGGTGCATACTCCAAGTTAAACTGGTTAAGTGTAGATAGGATACAGCTGCATATATGCATTTTTGTCACACTGTACAAAATAAGTAGTATTTTTTTTAATTACTGTGAGGGTTGGGGTAGATGATAATAAAATACAAATTATTATGTAATTTAATACATAAAGAATTATCGATACAGTTACTGTTTTTACATTTCTGTGATGGTTGGCTTAAGATTTCGGGGTAGTTCAACTAGAAAAAAAGTCGATACACCATGGCCGAACGTGGAGGCAATGTGAAACTGGTGTATTTGTTTTGTGCGTCGAGTTTAGGGCTCCGGTTTTGTGTTGGTAAAATGTAACTTACGTTAAATTATTTTACATGTTTGTAACCTTTAGTTGCATGCTGGTATCTACCCCTGTAGTCTTATTTATTTTATTGCATCGAGCAACGTTTGTTGGCAAACATCCTCGCTTTTTACGGTGGCAGAGTATGGATGTTTTTATAGGACAAGTGTGTTTAAGAACTAGTGTGTTCTTAAAGTGTACACTAGGAAGTTCATACGCAGTATGCATACTTTAATATCGGTCTGCAAGATCAGCTCTCACAGTCCCTGGTGGTCTAGTGGTTAGGATTCGGCGCTCTCACCGCCGCGGCCCGGGTTCGATTCCCGGTCAGGGAACAAGTGTTTTTTTACTTGTTCATGGAGGACTTTTAGCGATACGTCTCAACAACAACCAAGGAAACTGAATATCAGTATCAGCGGTTTATCATGGTAAGCAAGAAGCATGCATTTCTACATATCAAACGCTGCACTGATCTTTATGTTGACTGGTAACCCGCGAGTTAGCAAAAAAGCGAGCTTTTGCCGTCCATGTAGCCCAGAAATGTAGACGCACATTTTAGTGTGATCATTTGTTGCCACCTGCTGGCGAGAATTTGTCAGTGAATCTTTTTTTTTTCTCGGCTTAGTGGAAAAATTGTCCTATTCGATTGCATTTACTTCTTTTGTTGTTGCTTTAGATAAACAAAACGTGCGTTTTCATATTAAGAATATATTATTTAGAATTATTTAGAATTAGGTGAAGTTATGAGAGAAAATGCGCCTGAATTACATTCTATATGCCCCAATCACATTTTCCTCAGACGCTGTGTTGGTGTTAATAATAATAATAATAATAATAATAATAATAATAATAATAATAATAATAATAATAAACATTTGTATGATACGGTAGATTAAAGTGTTTGACAGAATTATTTGTATGTTGTCGTGGCCGAGTGGTTAAGGCGATGGACTAGAAATCCATTGGGGTCTCCCCGCGCAGGTTCGAATCCTGCCGACAACGAATCATTTTCCTTTTAGAACTTACACTAACAACAACCCGGAAGTTTCGTGTCCTTTAAGAGAACACGATTATGTGTTTACCAGGACACTATTTTAATTTTGATCGAATATTTGACTAGTTTTATGAAGCCTTTTTGAACGGATAACAAAAATAAGATCCACACGTTTCCATGGTAACGGACGTGGCGTTCTCCATCGGATAATCATGGCAGATGATTTGGACGATTTACTTGATGAAGTCGAATCAAAGTTTTGTTGCAGCACTTCGAAGTCTAAACAGACAAAAAGTGTTATAAAACAAACGGATCAAATGTGTGAGAATCTCGAGGACAAGAAACAGCCAAGGTAATATGCTAGCAAGATTAGCAACCAGAGCTAACATGGCTACTTAAATCAGACTAACTTCAGTGCAATTTATATAGAGAAGCACGTTTGATACAATGTAAATATAACCTTACAAGTCTTAGAGTAAGTTAGCATTAGTATAACTAACAAGCAAAATGATGTTTACCGCAAATATAAAAAATAGACAGTGCATAGTGGCTAACATCTGATAACACGAGCCTGATTCATACATCTTTAATGTTGGCCCCAAGCCAAGATCAAGACACTATATTAACATATCGTATTTTATTTCCACCGTTTCCAGAAAACAAGGATGTAAAAGAGTTGAAAATGAGATTGATATTGACGCTATGCTGCATGAAATACTGGATGATGATGATGATGATGATAAACACACCAGCACACATGTAAGCCAAATGACTGGACAAAAACCATGTCGTTATTACTGAATATAATACTATTCAAATAACATTGAAATAATAAACCCAATTGTTGACGATGCACATTTCTCCATTAATTAGCTGTAAAATCTTTTATGAACCAAACAGGAACCCAGTCCAGCAAAGGCCTCCTCAAGCGATTCAAGTGCTCAGACAATCTCCAAGTACGTTTTTGTCTTGAAACATCCAAACAATTATGCCTTTCAAACATAAAACACTGCTGCATTTAAGATGTAAACTGTGTTCAATGTATTTTCCCACAGATGTTGCCCTGTGTTTCTTGGTGGAAGCTCTGTAGCACATGGCATTGGAACCAGCGTTTCAGAAAGGTGACAACTACAGTCATTTGCATATATTAACAGTATCCAGTAATATCAACTAATATAATTGTTTAAAAATCTCCAATAAAATATATCTAAAGATTTCTTTGTAATTTAGGTAGCATTTTGAAATTTTAAAATGCATTACAGTAACTGTGACTATGAGGGGAGATAAACTTAATTGTTTATATAGCAGCGTAAAACAAGCAAGGTTGACCAAAGTACTTTACACCAGTAAAAACAAATTATACAACACAGCTAAAAAGCAGACAATGCAAAACAATGCAAGAAATATCAATAAAATACAACAAACATTAAAATAGAGAAAAGTGTAAGTGCTATGCATTGTGGGTCACAGTATTTACCAGATAACAGTGACCCACAGTGGGTCTTCAGCTTGACTTTAAAAATGTGTAAGGTCACTGATTGTATAAAGCTCAGTAGGAAGGGTATTCCAAAGTTTAGGACCTGCCACTGCAAAAGAGCGATCACCCCACTGCTTGTAAAAATCAATTCTAAACTTAACAGGGAGCCAGTGGAAGGAGTAGAGAATAAGTGTAATATGTTTACTTTCTCGTCTGTTTGTTAACATGTGAGCAGCAGCATTTTGCACAAGTTGCAGACGATGAAGACACGCTTGGTTAACTCCAACATGAAGTGCATTGCAGTAGTCCAAACACGAGCTCCAAACACTGTATACATACCAATGGGGTTGTCCTAAAAAAAGGTGATGTACTTTTACCCACCCAACCCAAATTTTAAAAGTGGGCAAAGAAGCGACAAAAGTCAATGTTTCTTTGATTTATTAGCAATATAAAGCAATATAATTTACCTGTAACTATTGACTTCCACAGAAGCAAAAACAAATACTATGGCAGTCAATGGTTACAGGTTTCCAGCTTTAACAGAATAAAAAAAAAGACAAACCGGTTAGGTTGAGGAAATGATGACAATTTACATTTTTTGGGGTGAACTATCCACTTAAAAAGGAAATATATTTCAACAAATTTGTTGATTTTTAAAGTGAGATGCTAATAGTCTAATCCTATTCAATGATTTATGCTTAGCTAATGTTAATAGTACCCTCAGCAGACCCTGAGATTGGCTTTCAAGGGAACTGAGGCAATAATGTATTGTGTATTATTGTGTATATATAATGTAACTATTGTATACAGTTCATGAGGTAATTGCAAAAAAACATTTAGGGTTGCTGAATAAAAAAATAGGGGGCTTAAGCAACGCCCATGCTGTTTCACAATAGTAGCTAAATGTTTCAGCGAGACATCATTCAGTTGACTTGTTGTCATCTTCGAAGGGCTCTCACTAAATTTTCTAACAGCTGCTGCGGTAGTCAGGGGTGCAGTTTAAACAAAGATGCACCAATTGCAACAAATTAAGGTGCGAGTTAAAAAAAACATTTGGTTTACAGTTAAAGGGGACACAAATACATGTAAATTAGGGAAGTTTAATCAGCAAAACAAGTGAGTATACTGAGGGAATACGCAATTATTGATCCTCAGAAGTCGTAATAGCCAAACAGCTCGTGGAAAAAAAGTAGGCATACAGATTATACGTGCGTATAGCCCCGACTACACCACTGATACATACATACATGCATACATTCATTGTTTTAAAGCAAATACATTTGATTAATAAAGTAATACAACTATTAAAACAAATAATTAAAATATGCACTTTTTTTACTGAGTTTTACAAATGTTTTATTGAAGTTGAAAACTACATAAAATGTGAGAGAAATGGGCTCAGGTGTTCATACTTTTTTATGTACACCATTTTATGTTATTATTGCTTGATTCTGCTTTACTTTGAATATAGAGGAAATGTGCTTTATTATTGGTGAAAAAAAACACAAATCTGAGTAATAAAATGTTCCATTATAAACATTGTTCTTTTAAACAGTATTTTAGGTCATAATAATATTCCAGAACTACATTGCAGTATCTCAGAATATGAAGAAAATGGGCTTTATTGTTGTGGGCATGGAAAAACTGCAATAAAAATAGACAATGAACTGGCCTAATAGTCCAGATATGACTGATAAACTTAGATATACAAATGTATTCTGACTGTGATCCTTAATCATAACTCTCTCGTTTCTGAAGGGCCTGCAATCGATTAAGATGTACATATTGCGACTTCAGCGTGATCACGTTTGACGATCATGAATGGGACTCGTCCTGTGACTATTTATTCTTCAGGTAAAGAAACCAGCAAGCACACAAGAAACGAGCCTCATTTGATCAGAAGGGGGCAGCATTGATCCACATATCCCAGCATATCAGTTTGTTGCTTTATCAGTTCATTATTATTCTCAAAGCGCCTTACACTTGTGTTTCTGCAAAAATCGACATGTCATTTAATAATGCTTTGTTCAAGTCATTATGTCGCCCTCTACTAGATAAACTTTATTAAATGTTCAGTCTGGCTGATAAAGAAAGGCTTTCCAACAATGTTTAAGCCACTGTTTTTAGTGTAAACTGTGTTTTCTGACAGACTGCGTCATTTCCTTATTATCTTCGGCGCTTTGTGTTGCAGCTTCTCGCTCAGTTTTATCATCAAACAGTGAGCGAGTCATCGGCACCATGTCTTTTATGTTGTTATCTTGTGTATTTAGGCCATGATGCACTTTGCTGCGTGTTCAGACACAGCCGAGCGCTTAAGCTGAGGACTCTTTGTGTTTTAATGATCTTGCTTTCACCCCGTCTTCAGCTTTAATCAGGAGAGCATGTGGATGGATTTTGTCACTGAAGCTTTATAAAACTTTAACTTCAGGAGTCCCCTTAGATAAACAAGTGAGAAATCAGCTCATCCACAAACCATCTGTCCATTTGACATTTTTGTCTTTGTTTGCTGGAGTCATTTTACTTCTATTATGTATTCAAAATAGCATGTATATAGCGCAGATTGTGTGCAAAATATTAAAACTTAAATATTAAAACTCCAAGTATAATCACTTTTAAATGACATGTTCATTAGGCCATGTGTTGGGCCAGACAGAATCTGCAGACATTTTTTTGCTATTTCTGCTGAGAATTTAATAAGTGGTCAATGGTTAGACACTAAGAAGGTTGCTGGTACTAGTCCCAGTTGGGTCAGTTGACATTTCTATGTGGAGTTTGCATGTTCTCCCCTGCGTTGACTTGGGTTTCCTCTGGGTGCTCCGGTTTCCCCCACAGTCCAAAGACATGCCATAAACTAAATTGTCTGTATGTGTATGAATGAGTGTGTATGGATGTTTCTCAGTACTGGGTTGTAGCTGGAAGGGCATCTGTTGTGTAAAACATAGTTTGTTAATTTGCCGTTTCCCAAATCCATCGCTCCAACGAACATTCGCAAACTGCGTCGCAAACTTGAGCACTTGAAACCACACCTCTGGAGCTGTAGTTAGAAACACAGTTCCTGGCTGTGTTCTATTCCCAGTTATCCCCCCATGCCCTATTCATTTAGAATGTTTTAACACTCAAAGTTGGAATTATTAAAAATAAAAAAGCATTAAGGTAATCTCTCTTAGGTGTAATTTGCTTTCAAAGTATTTTTAAAGTTCAGTTTTAGCGATCTTCGTTTTACAATTGCGCTCCCTTCACAGTGCACTTTGAAAACTTTGATGTCATTTTGAACACAGCCTCATGACAAAAGCTATAGGTGACTATTTTTTAAAAGCGGAATTTATTTTACGTCTCCAAATCTTGTGAAAACAAAAAACATAGCATACATTAATGCTTTTAATTTATAGTAGGTTATTTATTAAGTATCTGTACTGTATATGACATGGGCCTGCTGGTTAGAGCATATCTGCAGTGGTTTGCACGTGTTAAAATTGTAAAATCAGACTTTTCAAAAAACAAATAAACAATTTCCTACTTAATAATAATAATAATAATAATAAATCTTAATATTATTAATAAAATAAGTTTTTTTTTCTCTAATAAATAATAAATATTAAATTAAATTTCTTAACAAAAAGCCTCATTATTTATTTATTTATTTGTATAATTTATATATGATATTAGAATACGTGTTAGCTTTTGTAAGTGATTTTATGTTTTAGAATAGGATATGTAATGTTCTCAATAATATTTGTAAAGGAAACACAGGTCCTTGTGCCATTTACATATATTTCAATTAATATGGAAAACAAGTGCATGTTTTTACCAAAACTAATATTTGATTTTATTTTAAATGCATGTGCGTGTAAAACAATACAATTTGCACAAAGAAATTAAGGGGTTATTCTCTAAAGAAGTTACTTCACTCTGTTTTATGGGCATTTTACGTTATAATTAAGGTGGTTCAAATGATGGATCTGCGACAGAGAAACTAAGGGTTTTGGGAAACACTTTTGGGGTTTGGGGAATTGTTCTTTTCCCAAACGATGCATCATACTACGATAGTTCCGCCACGAGTTACGTCGTTGTTTGGAAACGCATCTAAGGTTAGGGTAATTAGGCAAGTTATTGTATAACGATGGTTTGTTCTGTAGACTGTCGAAAACAAACATACTGTGAAAATTTCCTTGCTTTGTTAAACATCCTTTAGGAAATATTTAAAAAGGAAAAAAAACATTATATTATATATTACTTTATTTATATATATTTATTTATATATTATGTTACACAGATGCAATCAGAATTATTAGCCCCCCCTTTAAATTTTTCTTATTTTTTTATATTTCCCAAATTATATTTAGTAGAGCAAGGAAATTTTCACAGTATGTCTGATAGTATTTTTTCTTCTGAAGAAAGTCTTATTTGTTTTATTTCAGCTAGAATAAAAGCAGTTTTTAATTGTTTAAATACCATCTTAAGGTCAAAATTATCAGCCCCATTAAGATATATTTTTTTTCAATAGTACATTTTCAACAGAACAAACCATCGTTATACAATAACTTGCCTAAATACCCTAACCTTACTTGTTAACCTAATTAACCTAGTTAAGCCTTTAAATGTCACTTTAAGCTGT
The DNA here is from genome assembly GCA_903798205.1 of Danio tinwini. NCBI lineage: Eukaryota > Metazoa > Chordata > Actinopteri > Cypriniformes > Danionidae > Danio > Danio tinwini. Next base: position 24,707,629 of record CAIGQZ010033112.1, read on the forward strand.
ATAGAAGTGTCATGAAAAATATCTAGTCAAATATAATTTACTGTCACCATGGCAAAGATAAAATAATTAGTCAGTTAATCAGTTATTAGAACTGATTAACTATATTAAAAATATTATGTTTAGAAATGTGTTGATGAAATCTCTCCGTTATTCGGAAATTGAGAAAAAAATAAACAGGGGGGCTTATAATTCTGACTTGATCTGTGTGTATGTGTATATATATATATATATATATAGAGAGAGAGAGAGAGAGTATTTTTGTAGGTATTTAAGGTCATATTTTACTTGGAAACTGCATCACAATTAGTTTGAATATCAGTTATAAGTGCTTTTTTGTTGTGGGAAAAAGTCCTACAAATGTGAATCAAATAATCCTTAATATTTGAAGTTTATTTTTGTTTGTTTGCGTGTTTTTATGTCCTCTATCGTTCATATCCAATTGCAAATTGTATTACAGTACCACAGAATATAGAAAAATGTGCCGGTTAAAAAAAGTAGAAAATGTTTCCTCAGAATTTTCTCCTGTTTCCCCGTCCTCAGGAACAACATGCCGGAATACCACAAGCTGAAGGTGCATCTGAGAAGGAGAGCGGGTGTTCGTGCGTACGCCTGTCAGTGCAGCTGGATCTCCATTCTCACGCTCTCACACCTCAGAGAACAACCGCAGCTCAAGTGGGTTTGTGGGAAACACAGAGCATGAACTGCTTCATCTGATCGGAGTCTGCCTCCTCTCCTGCTCACACAAGGGAATGCTGAACATTTTTACTTTGTGAGCCTGGATGACAAAACCGCTTTCTTTTAAGAGTGTAGTTTGTGTGTGAACTTTTGTCTACGCTGCATTTCCTGTGGAATAATGAAGTGGCAGATTCACATTATATAGGCTAGATTAGTTTGAATAATGAACTGCTATAATGTATACAAATATTATATATTAAACATTTTGCACAATTCAGTATTACTGGGAAAAATAAATGCTTTATTTACAGTTGAAGTCATAATTATTAGCCCTCCTGTATATTTTTTTCCACAATTTCTGTTTAACCAAAGATATTTTTCAACACATTTCTAAACATAATAGCTTTAATAACTCATTTCTAATTTCTTTTATCTTTGCCCTGACCACAATACATAAAATTTTACCATATATTTTTCAAGATACTAGTTTTTCAGCTTAAAGTGACATTTAAAGTTAGTTAGTTAAGTTAGAGTAATTAGGCAAGTCATTGTATGACAGTGGTTTGTTCTGCAGTAAAATATTGCTTAAAGGGCACTTATGATGAAAACCATCTTTTGTAAGCTGTTTGGACAGAACTGTGTGTAGGTATAGTGTGTTCACAGTCATATTGGTGTGAAATAAACACAATAAGCCCACCTGCAACGTGACGTAGGAGTGCGGTTTTCCCGCCCACCGAATTGATTGACAGCCACGTATTAACATGTCTAGTAATTAGTATAATCATATTAACAAGACAGGACGATCTGTTCAGCTCTTTGTGATCATCAGCCATCATCAAATGTGACCAAGAATGAGTTTTACAAGTTTAAAACGTTTTTAAAACAGTGCATGTTTGTAATGAATTACAGTGATTTTATCGTCTTTATCACCACAACCGCTTGTCAGTACAATTACAAAAGAAGACGCGTCAATACAGGTTTGTGGACATTAAATCGGGTTTATTTAACAAATTAACATAAAGAAAATCCATACAGCAGAGTAGTTTAATGTGCAAAACAGTGCAAAGTTAAATGTACACGCTGTGTGTGTGTGTCCGCTATGTGTCTGTCACTGTGCTGTTTATCTGACACAGCCGAGGCAGAGATGGAGACACTCTGACAGGCATGTGGGAACTTGACAAGCATTAATGGCACAGGCAAAAATAAAAACAGCTACATTGTGTTCAGAGCAGAAAATTCCAACATTCTGAAAGGTATAATACATAATCTGAAGGGTTTTTGAGCTGAAACTTTACAGACACATTCTAGAGACACAAAAGACTTATCTTAAATCCTGAAAAGGTGTAACATTAGTGCCCTTTAAGGGGCTAATAATATTGACCTTAAAATGGTTTAAAAAATTAAAAGCTTCTTTTATTCTAGCTGAAATAAACCAAATAAGACTTTCTCCAGTAGAAAATATACTGTGAAAAATCCTTGCTCTGTTTAACACAGTTTGGAACGTATTTGAAAGAGAAAAATAAACAAATCACAAGAGGGCTAATAATTCTGACTTCAACTGTATGAAGTTAGTTGTAGACTAGTTGATCACTGTTAAGAAAGTTTATTATAACACAGTGGAACTCTTCCGGAATATTCTTAAGAAATGCCCAGGTATTGCAAGGGCCCATCTGTGTTACATTCCACGGTTTTCAGGCATGTGCTGTTGTGGATCATCTGTCCTAAATAATGAATGCACAATGTTCATAAAGTGAACAGAATAAATCATATAAAGAATGTTTTTGTGTGTGTGTTTTTCTTTTACCTATAGGAACGCTCTCTTGCAGCTGTGACTCTAATTTCACCAGTTTTCTACTTCATCATAGTCGTGATCTGAAGAATCAGCAGAATTGTCCTCCCTCTGTGTTTTAGGTGGAACGTTCACGTATGATGCCTCTGATGCTGTGCTGCTGTTATCTGTTTCTGCAATGAAAGCGGGTGAGTGTGTTTTGTTTTTCTTCCAAATCGACTTTGCTTTTAGATTTAGGTTTGCAGCACAAAAGATCCATGATCAAAGGAGTTAAGGGTTTTCTGAAAAAGCTAGAGGTACCTTGGCTGAGGCTTCTGGGTAGATCAGGGTCTTTGTAACCTTGAGTACTTTCTGTCATCTGTGCAAAATGTGGATTTTGAAAAGACATCTCAGGAAGCGATCGGCTTTCCTCACCTTACAAAAACAAAAGATACGTGAACTGTAGTTATACGTTTCATTGCTTTAAGATATTTCCTTAACTGACTGTTTAAAAAGTGCAGTATGTATTCGGTAACACTTTATTTTGATGGTGCATTTGAGTATTTGTCGACTGTCTGCTTAATATCTGTTGACACTGCTCCTTCAACAGACATTTAATTGACTATAAGAAACTTAGCAAGTACATGTCAACTTACACTAACCCCAACCCTAACCCCAACCTAACAGTCTACTTATAATCTAATGAGAATTAGTTGGCATGTAGATGCAATGCAACTTAAATTCAACTAATGGACTATCAAAAGTAAAGTGTTACCATGTAGTCTCTGGTTTCGGAGTCTGAACCTAAATCTTAATAATAAAAAAAATGATAATAATAATAATTGTAAAAAAAATAAATAGTCAAAAGTTAGACCTTATTAGTGCATTTTTTATTTTGAAAAGACTTATTGTGGCAGGAAGGTGGCTCAGTGGTTAGCACTGTCGACTCACAGCTAGAAGGTCACTGGTTTGAGTCCCAGCCAGACCTGGTGACATTTCTGTGTGAAGTTTGCATGTTCTCCCTGTGTTCACGTGGGTTTTCTCCGGATGCTCCATTTTCCCCCACAGTCCAAAGACATGAGCTGTAAGTGATTGGATGAACTAATTTGACCATAGTGTACGAGTGGTGTGTAAATGCGAGAGTGTATGGGTGTTTCCCAGTACTGGGTTGTGGCTGGAAGGGCATCCGCTGCGTAAAAAACGTGCTGGATAAGTTGACGGTTCATTCCGCTGTGGCGACTCCTGACAAATCAGGTACTAAGCCGAATGAATGAAGACTTATAATATTTATTGGAGCAAAAATACAGTATAAGTAATGTGAACAATTTTTACAATTTAAAACCACTATTTTGATGTATTGTAAAATATGATTTAATCCAGGGATGCAAAGCTGAATTTCTTTGAAGTCTTCAGTGTCACATGAACCTTTATAATTCATTTGAATATGTTGATTCTCTTATTATTAACAATTATTCTTTTTTTCATTAAATAATGTTTTCCACTTTATTGTTTAATTCATTTAATGTGGAAATGGACATAATTTTTAAAAAAAATAATCATATATTTTGAAAGGTGACATTAAATGAAATTTTTACTATTCACTTCAGTTTTTTTTTATTTACTAGGTTTCTGCTGTGTCTGCCAGCTCAGATAAGCTCGAAAGAAAACATGCAGGTGGTTATTTGTAAACTGTCTGAGTTTATTTGTCATAAGCTGCTACGTTTACATCACAACAAAGTAGCCAAAAATGAAAGATTTCCGTTGCATTTAAAAAATTTCACATTTACGCATTTTCCACAACTCTAAAAAATCATATAACCATTAAATATTCTGTAGCATTTGTTTTCACCGTTACGTTTGATACATTTAGTGTCTCAAAGTTGAGCAAAAGTATATCATTTGTTCCTGATTATCGGAATGAACCGCCAAATATTCCAGCATATGTTTTACACAGTGGATGCCCATACACACTCACACAACACTCAGGCACTACGGCCAATATTGTTTATCAAATTCACCTATACCACATGTCTTTGGACTCCAAAACCGGAGCACCTGGAGGACACCCACGCGAACCTGTGAAGAACATGTCACCTGGTCCAGCTGGGATTGGAACCAGCGACCTTCTTTCTGTAAAGCGACCACGGCTAAGTCACTGTGCCTTCCCTAAAAAAAAAAAAAAATACATATATATATATATATATATATATATAATAAGAAATTTAACAAAATAAAACAGAAATATTGTAATTCTGTTTTAAGCTTATTCTGCTGAAAATATAATGCAAGTAATTTTCTAATAAGTAAATGTGAACTTTTTTCTTACTTGTTGTCTTGTGACTGCCATATACTATAATGTTTCATACCATAATGGAGAAAGGCGTTTTCATCTATCTCTGTGTTTTGATAGCACTCCTCTGATGAAGTACTGTCTGAATCATTCCTATCTGCCAAGCACAGAAAAATGTATCCAATGTCTGTAGCAAAATTCAGTATTGCCATATTGTCAAATCAAACAGTTACCTTGAGTGTGTGCGGCAGGTACATGACAGCTGCTGTAACCAGCAGTGTTTCCTGTCAGCGGAATCTCGACTGACAGCTCAGGAAACGATGGGCTTTCCTCGTCTTCTGCAGAAATTACACTGAATGAATCCTTAGAACAAAAGCACCTTTTCAGCTTCTATGTAAAAAAAGATTTACGTGAGCCTACCACTCTGGGGATTACCTGTGTCAATCTCAATGTTTTGATAGCACTCGCCAGAAGACGTACTCTCTAAATCATTCACATCCCCTGCTGAAGACAAAAGAGAATGAGCGAATCTGAAATTTACAGAGATTTTTGAGACTGTTTTATTTAAAGTGATAGTTCATCCAAAAATGAAAATTTTCTCATCTTTTACTCATCCTTTACTTGATTCAAACATTTATTTGTTTCTTCTCTTAAACACAAAAGAAGAATGAAAACCTGATTTCCAAAGTATTTGTTTTTCCTACTATGGAAGTCAGTGGTTGCAGGTTTTTAGCTTTCTTCAATTACCTCATTTATCTTCAACAGCAGAAAGAAACTCATGAAGGCTTGAACCACTTGAAGAAGACTAAGGGCTCTATTTTAATGATCTAAGCGCAAAAGCATTAAGAGCATGTCCGAATCCACTTTTGCTATTTTAAGGATGGAAAAAAATGGTTTGTGCAGTGGCGCCTGGTCTAACAGTGTTGTGCTTATTCTCTTAATGAGTTCTGGGTGTGTTTTGAGTATAACGTGCATTAAACCAATCAGAGTCTCATCTCCCATTCCCTTCAAGAGTCGGTTGCGTCGCACCATACCACATAGTAAGATGAAAAACTGAATGCATCTGCACGAGGATAAAGAACAAGCCTCATCCATTCGGCCTCTTTACTTTCTCTTTACTTTACTTTTACTATTTACTTTACTCTTTTACTTTCATGGATAAGTAAACGGTGTTGTATGCACCCCACTAAAGACATCCATTAGCCTACATGTTTAATTTTGTTTAAGTGCAAAGATTTGTTTCAAAACTATTCAGTTCTTAAATTCAGTTCTAATTTCAAGCAAACAAATAAATGAACAATAATATCGAAATGTGGTCAAAAAACTGATTTATATTCAGACACACGTCCTATTCTTATGCCCCATACATGTCCAAAAGTTTTTGTGTCTCTGTGTCGAGTTTCTTCGCTGGTGTTTTTTTTTTTATGCTACCTTAATGTACAAGTAACTCGCTCATTCTAAGATGAGAACCGACGGACGTGCAATAACATTAATCATAAGGTAAACACAAAACAAAGGTTTCCATGTGGAGCTCCTTAACAGGACTTCGACACTTGTAAACACTCGCTCAAACGGGTTTGCTCGGCTCTCTACCTTGCCCACACTTGTCAGCGCTACCAAGCCGACCAATCATAGAGCTTGCGCTATGCATCTTTGGGACGTGTTGTTACGTTTTTGAGAGTTGCGTGTCGGCGTCATCCATGGCAAGGGCTATGTGACCGTGCGAAGGCTGCACCGGAGCATACGCTTCACGCAGAAGTATAAATCAGCTTATAGACTAGTACACCCATGAGTCCACAAAGTGGCACAAATGAATTTGCTATTTAAACAATGTGGTGCAAAACATGAAAATTACTGTAGCACTAGTCTTACAATAGCAGCAAATCACACCATACATGTCTTGCGCCTTATTGCGCCAAAAGTACGATAGGCCCATTCCAAATGGTAAGTAAATTTGAGTAAAATGACAAATTGCTTGAAATGATAACATTTAGTTCTGTTAATAGGAAGTAATTCAGTGCAGCGCAACAGCATCAGTCACTTAGTAGCCTATTAATAACGTTAAAGCCTTTACAATTTAGTTGGGAGTGCAGTGGCTGGTATTTAAATGTTTCTGTCATGTGGAGTTGCATTTGCTGCAGATAGCCAAATTGCTTGTCGCTGGAATCTTGTTGCAATCCATGTTGTGTTAGAACACAGTGTGAGTAGGTTTGAGCTTGGAAGAGGTATTTTTTAGGGTTTTTATGGCGTTTTAATGACAAATGTTGTGAGCGCAGTAATTACTCGTGCCTGATTTCCTCTGTTAGTGCACTTTTACATCCTATGATGTATTTGGATGATAAGTTGTTGGTGTGAGTGGCAGTTTATTGTTCTCCCCTTTTGTTTTTTTTATTTATTTATCTCTCTCTCTCTCTCTCTCTCTCTCTCTCTCTCTCTCTCTCTCTCT
>CAIGQZ010033112.1:24714817-24759220 GCA_903798205.1 Danio tinwini
TCTCTCTCTCTCTCTCTCTCTCTCTCTCTCTCTCTCTCTCTCTCTCTTTCTCTCATTCAGCAGCGCTCCAAACCAGCCGCACCTGCTTCCAATCAGAGCAAGTCGAATCGGTTTCTGTTGAAAGAGCGTCCAGGCTTTATTAAGAGGCAGAGCAGCATAGCACAGAGAGAGTGTCCCTGTTTTCGCTATCCCAGTAATATTGTGTGATTTTTTAAATGTGAGATTGTAGCGTGAAAAAGAGAGGCGTGTAACTTTATGACATAAGCCGTGTAGGGAGACGGGTGCCGATTTATTTTTAGGTCCCATTTTAAAGTTTTCTCCTGTTTTGGGTTTAGTCAGGAAGTGAGGTAAGCGCATTGTCATTGATTTTGTTTTGTTTTTTTATAGGAAATATAGGACTTATTTTCTATTTAGGAAGTTTTGTTTTGTTTGTTATTTTGGCCTTACCCTCTCCGGATGATTTTGGCTAAGAAAGTTTTCATTTAAGTATTTATTTGATTAGTTTACTCTTTCTGCAATGAAAAAAAAAAGTTAGACTCTGTTAAACAGTGAATAAAAGAACATTTTTTTTTTTCTTTTGAAATCTTTTTTTTTTCCCCTTATATCTTAAGTGAAAGTATGATGGGATAGAGAAAAAGAAGATTCTCCATGCACATTATTAAACAATGATTTATTATTATTATTATTATTATTATTATTATTATTAATATTATTTAAACAAATTAAATGTAATCTTTTTATTTACTTATCTTTATCTTTTTTCTTATTTACCTTTTTATCCGAACCCAAACTAGTAACAGCACAAACTAAGCTTTCAAATATATGCTGTTTGCATGCAAAACTTCTCACACGCGCTCTCAAATATACCCTGCTCACACGTAAAACTTCTCACATGCTCTCAAATATTAGCTGCTCATGAGCAAAAATCACGACATTTGTCACTGAAATAATGCCATAGTTTGTAACCTTTTAATTGGATAGTATAGAGGAGAGTTGAGACAGGAATGTGTGGGGAGTAGAGAAAGGGAGAAAGATCAGCAAAGAACCTCGAGCTGGGAGACGAGCTTGAGTCGCCGTTAACACCTCAGTGCTATGTGTTGGCGAACTTAATCTAGGTTATTGCAGCTGACAACTCCTGGAGTTTTAAAGAACAACACCATCCTGGATCATGTCATCTTCAATAATCACATGAAGCTAACTAAGGGATTCATGTATGAAAAACAGACCTCAGGGCTCCTTTATAATCTGAGTGTTAAATCAGAGCTTTACCGTCACTGTGAGTGCCGGGTAACTGATGGTCACCATAAGCCAGAGACGAATATGGTGTCTTTTCAAGCAATGATGGTGTTCTCTCAGCTTCAAGAGGGGGGGAAAGGTTGAATATTAGTAGATATACCTATACATACGTTTTAAATTCATCAAGTAACACAATGGATGATTATTTTTGCATACGAGGCTTGGCACTGTCGTCAATGTTGGTCTCTGTGTTTTGATAGCACTCGCCAGAAGATGTACTGCTTGAATCATTCACATCTACTGCTAGAGACAAAAGAAGACTCATAAATATACATATATATTTAAACGTTGTACTAAATACCTCTCATTGAAGTAATATTTAAAAGGTTTCTTCAGAGCTTTACCTTTATTTTCCAGTTGGGGTAAGTGACAGTCATCATAAGACAGCAATGGTGATCGTGTTTCTGCACCTGCCCAATGAGTAGATATTAAATATTAGTATTTTATTAATATTTACAATAAAAAAGACACTTATGATGATATTTTACGATGCTTTCATTGGCTAAGAGAAGTTCAATCTATATGAGCTATACATTTTTTTTTAACATATTTTATCCTTGTGATAGCAAAGCTGTGTAACAGGCTTACACTAACTGAAAACTTAACATTAACAAAGATCAAAATCAAAAAAACTTATGCTGTAGTCACACTAGAGTTTGAGCATGCAAGCGTGCTTTGGCCCGGTTCAAGGCAAATGTACATAGTGTGAGTATGCCCTCAGCTGAAGGAAAATTAATAAATGAACGTATATGATATAAATTATATATACATTTAAATATCAATGGAGCAAAATTGTTTTGTTTCTATGTATGTGTGTGTTTCAGATGTACATTATAAATATATTTCACGAGTTCACACTTAGCTAATGATTAATTATAAAGTGTGTTTGGCATGCTGTCCCGGGAGAGAGTACTATAGCTCATAAGATCCTCTAGCCTGGGGCTTCCTCCTGTTTGCAGGGCGAGAGAAGAGTTTGATCTCAGGTAGATCTCGAGAACTCCCCTGCTGTTGTAGCTAATAAACAATTAGGGATTGCTATGTAGAGATAGCTGCTTACTAGGAGCATGTCTATGGTGCCGATTTGAATTCGTTAATGAAGTCGCATGGTTTTGGATGGTGGGAGGAAATCAGGGGACCCAGGGGAAACCCACGCGTGCCAGGGGAAGACCTTGTAAACTCCGCACAGAAATGTTAAGTGACTTGGTAAGGACTAGAACCAGTGACATTCTTTCTGTGAGGCAACAGTGCTAAACACTGGGCCACCGTGCCACCCATCTAGGAAAGGAGGTGGAATAGGGGTGGAAGGGGGGATTCTTCAAAACGAAGATGATTGTGGTGTGGAACTTAGGTTATTTGTGGTGACTTAGGAATCGTCTGATTGGTGAATCATGAATTTACTTGTGCTGTACCATTCGTGATCAATCATAAGCATGTGAACCTCTCGAAATTAGTTTAAAAATAAACTTCACATAATAGACAAACATATATTGTCAAAACAAACTTTTTTTTTGATTTGATCAATTGCAATTGAACGGTGGCTCAGTGGTTAGCACTGTCGCTCACAGCAAGAAGGTCACTGGTTTGAATCCCAGTCAGTTGGCATTTCTTTGTGGAGTTTGCATGTTCCCCCTTGTTCGTGTGGGTTTCCTCTGGGTGCTCCGGTTTCCTCCACAATCCCAACACATGCGCTATAGGTGAATTTAATAGACTAGTGTATGATTGTGTGTGTGAATGTGAGTGTATGGATGTTTCCCAGTACTGGGTTGCAGCTGGAAGGGCATCCGCTGTGTAAAACATATGCTGGATAAGTTGGCGGTTCGTTTTGCTGTGGCGACTCCTGATGAACAAAGGGACCAAGCCGAAGGAAAATAAATGAATGAATAATGGCGATTAACCCTTTCCCAGCACTACTAAAAATTATGAACATAATTCATAAAATGGCAATGGCTACTCAATGATTATATTTAAAATTACTATTTAATAAAGGGAAGCAAATGTATCAAAATTAACCAGAAATATTTCTACGCACATGGCATGTTGTCTGTGTCTGTCTTCGTGTTTTCATAGAACTCTCCAGAAGATGTACTGCTGGAATCATTGACATCTACTGCTGCGTACAGAAAAACAAATCAATACATTTCAGATTGAATTCCTTACTAAGCTGAATAATTTCTGCCATATGTACTCGGTGTACCTTGATTGTGTGTGTAAGGGGCTTTAGAAGTCAGTGGAGGTTTATCATCTTCAAAATAAAATAAGTTTTTTTTTTTATGGAAGTAATCACTTGTAGAGAACAGTAAATTACTCCATGAATCAGACTGATTTGTTTGGTGCTACCTGACATGAAGGTGCTGATGTTGATTTCCATGTTGTGTAGATGTCTGTCTCCTGAGCATGTGCTGCCTTCATCATTCATATCTCCTGCAGAGCAGAATTCATGCATATCAGATGAGGCTTTTTAGCAGACACACTTTATTCTTTAATGTAAGTCTTGACTTTTTTTCTTTTTTTTATTAGAATATGTGATACAGAATGCTAAAACAAAGAAGCAACTGAATTATTTTGATCTAATCAAATTTCTAGTCAGTAAGAATGTTTTTTAATGATGATGATGATGGTGAATATTAAATAGTTTTTTAAGTGTTTCCTAATATATTTTTCTTCTGGAGGATGTCTTATTTATTTTAGATTGGTTGGATTAAAAAAATTAAAAAAAATTTAATCCCCTTCAGGAATACTTTTTTTTTCTAATTGGCTACAGAACAAAACACATTACCTACTTAACTTAACCTGCCTAGTTAACCAAATTACCCTATTTTAACCTATTTAGATTGTAAAATAACTAGTAAAAATAAGTGCTGGACAAAGATTTTTTATAGTTAATCACATCCAAAATAAAAGTTTATTTGACATAAGATATACTAGGTAATACACACATACATAAAAACAATTTTTTTACATAGATATTTAAATTTATATATAATGTATATCATAAAATTATATATTGTATATCTAAATATAAATAAGCATTTTCTCAAATATATGCATGTATGTGAGTATTTATATCTACATATTAAATATACACAATGCAGACATATCTATAATGTCAAAACAAACTTGTATGTTGGATGCGGATAAATCAGGATAAATCAGGATAAATATTTGCCCAGCACTAGTAAAAATCTATATACTGTCATCAAGACAAAGACAATACAACATTTTTTTTTAATATATATATACAGTTGAAGTCAGAATTATTAGCCCCCCCTGAATTATAAGCCCCCCTGTTTATTTTTTTCCCAATTTCTGTTTAACAGAGAGAAGATTTTTACAACACATTTCTAAACATAATAAGTTTTAATAACTCATCTCTAATAACTGATTTATTTTATCTTTGCCATGATGACAGTAAATAATATTTGACTAGTTATTTTTCAAGACACTTCTATACAGCTTAAAGTGACATTTAAAGGCTTATCTAGGTTAATTAGGTTAACTAGGCAGGTTAGGGTAATTAGGCAAGTTATTGTGTAATGATGGTTTGTTCTGTAGACTATCGAAAACAAAATTAGCTTAAACGGGCTAATATTTTGACCTTAAAATGGCTAAAAAAAAAAAAAACTGCGTTCATTCAAATAAAAAAGAAAACAAATAAGACTTTCTCCAGAAGAAAAAATATTATCAGAAATACTGTGAAAATGTTCTTGCTCTGTTAAGCATCATTTGGGAAATATTTAAAAAATTTAATAAAATTCAATGGGGGATATATGTGCAGCATAAGTGCAGTATGGTAAATCTAGCATACTCTGTGAGTTCAGGTGCAGTGTTTGCAGTCCGTCTGTGTTGTGAGGCTCATACTCTGAATCAGACAAGCTGTCAGGTGTATGAGGGGGTTCGTTTGTTTTCTGGCTAAATTTACTCCCATAGTTTGAGCTCATTCTGGGGCCAAGACTTTCTGAGGGATGACAAACACAAAACGTTTCATTTTCACCACAAAAGTTAGTCATGGTATACTGTAAATATTTATCATTGTAAAATGTAATAATTTAATGGTTTTAACAATAGTTTGTAAAACTGAAATAAATAGAGTAAAAAAATATTAACAGCAGGCCATACTCTGACAGTAAGTATATGTTATATGCAAGGAATTATTCATGATGGCTAGTTGGATTATTAGAAAATCATCAATGTTAATTAATCTACTTATGGTTTTCACACCTAAATACACTTTTTAAATGTATGTATTGTAACCATGTAGTGCGACAGGTTTTGAGAAATCGCAGACAAATGCCTGAAATCACAGGCAAATCGGTGCTCGTGCACACGAGTGACAATCACACAGTGTGAACTATCAAAGACGTGATCTGAAAGAATCACAGGTGAGTCACTGATGCCCGTGAGATATTTGGCATGCTAAATATATGGAGATGTCGGTGATTCCAATCATACCATGTGAAATGGGTTATGATTAAAAATAACATCGGCGATCACCTACAGCCAATGAGAGAGCAGCATCCTCTAGTGTGGTTACCTGCAGGCTAGCGGGAGGTTTGGGGGAGAAGTTAAAAGTGCTCAATTTCAGTTTATTTGGACCCAAGAAATGGAGGAAAAACTAGAAGAAATTTGGCAGGAGCATCCGTGTCTGTTTGACGTGTAATCTGAGCAAAACCACAACCGGGTCGAAAAAAGTTGAGCAGAAATGACTAATTCCCTTCAAACCCGCAGGTGAGCAAATAAGTACATTTTCTACCCCATTAAAGGCTTTTTCGTCATGTAGTTAATATCAAAAGATATACTACGCGTGTTTGGTTGTGAGACGTAGTTTGGACAAAGTTGTCTTCGATTCTTCCTATTTTAAAGTCATACAGTGTGAAACCCCCTGTCGTCAATCCATCTTGCAGTGTAAACAAAGCAGCGACAAAACTAGCCCAGATAGTCATGCAGTGTGAAAACATCTGTGACACGACTACATGCAGTCTAAACTCGGCATTACATTGTTCATCAGTAAATCAGACTCAAGCACTCAACAGCCTTGTAGTATAAATAATAAAATATACACAAAGTAGTTCATGTTTATGAAAATGAACAGAAAATTAGTGATTACATACTGTATGCCATTTTATCACAGTAGATTTTTAAGAAATTGAAGCGTTTCTTTAAAGTAGCTGCAAAGCACGTAGTTTTCACCCATAGTTTCTAAGATCTAATAAATAAATAAAAATACGTTTACATTTATTTTACTAGGTCATTTAATTGGTGTACATCAAGCCTGTAGTAATTTTAGAATATTTTTAATTGATTAAACTTTTACCAATATTTAATAATATTGATTATGTAAAATGTTTCATGCTCATAACAATAACAAAATTTAGTGACATTCGCTCAAAAAATATTTTGTGCTGCTTGTTCAAACTACTTATTTAAAATGAGCGGAAACAATTTTTGGGGGGACAACCTTATTTTATCTTCAATTAACATAAAATTGTAAAAAAATAATAATAATAAAAAAAGGTTAAATCAAGTTAATCTAATGATTAGTGTTGGGAAGACATGAAGGAATTGTGTGGAACCCAGCATTTTCATATTAAAGCAAAAAAAAATTCTATTTAATTACATTACATTTAAAATGACATACTGTCATAATACAAAAAAATAAATCTATAATTGGTTAAGAGGGAATAGAAATAAAATAAAATAAAAATACAGACCATACTGTTGGCTTCTGGCAGCTGGGGTGATCTGTGTGTTGTAGATTCCTGCATTGTGTGTGTGGTAGATTTCTCCACTGGACCGAATCTGCAGACTTGTGTGTGAATTGCTGTGACGTTGGTGAATCACACATTCTGTCGACAGAAAGGATGAGAAAGAATAGCTTAAACTTCCCCAAGCAACACTAAGCCGCTTTTGTATTGTTGCATTAGCTAATATCAAAAGAACGAGTTAATAGCTCAGCAAAGGTTTTCATGTTCTTTGAAAAAGCATTTCCTGTTATTTAAATAGAGTGCAGAGAGAAACTGGGTAAGAAGCAAGCTAAATTCTTTAAAGATTGTAACAATTCAGCATGTTTATAAATATCAGCGTTGTGCTCCTACTCGGTAATGTTCCCAGGGCCACAAAATGATCAAATTAACTACGAGTCGGGTTGTTTAAGCTGTTTTCATTTGTCTAAAAATACTCGCATGTTAGTTATTTTCTGATGCCACATACTTTGTTTTTCTTTTCAAATATAGCAGTAGTATGATCAATTAGCTTATTGTAGTTTGTATTACTTTATTATTATTTTAGTTTTTATATTTTATTGTGTACTTATTTTAGCTTTATTTTGAACTAGATAAAAAATTTTCAATTAATATTTATTTCAATTAATATTTTTTATTTATTATATTATTCTTTTTCACCTATTTTAGTTATATACCAATAAATATTTCAATTATTATTATTATTATTATTATTATTATTATTATTATTATTATTATTTTTAATCCTTTCATAAAAGTTGTCCTAAAACTATTCAACACCCATTCTTGTCTCAGGACAATTTAGACTTTTTGAAACATTTTTTGATTATATATATATATATATATATATATATATAGTTGAAGTCAGAATTTTTAGCCCCTCTTTTAATTTTTTTTCTCTTTTAAATATTTCCCAAATGATGTTTAGGAGAGCAAGGAAATTTTCACAGTATGTCTGATATTATTATTAATTTTTTTTTGAGAAAGTCTTATTTGTTTTATTTTGGCTAGAATAAAAGCAGTTTTTGATAAAAAAAAAAATAACATTTTAAGGTCAAAATTATTAGCCCCTTTAAGCTATATATTTTTGTGATTGTCTACAGAACAAACCATCGTTATACAATAACTTGCCTAATTACCCTAACCTGCCCATACAGCCATATCGCACTGCTACTTGTGTCATATTGCGTTTATACACCTGTTCGACTGCATAATTGTTGTACAGTAAAAAAAAATCTAGCATGGAGAGTCTTTTTTGAGAGTAACTACATTTTCCACCATTCACCATTCATATGATATTGCTTATATGTTTACTTTCTAATTAAAAAATCTCTTTCATTTTATTGTTTTTCTACGTACATATGCAACAAAAGACATTTATTTCAAGACTTTTCTTTTTAAATGCATCTAAAAGGTCTATAATTGTGTGTATTTTTGGTGCCACTGTATATTCCTATTTATTCCAATGCTTCAGCAGATGAGAGTGAGGAGTGCTAGGAATGTAAGAAGTACTTGCTTTTTGATTTTCTGAAACGTAAACAGACGGCAACATTTAAAACAATAAAAATAAGCAGAGCGATTGACAAGATGATGCAGCCGATCACTGCTCCTGAAACTCCAGTGCTGCCTCCCATTGCTACTGTTGATGCTAAAAATAAAAGAAAAGGGTTAATTGAAAAAAAATAACATGCATGTTATTTCACACATTAATGATGTAGCTTCTTTTTTTTAAAGCAGGAGCTGAAGCATCACCTGCCAATGTTGTCAGCTCCGGTTCAGTTGGGCAGTTTGTAAAGCTGCTCTCAATACTACCTGTATAAAAGACATTGAATACATCAAAGCAATTCAAATAACCAAGACTTGACTGATCAGACTGGATTTCACATCAAGACAATAACAAGCTGAAGCATTCATATGCGTGCTTTGACATTTCAAAAATACAGCTGTAAGCCCCTGTCCTACTTCTGTCCTATTTTCAGACCAACTGACATGGAAATTGTGTCCCACCACCCAAAAAGTTAAATCTAAAACAAATTATGGTAATGTTCCACCTCGAGAGGTCACAATCTACGACCTCAAATAAACAGGAAATTCACTTGCTGCGAGTAATATGTTTAGCACAGCCTTATATTAAACTTTTTTTTAAAAATAAAGGCAATCTATTGGCAATGATAGTTCACCCAAACACGACAATTCTGTCTTTATTTACTCGTCTTTCACTTGTTCCAAATCTGTTTTAGATTCTTTCTTCTGTTGATGAACACTAAGGAAGATATTCTGAAGAATGTTGGGGGGGGGGGGGGGGGGGGGGGGGTACAGCTATTGACTTCAGTAGTATTGTTGTTCCTACTATGAATGTCAATAGCAGCTTTTTCCAATTGAAAATTTTACATTAAAGAGGTAGTCCCGCCTCCCCCCAAAAAAGTCATAATTTACTTAACCTCCACTAATTCCAAACCAGAAGCAACGTCTTTCTTTTGTGGAACAAAAAAGAAGATATTTTGAAGAATGTTGGAAAGCTGCAGCCAATTGACTTCAATAGTATTTTTTGTTCTTACTATGAATGTCAATCCAATGTTGTCGTTTTTTTTTACATTTATTAGAATATCTTGTTTTGTGTTCAACTGAAGAAAGAGGTTTCTTCTGGTTTGGAATGAGTGATGACAGAATTTTTATTTTTGGGGTGAACTACCCCTGTAAAGTAAAAATAGTTGGGGGGGAAAAACAGCCATTGACTTCAATAGTGCTTTTGTTCCTACTATGAATGTCTATGACTGCTTTTATCCAACTGCAATTTTCACTTTAAAGGGGTAGTTCATCTAAAAAAAATCTGTCATCATTTACACAACCTTCACAGATTCCAAACCTCTTTCCTATTATAGAATATTTTGAAGAATGTTGGAAAGCTGCATCCATCGACTTCCATGATATTTTTAGTTTTTACTATGAATGTCAATCCAGTGATGTTGTTTTTAATATTCGTCAGACTATCTTGTTTTGTGTTTAACTGGAGAAAGTGGTTTGTTCTGGTTTGGAAGGAGTGGAGTTTAAGTAAATAATAACAGAATTTTTGAGGGGGTGAATTACCCCTTTAAAGTAACAGGCAAATCACTTGCTGCCAGTAATACGTTTAGCATAGCCTTTATATTACACCTAAAAATAAAGGGTTTTTATTGGCAATGATAGTTCTTTAAGGAGATAGTTCATGCAAAAAAAAGACATTTCTGTCTTTATTTACTCATCTTCACTTCTATCCAAATCTATTTTAAGTTATTTCTTCTGTTGAACACTTTTTTTGGGGGAAAGCAGCCATTGGCTTCAATAGTGTTTTTGCTCCTACTATGAATCTCATTGGCTTTTTTCCAACAGCAATTTTCACTATAAAGGGGTAGTTCATCAAAAAAAATAACCTACGCATTTACTCAATCTCTACCCTCATTCCAAATGAGCAGAAACCTCTTTTTTTACGTTGAACACAAAGGAAGATATTTTGAAGAATGTTGGAAAGCTGCAACCATTGACTTCCAGGGTATTTTTTGTTCTTACTATGAATGTTAATCCAATGTTGTTGTTTTTAATATCCTTCAGAATATCTTGTTTTGTGTTGTTTTGAAAGATGTTTCTTCTGGTTTGGAAGGAGTGATGACAATTTTTATTTTGGGGGTGAACTACCCCTTTAAAGTGAAAATTGCAGTTGGAAAAAAAGCAGCCATTGGTATTTTGTTCCTACTATGAATGTGTATGGCTGCAATTTTTACTGCAATTTTTACTTTAAAGGGGTAGTTCATCTAAAAAATAAAAATTGTCATCATTTACACAACCTCCACTGATTCAAAACCAGAAGAAACAAAAGAATATATTTTGAAGAATGTTGGAAAGCTGCAACCATTGACTTCAATGGTATTCTTTGTTCTTACTATGAATGTCAATCCTTGGTAGGCTAAAATTGTCCATAGCGTATGTGTGTAAATGGGTGCGTGTGGATGTTTCCCAGCGATGGGTTGCGGCTGGAAAAGCATCAGCTGTGTAAAACATGTGCTGGATAATTTGGCGATTCATTCCGCTGTGGCGACCCCAGATTAATAAAGGCACCAAGCCGAAAAGAAGATGAATGAATAAATGTTAATCCAGTGTTGTTTTAATATTTTTCAGAATATCTTGATTGTGTTCAACTGAAGAAAGAGGTTTCTTCTAATTTGAAATGAAGGATGACAGAACTTTAATTGTTGGGGTGAACTACCCCTTTAAAGTAAAAATAGTTGGAAAAAGCAGCCACTGACTACAATAATATTTTTGTCATCATTTTTACAACCTCTACTTATTCCAAACCAGAAGAAACTCTTTCCTCTGTTGAACACAAAAGAGGATATTTTGAAGAATGTTGGAAAGCTGCAGCCATTGACTTCCATGGTATTTTTGTTCTTACTATGTCAATGCAATAGTAAAATAGTTGTTTTTAATATATTTCTCAGAATATATTGTTTTGTGTTGTTGAAAGTGGTTTCTTCTGGTTTAGAATGTGATGACAGAATTTTTATTTTTGGTTGAAGTACCCCTTTAAATAAAAAAATAGTTGGAAAAAAGCATCTATTGACTACAATAGTATTTTTGTTCCTACTATAAATGCTGCTGCTTTCAAACTATTTTCACTTTAAAGGGGTAGTACAACCAAAACAAAATATTCTGTCATGGCTGTTTTTTAGAACAAGTAAAGGGTGGGTAAATAATGACAGAACAAAAATTTGGGGTGAACTGTCCCCCCAAAAAAAGTCCCTTTAAAAAGTCTCACCGTGAAGTGTTAAATGGAGTTTTATATTAGTTTTTTCAGCATTTATTAAGTGTGCATGTGTATAGTACCTGAGCACACAACTCCAGCATCGTTCTTGTGTCCGCAATAGCTGTCAGTGTTGTTGTTGAAACTGCACTCCCATAAGTTGCTCTCTGATCCATTGCATTTCATTTTGCTGATGTGGATGGCTCCTTTGCCCGCCTTAAAATAACCCAGTCTTACAGCACTGCCGCATTTCAACTGGGCACACACAATATTTCCAGCTGTTGCATTAAAGTCATCATCGCACACCGTTCCCCAATTCCCTGAATCCAGCAGCTCCACCCGTCCCACACAGTGACCGGGTCCTTCAACCAATCGGACCTTATGGTGCTCTGATGGCCAATCAGATCACAGTAGCAGCAATGAGACAAAAAGTAGAGCGATTAATCACACAAAAATCTCAAATGTCAGATGACTCACCACAGGTTACTTCAGTAGCATTCATGCAGTCTCCTTCTGCGGCTGTAGTGCAGTTGTGCAGCTTTGAGTCTCTCAGGATGCAGTCTGCAACACAAGTGCCATTGTGCACCGCTGCAGTAGCATTGTGCTCAAAAACACGGCCACAACCTAAACTTTCACAGATTTGAAGTGCAAGCTTGCTCTTTTCCTGAGCATCCAGAAGGTTGAGGGTCACACCGATTGTAGTGTTCTGGTGAAAAGCCCTGATCATGCCAGAGCAGCCATCAGAGAGACTTAGTGTGGAGAGATCAACTAGTTTAGAAAGAAAAAAAAAATAGGCGTTTAGTGATTTCATTAAAGAATCAGAATTGTCGTTGTATAGATGTAGAATAAAACATAAAGGGAAAGTTCACACACAAAAAAGAACATTTTGTCTCTATCCTGAGTTTTTTTCTTTTGTTAAACACTAAAGAAGATATTTGGTAGAAAGTCAGAAAACCCTTGACTTCCGTAGTATGTGTTTTTCATATTCATGTTATTCAATGTCAGTGGTTACAGATTTCTTCAAAACATTTTCTCTTATGTTTAACAGAATAAACTCATAAAGGTTTAAAATCACTTGAGGGTGAGTAAACAGTGAGTACATTTTCATTTATTGGTGAACTATCCCTTTAAAAGTCTTGTAAAGTGCTTTGAAATATGCATTTTTTATTCTGTTGGACGTAAGCTCAACTAAAAAATGAAGAGATGGCGGAACAGTAGCTCCTCCCCTTTAAAAAAAAACAGCCAATAGCGATTTGTTTTTATCACAGCTCTGCCGGTGAGAGTGGTTGAGATCATATAAAAAGCAAACGTAAAGCATCTTGAAGAGGGTGGGGCATGTCAGATACTACAAAGCATTTTATTGGTCGAAAAAAAAAATCGATGGTCCATTTTGGCGAAAGTGACAAACTACAAGCTTTGGATGTTTCTATCAGTTTTATTTTTTCTTGTCACTGTTTTGGAGCACACTAGCTAATAAAAATCCTTAAAAACTAACAGACTGAAACTTACATTGAAAAAGCTTAAAGTCACAGTAGCAGAATACATAAACAGCAACACAAGCAGCCTGAAAAAAGAATATTGCACAGTGGTGATATGCATTCCATATAAACAACTAACACGACAGCATGAGCAAATACATTGTATAAAGTATATATTTACATTGCCATACAATCTCAGAAAAGGTACAAAAGCTGGGGTGGTACTTTCAAAAGGTACATTTTAGTACTTAAATGGTACATATTAGTGCCTAAAGAATCCTTTTTTGGTAACCTTTAGATACATATTAGTACCTAAATGAGCAATGTTGGGGTGGCACGGTGGCTCAGTGGTTAGCACTGTCACCTCACAGCAAGATGGTTGCTGGTTCGAGTCCTGGCTGGGCCAGTTGGCATTTCTATGTGAAGTTTGCATGTTCTCCCCGTGTTGGCATGGGTTTCCTACGGGTGCTCTGGTTTCCCCCACAGTCCAAAGACAAGCGCTATAGGTGAATTGAGTAAACAAAATTTGTTGTATATGAGTGTGAATGAGTGTATGGGTGTTTCCCAATACTGGGTTGCAGCTGGAAGGGCATCTGCTGCATAAAACATATGCTGGAATAGATGGCAGTTCATTCTGCTGCGTTGACCTCTGAAATACAGACTAAGCTGAAGGAAAATTAATAAAAGATCAATGTTGTGCCTGAACGGTAAATAGTAATAATTAAAAAGTACAAAAATGTCCCCTTTGAAAGGGTATATCCCAGTGATAGCATTTGTTCTTTGATTTCTGAGTGTTGTATGTTGTATTAAATGTACAATCTAACATTCACATATGGCGGTATGAATTAATAAGCAGTTGGAAGAAAAAAGTATATTGCATTTGTAATATGTTAAACCTAAAATAATATCAAGGGTATTATTTATTACACAGTCTATTGCTCAATATGAATTAAATTCTCTTATCAACAGCGCTTATACCTGTAAATTTTCAAGAAGGCAACAGTACAAAAATGTTGGGTGAAAACTGCCCGTAAAGGGACAGTTCACTTAAAAATTTAACTTCTGTCATCATTTACTCACCTTTGACTTGTTCCAAAGCAGTTAGAATGTGTTCTGTTAAACACAAAAGAAGACATCAAATATTGTTGGAAAGCAGGAGCCATTGACTTCCAAAATATTTGCTTTTTTATCATGGATGTTAAAGGCTGCCGGTTTCCAGCATTATTTAAAATATCTTCTTTTGTGTTCAACAGAACAAAAACACTCAAACTGCTTTGGAACAAGTCAGAGGTGAGTAAATGATGACAGAATTGTAATATTTGGGCGAACTATCCCTTTAATTTCCACAATGCAAGACAAAGCCTGAATCGTCTACCTTAACCGTTCCTAAGATTCACATGACTTTTTTTTTTTTTTTTTTTTTTTTAAATCTTGACAGTACGCTGGGTTGAGTCATAAAGTTTTCCAGCATCGCATCCTGGCACTGATCTTATCTGTTCTCTGTGTTTATTTCTAGTACGCACTAGAGACTTTTATTTAGACCCAAACAGGAGAATATCTAAACCGTGGGGCATTGTTTTGTGTTGCAAAACGTTGTAGCAGTACACTGCAACACAGCCACATCCCGTGAGTCACTTCCTGTGGAAATGTCATATTGAAGCATGGAGGACACCGGGGAAAGAACTTTCTTTTTTTTTTTTTTTTTTTTAGAAAGTTTATGACATTGCCTCCGCAGTGTGTGGTTTGAGCTCATGAAGCTCTCCTGAGGATGTAGATTGTGTCTGTGTGTACCGCCTGTGGAATTTTGACTCATTCTGAAGGTCTCGACTTATGAATAGGGTCAGAGTTCAAAGGTCTGAGGTTTCACTGTTAGATAGTGAAGAGTTTGGGGTCAGTAAGATGTTTTTATAAATACTATTAGGATGAAAGAATGCTTGAAACTGATCATGAGTGGCAGTCAAATTGTTATATATTTTTAAATGAATGTTGTTCTTTTGAACATTTTTTTAATCAATTTTTTTGCCAAAAAAAAATCTGCAAATAAAAATTGATGAGAAATTATTAAATGAATAATTTACTACTACAATAATAAACATGCAATCAGATAACAGCTATTGAAATTGTAATAACCGTTCCAAGTCACACTTTATTTTGATAGTCTGTTTGTTGAATTTAAGTTGCATTGCATCTACATGCCAACTAATTCTCATTATATTATAAGTAGACTGGGGTTGGGGTTGGGGTTAGGGTTAGTGTAGGTTGACATGCTCTTGCAAAGTTTCTTATAGTCAGTTAAATGTCTGTTGAAGGGGCAGTTTCAACATATATTAAGCAGACAGTCTACTAATACTCAAACGGACCATCAAAATAAAGTGTTACCTAGTTCCATAATATTACTCATTATATTATTATTTAGTCTTTTATTGTGTTTTAAATAAAATACATGCAACTTTGCCAAGCATTAAATATTTGATTTGGTAACATTTTAAAATAACGGTCCATTAGGTAATGTTAGTTAATGTATTGACAAACATGAACAAACAATTAGTAATACATTTATTATGGTATTTATTGATCTTTGTTAATGTTATTTAAGTTAAATAACGGTAATTTGTGTTAGTTCATGTTAGGTCATTTTGACTAGTGGTGCATTAATGTTAACAAGCACATCTTTTGATTTTAATAATGCATTAGTTAATGTTGAACTATGATTAATACATGCTTTACTAGATTATTAATACTTATTTAATGTTAGTAAATACATTAACTAACATGAATTAATGGACCATTATTCTAAAGAGTTATCATTTTTTTTAACTCCCAAAATGTTCAGGTAGTTTAGGTGGTGGAGTAAAATGGACATCTATCACTTTTCATAAATAGTGTACAAAATAGGGCTCAAAAAATTTAAATAAAATAAGAAATCTCTCGTTTTCCCTTTCAGCAAACGGATAGTGATAATGGAGTGCTTAATCTGCTACAAAAATGTTGATCATTAACCCCCTTAAAAATTGCTATACTTCAAGTAAATTTTATTCAATATATTTGAAGTATGCAAAAGTAGTAGTAGGAATGCAATCAATCAGTGTACTTGTAGATATATATTCTAATAAGTACTAAACTTTGAGTGATTTTCAACTATATTACAAGTTTTTTAAAGTTCTTTCCAGTTAATTACTTTTAGTTAAAGCACAAGCAATGAAAGTACACTTTAAAGAACACTCAGTAAACTAGTTTTGTAGTTTTTATATTAAAAGTATAACTTGTTACAGTGTAAACAAACATGTAATGTTATAGTACAGAATTAAAACCAGTATGTAATCGGCTACTCAGTCAAGAGAAAACTCAGGATCATATACTTAATAATATCTTCGTGAAAGTACAAATATTTTTTTTTAAATTTCAGCTTAATTCAAGCAACAGGGTTCTTACACCTTTTCCAACTTTAAATTCCAGCACTTTCCCAGCACGTTCAAGGTGCATTTTTATGCTTTTCCAGCACCTGACAACCACAGTAAATTACGTTTATATATGCTATATGTACATTTTCACATTTAAATCCACTGTGCTTGTTTGAAAAACACAGTATAAAATTTCAACTTAAATTGTTGAATACATTAGAGCATAGATTTATAGATATAGTTCACCCAAAAATGGTAAAACAAAAAAAAAAAAGTTCAGTTATTGGATGAAGTATCTTTTTAAGTTTGGTCTCTTTCTACCTAAAGTTGATATCTCAAAAAATGAGCTTACAGTCATTGTTTGGGTGTAGTACCAAACTTTCATGATCAGTCGTTCATGATATTTCCTGTGCATTGCTATTTTTTACAGTCATTGGTTTGGCGTTTAGGTGCAAAGATGCATTCTGGGTGAATGTCTCCTAAATGCGTATGGAGCTAATAATATGCCAAAACAATCAGAATTTCAATTGTGTTAATTTGAATCATTGACAATTGTAAGTTATTAAAACTGATTTTTATAAGTCATTTAAAAATGGAACAAAAAAATAAATTTGAATTTCTTAATTAAAAAATAAGGTTACAGTATAGGACAGAATCAGCCCTTTATCCCTCAAAACACCAAATTCTTAAGTAAGTTTGCTTAATCAATGAGATGTAATTTAATTAAATATATGAATTTGGTTTACTGAAGCACGTATGTGAGCTACTGAAAATAGCTGACCCCCGATAGTCAATGGCATATAATACTCAGTTTTATTAACATACAAGTGTTAATAATTGAAATTAACACAATTCAGATTGTTTTGGCATGTTATTAGCTCCATAAATATGCGCATACGGTGAACATTTTGCAATGAAAACTGGTCGCACGGCAACAATTTATGCATTCACACAAATGCTTCCAAATATATTTTAAGCTCACATAGACACAATTTCAGGTGCATATGCAACCAAAACGGTCACAATTTCGAACCCTGCAATTTTAAATTCAAGCAGGTTCAAGCACTTTGTCCAAAATCCAAGCACTTTTCTAACCTTGAAAACACTATATTAAAAATCAAGCATTTTCCAGGATTTCCAGCACCCGTAAGAACCCTGAAGCAATTTGAAGTATAAATGAAACCAAAATATAACATCAAACTTAAGTAAATATATATTTTTGTAAGGGACTACACAAGGTCATTTTAAATATTAGAGGTTATATTAAGCAACCTTGTTAACAGCTCTGGATTTGTAGATACAGATTACAGCTTTGAACACTGCCATTTATTAACACTAAACATGAAGTACGTCAAGGACAACTTGTTAAAATGTAAATGAACATGTAAGGTTATTATACAGTAGTAAAACTACATAATAGACTACTCAATCAAGAGTAAACTAAACTACAAGCCCACTACAATACTTACTAAGTATATCTCAGTGAAAGTACAAATATATTTACACTTCTTTTAGCTTAATTCAAGCAATTTGAAGTAGAAATGAAACCAAAAATATATTTTTGAAAAGTATAACATCAAATTTGAGTAAATATAATTTTTAAGGGACATCACAAGGTCATATTAAATATTAGAGGGCATATTTAATGTTTTACAACCCTATTAGCAACACTGCATTTGTAGGTACAGATTACAGCTTTAAACACTGCCATTTATTAACACTAAACATTAAGTACACCAAGGACGACTTGTTAAAATGTAAACGAACATGTAAGGTTACCATACAGTAGTAAAACTACGTAATAGGCTGCTCAATCAAGAGAAAACTCAACTACAAGCCAAGTACAATACTATATCTCAGTGAAAGTACCAATATGTTTACATTTTATTCAGCATAATTTAAGCAATTTGAAGTATAATTGAAACCAAAAGTATCTTTTTAAAAAGTATAACATCAAACTTGAGTAAATATAATTTTTGTAAGAGACTTCACAATGTCATATTAAATATTAAAGGACTTTTTGTGTTTGCAACTTTTACTACCCTGTTAACAACTATTACAGAATGCAGCTTTGAATTATGTCATTTATTAAAGCTAAATATTAAGTATACCTCACAAAATAGGTTATAAAATATTCAATAGGAGCTGAAAAGCAAACTCAATCAGTTTAGTATGGAAGTAAATGTTGATTTGTAAATAAAACTGTTTATAAAAGCAGTTTAAAACTATGAATGCCGGCAATCTTGAAGAATATTCAGACTAAGATTATTCCCTTGTCTTCTGCACAAAGCTACAGAAAAGGTATAAAATTGTGTTGAATATTAGTCTAAATCAATTTTGCCACTTAAAATAAATGAGTAATTATTCAATGTCACATTATCAAGAGGCTTTCAGTTCACTAGATGTTCCAAATGATGTTGTGTTTTTATTTTTGGCCACAGCCGGGAGACAAGGGATGCGCAACGGACAGCATGGGCTTTTCTGTGCATTTACAATGTCATTATAACTTTCTGAATGCACACATCAAACAGGGCTTAGTGACTTCAAAATTAATTCCAGCGTGCAATAAAATAAGGCTGTTGTCTCTGGGGTGGCAGATTGCTCTCGGCTCTGTGCAATCTTGTGGTGGTCTTGTTGATCTGTTTTCTCTGGCTGATGATAGCAGGTTGGTCTCAGCAGGCCTACATAAACCACTGTGCTCTTGCATATTGTTCAGCGTCTTGATTAGCTGCTTGATTTGTGGCTTCTTTTGAGTTTTTTGATCATAGTGAGATTGCTGCTGACTGTACCCACTGATAACACTGATCTTGACATGATGCTTTCAATGAAAATAATCGTTCTGTTTTTTTAGAGTAGCAGTAATCATTTTACTTACTCTGGTTGTCTGTATGATTGGCCTGCTTTGTCACATGCGTTGAAGGATGGTCATCTGTTGCACTCAGCCCTGAAGATAAAAAGATGAACATTAAAAGTTTGACTTATAGTGCACAACTGTCGCTTTGCTTTAAAGTGCAAAAACTAGAACAAAGTCTTGCAATCTGCTGTAAGCCGAGCTTAAAATTAGGCAGAAGCGAGTAAAAAAAAAGTAGTGAGTACACTCAAAAATTGCTTTTGCTGCTTATTCAAACTACTTATTTAAAATGAGCTGAAACAACACAAGACTTAAGGTTTGTTTAGGACAACTTAATTGTTTTATGTTCTATCCACTTAAATTTGTAAAAACAATTAAGTTATCTTAATTTGTGTTGTGACAACATGGAGGAATTGTGTGGAACCCATCACTGTAAACATTCTTGGTTCCACGTAAATAATTTGTGTCGGGATAACCTGAAGAAATTATGTTAACTTGTATGTTTTTACAAATTAAAGTGTACTGAACACAAAACGATGAAGTTGTGCCCAAAAAACCCAAGAATTGTGTTGTTTCAGCTCATTTTAAATATGTAGTTTGAACAAACAACAAACATATTTTTTGAGTGCATGAAACACTTGCCAGTTGGCCAGTAACCTTTGTACAAATTGTAGCAATACTTGAGAACGCAATATGATTTAGTGTGGTTGTTAAAATGCTAAATCTTTGTTGCAGTTATACACTCAAAAATATATTTTTTGTTGTTTGCTCACTACTGCTTATTTAAAATGAGCTATAACAACACAGTTCTTGAGATATCGTTGGGACAATCTAATTGTTTTATGTTTAATCCACTTAAATTTGTAGAAATTAATAAGTTAGCCTAATTCCTTCATGTTGTCCTAACACAAATCGATTGTGTGGAACCCACCATTTTTTACAGTAAATAAATACAGTGTCAAATAAATATGTAAAAAAATATTGGGTTCCACACAACTGATTTGTGTTGGGACAACATGGAGTTAAGTTAACTTATTAAGTCTTGGAGATTTAAATGGATTTAACATAAAACAATTAAGTTGTTGCAAAAAACCCTCAAGAATTCTGTTCTTTCAACTCATTTAAAATAAGTAGTTTGAACAAACAGCACCGTCATTTTAATATGCGGCACTGTAATCTTTACACACAATAACTGAGTTTCCAGTGTTCGGTCTCTGCAGTTTGAGTCATATAAGTGTGCTTTTTGGAAAACAGTTTTAAAATCTGCTGTTAACAAAAAGCATTTCAAAATGAAAAGTTTCCCTGAGGTGTTCATGTGGCTTGAATTCATTAAAGCATACAATTGAAGAAAATATAGCATTAGACCTATTGAAATGCTTTTCTTAAAACATAGCTCCTTGTTAATGAATGAACTCCATAAATGACTATTATGAAAATCTTGTGATATCATTTGTTTTCCCTATTGCTTTTCGCTCAAATAGTACATCATGAACAAAAGCAAAAAAAAAACAAAACTTTTAAGTATTACGTTTTAAAATTCCACCACTGTTAAAGAAGTAAATATTAATGATAATGAATAAAACACAAATATTTCGTGCTAATATTTTTAATGCAATAATGCACTTTTTTTGTGGATGGTAAATAAATGTTTCTCGAGTCAACAATTTGCAGTTTGCGGTTAGTTTTAGACCAGAGGTGACCAAAGTAGGCCCCACAGGCCAAAGTTGTCCCATGGTAAGCTTTGTTTTGGCCCACCATCCCATCTATAAAGATAATAAGAAAACAAGGGAGAATGATACGGAGTTAGCCTGCCTTTGACAGAGACCGCCATTTCAAATTTCATGTAACCTTTTGTTTCTTTGTTTAAAGATACAAAAACTGCCAACAAAATGAAATATTTGATTTCATCGTTGTAAATGAATCAGACTTTTAAAATGTAAATACTGTCACTTGACAGATAGAGGACAATGCACAAGACATCGGTAGGCCCACACGGAAGTCTAGTACTATTTACTTGTGTAAATGTATATTTTTTCAGTTTTTAAATGAATTTCATTAATATTATTGACTATATGAAAATGTCTGCATGATTTATTTAAAATACAGTTTGTAAAGTAATACTTTCTGTCTTTTAGTAGAGATATTATATGAGAGACTTTCTTTGTTTACCAAATAAGTGGATCTAATTGGATTAGCATTGTGAACATTAAATACAAGTTAAAAAGTGTTATTTTTTATTTCATATATTAAGTTTTTCCCTACAATACTCACAAAATCTCTCTGCATAAATAAAGCAGGCGGTTTACAAAATTCTGCACAGAAATAGCAAAAAATGTCAGCAGATTTTGTCTATCCCTAGACATCGGCGAGCAAATCAAAGCAAAGGCAGGAGCAGCTCGACTAGTGTATTCATCATTGAACTCGATTGTGTTATAAATGGGATTGTTTATGTTTTTACTTTATCATTTGTAACATTTTATAATGAACTTAGTACTGCATCATTACTTAATATGTTTTAAAACAACATTTTTTTGTTCTTTTTAAATATTAGCAAATAAATTAGGAAATTATCCATGGCTAATTTAACATAAAACGGTTTGGTATATTCAACTTCGGCCCACAGCCCTCAATCAAGTTTGGTTTTTGGCCCTTTAAAAGAAAAAAATTGGGCACCCTGTTTTAGACTCTCTGTTCATCAGAAGTCTGCAAGAAAAATAATTATCAAAGACAACTGCAACGTAGTACAAGGTGCATAAAAAAAGTTCATGTTTTGCAAAACCTATGCATAATGCTTGATGTTGATTAATGTTGGAAGGCTGTCACGTTTACTACATTTAAAGTACACAACATAATGCAAGTCAAAATAGCCTGCTGTTTGACATGTATGAAGTAGGCATTTCGATTGCATTTACAATATGCGTGAGGCTGTAAGATGAAATATGTAAGTTACCTCATAATAAATTACAGTCTGAATTATTAGCCCCCCTTTGAATTTTTTCTTTTTAAAATATTTCTCAAATGATGTTTAACAGAGCAAGGAAATTTTTACAGTATTTCTGATAATATTTTTACTTCTAGAGAAAGTTTTGTTTTATTTTAGCTAGAATAAAAGCAGTTTAAATAAATAAAGAAAACATTTTAAGGTCAAAATTATAGCCCCTTTAAGCTATATATTTTTCCAATAGTCTACAGAACAAACCATCATTATACCATAACTTGCCTAATTACCCTAACCTGCCTAGTTAACCTAATTAACCTAGTTAGGCATTTAAATGTCACTTTAAGCTGAATAGAAGTGTCTTGAAAAATATCTAGTAAAATATTATTTACTGTCATCGTGGCAAAGATAAAATAAATCAGTTATTAGAGATGAGTTATTAAAACTATTATGTTTAGAAATGTGTTGAAAAAAACTCTCTGTTAAACAGAAATTGAGGAAAAAATAACCAGGAGGGCTAATAATTCACGGGGCTAATAATTCTGACTTCAACTGTATATCCAATTTGCAGTAGTCATTTATAACTATACGACTTCTTTAAAACGTGCTGTGTTAACACTGAGTTAATAAAAGTGCTTCGAGTCATGTATTTCAACACAGCATGGTAAACTAAATGAATTTCTTCATCTGTCAAACAGTGGAAAGTCTATGCCAACACTTATTCATAGACAAAAAGGCCAAAAAGGTCACTGTATGAAATTAATTCAGAAAAACTGCATTTGTGACTAACCAGTATATTCTCAGAGTATCTAAAAATATTTGATACCTCACAGAATGGCATGATGTCCATTTGAACGTAATTACTTTTCAAAAAATTAAATAGGTGTTTTTTTAAAAAATGGCTACATGTTATTTAAAGGGATAGTTCACCCAAAATAAAAAATTCTGTTATCATTTAATTGCTTGTTCTTAACATGTTTGAGTTTCTTTTTTCTTTTTTTTGTTGATTACAAAGAAAGGTACACAGAAGAATGTTTGCAAAAGAACATTGACATTCATAGTATTTTTTGGTTCTACTATGGCTGCTTTTTTTGCCAGTATTCTTCATAATAACTTGTCTAGTGTTCAACAGAAGAAATAAATTCATAGCCGTTTAAAACCACTTGAATTTAAGTAAATGATGAGGAAATATTCATTTTATAGTGGACTATATATAAAAGCAGAACACCAGTCAAACAAGTATAAATTGAAAAAGTAATTACTTACATAAATTTGTGTAAGCTTAATTACTAAATAACAAATTTGACTATGATATTTAAAGAACACTGGGAAAATCAGCAAACATTTACTCAGAATAACAGCTATTTTATATAGATACAATTTGTACACTCTATTTCCGTCCGGATCCTCTGTGCCTTGCGCTCTTTATAGCACAAAGCACTAAAGAGAAATAATAACATATTTCCTAATCTATTATTGAAACAGGGCTCATAAATGCCTGCTTATAATATTTGTAGCTTGTTCTGCACAATCTAAATGAACTCCATATATAGTCAGCAACTGACTATGAGAAACATTATGCAACATACATAAATATATTTAAGACAGCAAATGCATTTTGACTTACAAATTAAGTCTTCCTCCTTCATTCAATCTCCTGTGAAGTTCAGCTCATTTATAGCAGTGTACATTGAAGTGCATAAACGAATCGCTGATTGTGTTGTAATGAACCAAGGCGTCACTGTACTTTCTTTTGTCACTTAACAAAATGCATTCATATTGCATTGTGCAGCATTAGTTAAACTGAGCTTTGTTTAACCACAAAGCGTGTCTTACACATCAAGTCTTTTGTAGAAAGTGCACATTTGATTTTCCATCTATGACATTTATAGGTTAAATGGATTGTGCAATGCCGTTTGAGAGTGGCACAACCTTTCTGCTCAAGTATCATCACTGACTTGATAAAGTAACCGTTAGGTCCTTGATAGCTTTAAAAATAATAATAAATACTTTAGAAACCCCTTCTGCCAAAACAAAGCATACATCAGAACCTTTTTTTACCTTGAGACAAAGGCAAAGCCTGGAAAAGCACACAGAGCAGCAGCAGAGGCATCTCTCAGTCAGTCAGTCAGCCACAGATCAGAGTTGGTCCTGACAGAGAGCTACTCTGACTGAAGAGCGTGACCTGCACCTTCAGCCTTTGGGGTTTGTGCAGTTGCTGCATGTGGTTTCCACTACGGGGCGAATTTGAGCATCATACCTCACGAAAGCACTCACTACCACAAACACACACCCTATTTTGCTACTGTCACAGCAGGTCAAGTGTACATGCTTGCAGTATTAAGTTCCTTGAAATTGTGTACTCGCCGATACAGAGTACCGATTCCTATAATTCTTAGATTTGGTTTCAATGAAAGTGCAATTAATATGAAAGGAGGTTTTATTTCTTTGCCTGTAACAAGGATGAACACAAAAATCTTTAACAGAAGGCTACCATCATCTCACAATGTTTCTGAGTTTTTTCATCCTTCCGACTGAGATCGTTCTTCTGAAGTAATCTAGGAAGACTTTCAGTGCTGTGAATAGTGCATCCTTTTAGTGCTGACACCCCATCTGCTGAAAAAAATATGTAAAATAATTAAAATATATATATTTTTTTTACAGTGTAGGCTTCTCTGAAACGATTAATATTTCGCAAACCAGTTTGCGCTTTGACGCTGAAGCATATATAGCGGACTTGTTTTGAAGCACTTCACCTCTGTTATTCGTTGTTCTTGTATTTTTTGTAGATAACTGACCAACAAAACATACATTAAATTAAGATACAAATTATACCAAACCAATAGGAGTACGAGTATTTTAATTTGTGTACTCGCCGATACGGAGTACCGATTTCAATAATTCTTTGATTTGGTTTCAAATGAAAGTGCAATAAATTTGAAAAGAGGTTTTATTTCTTTGCCTGTAGCAAGGATGAACACAATCTTTAACAGAAGGCTATTGCAAGTCAGAAACATACACACAATTGTTGATAACGCTGTAAATTGACAGACCTTATCGATTACTGATTAAACATGGACATTTAAAGGATAAGTTATCCTTGCTCTGACACGCGTCCACAGCTTCACACATTACATAATCAAGTGTGTGCAGTTTACATTAACTTATGAAGTCACTCTCTTGACATTGCATATTGAGGACGCATAAAACCCTGTTATGCGCGGTTCTTGGTTATGTTCGCGAGTCCTGCCGTTAATCAGCAAATCAAGTAATCAAAAAATAGGCTACATGATGTTTAACTATGGGTGGGTCGTGGGTGAATAAGATCAATAGTTAGTTGTGCAAACTTTGACTACTTTCTCTAAAATCTTAAAATGTTTTAAGCGATTTTATCTTGACGGACTGCCACAAAAATGCATGCTCTCATTTTTAAAATTGTGCTACCATCATCTCACAATGAGTTTTCTCATCCTTCTGACTGAGGGATCAATTTTCTGAAATAATCTGGGAATACTTTCAGTGTTGTGAATAGGGGATTGAAACTGAAACTGACAGGCACAATGGATGATTTTTATTTGTCATTAACAATGAAAACTGTTTAATATACACTATAAAAATCAGTTCCCCTTCGGGAGGGGAACTTCAATGCTATGTGGAAACTTCCACTATGGGGGATTTCATTAAGAAAGCCAATCATCTGAAAGAGTATGTAAACGGGCCAATGAAATGCCAATGAGTTGGCAGCTTCAGCTTGCGCACCTGATGCTCGTTGCAATCAATTTGCTATAAGAGCACAGCACGCGCAAAGCCAAGCATCATTTTCACTTCAGAGACTTCAACAGCCTTCTGAGAGAGTCGATGAGGGTTCCTCCAGCTGAGTTTCAGACAGAGAGTGAACGAGAGCGATCTCCCGGTCCGGAGTGTGTGACACGCAGCGGCAGACGGTCGAGCTGGGTTTCTCCCTTGCCTGGCGTCCTTTGGGTCCGGTCCTCCAGAGCGGTATGTATTGTTGCGAATTTCCTAAAAGAGCAACACGGTCGTGCAGCACGTCTTTTTCAAGACTTCGCTCCGACTGTGCGTTTATGGATGCGGTGGTTTCCTGTCCTCGGATGATGGGCACGAGCACTGCGTTTCATGTCTGGGGGTCCAGCATGTTAATGCGGTGCTCGCGGGCAGTGCATGCCATCACTCGGTGGCATGTCTGTTGCGCAGTTAAGATCGCGGTTCGCTCTTGCAAAAGAGCCACCCACCCCAGTTGTCCCCCGCTCCGCGGTGGGCACTCGGGCAGATCTGAGGGTTACAGTGAGAGTAAATCTGCCGCCCTCGGGCTTGTGGACCTCTCGCTCCTCCACGCGCTCCATCCAAGCTTCGAGTGAGAGAAGCGATCCATCTTCGGATGGCCGCCCTCTCACTTGATGACACCGAGACTCAGATGTCCACCGCTGCATCGGAGGCTGGGCTGTCATGCTCTGATGAAAGATTTTCCCCCCCTCCGCTCCCTCCCCTCGGGACCGAGCGCAGCGGCGGCCGATCTTGAAACAGGCATGATAACCGTGCTTTCCTGGGCTGTTTCGGTTGTGGGTCTGGAGATGGTTTATCCCCCAGCCCGTCTGGCCCGTTCGGCGACACCGTTGGTGGATTCACCCAGGAATTCACGGCGGTGCAGTCGGATACGATAGACCATCCATCGGCGGGGATGTAAGACCGCTCCCCCCCGCCGAACCATCCACATCCACTGCTTGTTGCTGAGAGCGCCCGTCTACGAGTGCTGCTCCGCCCCCGCCTGCGCCTCTGGCCAGCGGCAGCGCCGAGCACCTCACAGGCAACCAGTGCTCCCCGTCCCAGAGTGCCGTTAAGTCCGGTTAACGGACCGCAAAGCGCTCCTGAGACGGGCCATCTGGAGAAGAGGGAACCTGCTTTCTCCCCGGTGGGGGGCCGGGCTCCTCAGAGAGAGCATTTTTCCCTTCCCTGGATGTGATAGCCCGAATACTGCCAGTCTGGGACGCGATAAAAAGCCTTTCAGCTCGCAGGATCGGTGCACTTCGCCAGTGGCTCACGGGGTCTGGGAGGACGGTCTCCTTTCTCTCACACCTCCAGCCCTCCCCTCCGGAGTCTGGGTGTAAGGTGAGTGAATCTCTCGCCTCCAGCTCTTTCGCGGGACCCCAGCGCTCCCCGGATCAGCACTCCTACTCCGCGCTGCCCCACTGCTGGTACGTCAACGATTGTAGTGATGCAGTCATTAGCGAGAGCTCTGCCTGCCTGGTTAGCGCGGGCCAGCCCTTCGCGGTGGCTCATATGCACGATCAGACTCGGCTACGCGATTCAATTCACGAACGGCCTCCCAAGTTCACGGGTGTGTTTCTCACCAGGGTCAGCCCTGTGCCCACCCCTGTCTTGCGAGAGAAGATTACTGTCCTTCTGGCGAAGGATGCAATCTAACCGATCCCTCCAGCTGAGAAAAAGAGCAGTGGGCTATGGCCAATTCCAGATCTGCGCGTTTTGAACCGCTGTCTGCACAAGCTGCCGTTCAAAATGCTTATGCAGAAGCGCATCCTCTGGTGCGTTCGTCCTCGGGATTGGTCTGCAGCAATAGACCTGAAGGACGCGTACTTCATGTCTCCATATTCCACGCCACCGTCAGTTTCCGCGGTCTGCGTTGAGATTGAGCCTGGCAGTACAAGTCCTCCCCTTCGGGTTCTCTCTGTCTCCGCGGGTCTTCACCAAGCTCGCGGAGGGGGCCCTCGCGCCCCTTCGGCTCGCGGGCATCCGCATACTCAATTCTCTTGGTGACTGACTGATTTTAGCCCTCTCTCGGGAGCAATTGATTATGCACAGAGACAAGGTGTTCCAGCACCTCCACCTATTGGGGTTTCAGGTCAACCGAGAAAAGAGCAAACTCGCCCCCGGGCAGAGGATCTCTTTTCTCGGGTTGGAGCTGGACTCGGTCACCATGACAGCGCGCCTCTCCTGAGAACGCGCTCCGCTAATGCTGAACTGTCTGAGAGAGTTAGACAGCAAAATAGTGGTCCCACTGAAATCTTTCAGAGGCTCCTGGGGCATATGGCATCCGCAGCCGCTGTCACGCTGCTCTGATTGCTCCATATGAGACCACTTCAGCACTGGCTTCACGATCGAGTCCCCAGACGCGCATGGCACGCGAGCACACACCGGGTGACTGTCACTACGCTGTGTCGCCGCGCCCTCAGCCCCTGGAACGATCCCTCGTTCCTACAGGCCTGAGTGCCTCTAGGACAGGCGTCCAGAAATATTGTCGATTTGACAGATGCTTTCCAGCACGGGCTGGGGGGCCGTGTGTTGCGGGCATGCAGCCACGGGCTTGTGGAAAGGAACCCAGGTGCATTGGCATATCAATCGCCTAGAGCTGTTGGCAGTGTTCCTCGCTCTCCGCCGTTTTAT
Organism: Danio tinwini; assembly: GCA_903798205.1. NCBI lineage: Eukaryota > Metazoa > Chordata > Actinopteri > Cypriniformes > Danionidae > Danio > Danio tinwini. Next base: position 24,743,711 of record CAIGQZ010033112.1, read on the forward strand.
CGGTGCTGGAGCGAAAACGCGTGCTGGTCAGGAAGGACAGTACGGTGGCGGTGGCGTATATCAACCGCATGGGGGTATCCGCTCTCGCCGCATGTCTCAGCTCGCCCGCCGTCTGCTCCCCCGGAGTCATACGCGGCGCAATCGCTGCATTCCATTTTTCCCCACCGAGCTCAACCGTGCAGCCATCCGCTCTCACGGCAGTTTCGCCTGGGAAAATGGGGACTCCTCCCCCGACTGGCCAGCTGTTATGGGCTGCGCCTTTCTCTCTAACTCAGAGATTCGTGCGCTCTCGCTTGAGTTCCCCACTTGGCGAACCCTGTAAAGTCCACTGGCTTACAGCTGGCCCCGGGGCGTGCGTAATACGCATTTCTCCAGTGAGCCTACTCGCACAGATACTGTGTAAAGTCAGGGAGGTCGAGGAACAGCTCTCGTATTGCGCCTCTCTGGCCCAATCGGACCTGCTTTTTACTCTCCTCATGATGGCCCCTCCCTGGCACATCCCCTGGAAACAGGGGACAGGCACCGTTTGGCACCCGCACCCAGATCTATGCCTCACGTACAGTTCATAGATGGAGTGCGGAGGACTTAGGTGACCTACCGATTAGGTGGTTAACACTGTCACTCAGGCTGCGCACCCTCTACGAGGCATGCCCATGCCCTGAAGTGGAGTCTATTCGCTGTGTGGTTAACTTTTTTCCCCTAGAAGGAAACCCCGAACATGCCAGATCAGAGTGATGCTATCCTCCTTCAGTTGACTGGAGCTAAGGCTGTCCCTTCCACTCTGAGGGGTTGGCGTTACGATCATCCCCGTTCTAAGGATGCGGCGATGGCGGCGCGCTGGGAAGTATCGTCTCATCATCCAGTTCCCAGAGGCGCGAGACATGAACATAAATTATTCCTGTTTCCCTCTCATACCCACTTGGAGATCTCTTTTAGGAGAGATCTGCTCGATCACTCGACTCAGTATCTTAAGATTTCTGTCCAGGTAGACAGCTCTGCTGGTCGCGTTCGCATCGGCCAAATGGGTGGGTAACTGGGGGCATTTTCGGTCAGCGAAATGTGCCAGCGTGTTGGGCCGGCCCACTCTCACGTTTACCTGAGACCCCCGCTCACCTAGGTGCTCTAGGTTCCTACAGCATTCTTTCAGCTATGTAGTGAACCTGCAAGCGATGCCAACGGAGGAGGCAGACCCAGCCCCTTTATTTGCTGCGTCCTTCGCGCATTGCGTATTATACGGACCGTACTCAGCTCTTTTATCTGTTACAGTGATCGGCAGAAGGGAAGTGCCGTATCCAAACAGAGGTTGGAACATATCCACTGAACCATGAATGCCATCTCCCTCGCTCATCTGAGCCAGGGCGAGCCGTGTCCCCCAGGAATGAGAGCGCGCTCCTCGAAGCACGCATCCTTTGGGCGTTAGCACGCGGCGCCTCTCTAACAGACACTGTAGAGCTGCGGGCTGGGCGACACCTTGCGAGATTTATTAATCTTGAGGGGAGCCGATTTCCTCGCGGTAAATGAGAAATTCAGTTAGGTGTTGTAAAAAGCTTGCTGCGCCATTCTCTCTAACACGGAGATACGTGCGCTTTTTCGCTCTGTCAGTAAAGTTCCCCGCTGGCGAACCCTGCAGATACTTCTCCGAGGCCCCCAGCATCTGACTCAGCGGAGGAGTCAGGCGCTGGCCTGTTACGTTATTGGTCTGCCCGCTGGTCAGCCCGTGTTCTGGGTATAGGTGCCCGCTATGTGCGATCCCCACAAGGCGATCCCATATGCTTATACTGCCACGGTGCAGTCCCCCCTCACAGGCGGACCCGTGTCTTCCCTTACCGCTAACCATCTTATATTCATATGCGTACTCCCCCTTCTTAGGGCTAGTCCATATGCTCTCTCGCCACTAGTCTCCCCACTTGGGTAGCAGGTGGCCTCCGCAGCGTTCTCCCTATCGGGACTGCACGCTCCCCAACGTACTGTCGTATTAAATTCCTAGAAATTATTCTAGACGCATTTGCGGCTCCCGAAAAATATATCTAAATCCATAAATCTTCTGTTGAAGTGGGATAAGTAAGGGCCAGTGAACACGTTGGAAGACCGCGCCTCTGGTGACGCAGGTGTGCTCACGCTCTCTTTTGCCTGGCAAACCTCTCATAGGGGGCGAAGGTAAGGTTCAATAATTATGGCGTTTTCCAAACATTTCCCCATAGTGGAAGTTTTCACATAGCATTCCACATCCCCTCCCGAAGGGGAACGCTCCGGTTACTAAGGTAACCCTCGTTCCCCGAGGGGGGGAACGGAAATGCTATGTTCCTTCGCCATAATGATTGCCCCTTAGCTGTTGAGGTGAAAGTCTCTTCCGCTAAAAAATGATGCTTGGCTTTGCGCGTGCTGTGCTCTTATAGCAAATTGATTGCAACGAGCATCAGGTGCGCAAGCTGAAGCTGCCAACTCATTGGCATTTCATTGGCCCGTTTACATACTCTTTCAGATGATTGGCTTTCTGAATGAAATCCCCGATAGTGGAAGTTTCCACGTAGCATTTCCGTTCCCCCCCTCGGGGAACGAGGGTTACCTTAGTAACCGGAGCGTTCCCCTTCGGGAGGGAACTTCAATGCTATGTGGAAAAACTTCCACTCTGGGGATTTCGTCAGAATCCAATCATCTAAAAGAGTATAAAAACGGGCCAATGAAAGGCCAATGAATTGACGGCGTCAGCGTGCACAGCTGTCTTCAATAACAATTAGCTTGGCATAAAAGCCCAGCATGTGCTCAGCAACAGCATCCTTTTCGCTTTCAGAGCCTTTCATGAGCATCTTTCTTTGAGGGAATCTCCAACCTGTGTCTATAGAGGGAGATCGAGAAGCAGCTTCTCCCGGTCCAGAGCGTGTATACGCAGTGGCAGATGGTCGAGCTGGGTTGTTCTCCCTTGCCTGGCGTCCTTTGGGTCCGGTCCTCCAGGAGCGGTACGTATATAGAAAGCAAGTTTCCTAAAAGAGCAACACGGTTGCCGACCGTGCGTTTCTGGTTGCGGTGGTTTCCTGTCCCCGAATGATGGGCACGAGCACTGCGTTTCATGTCTGGGGGTCCAGTATGTTAATGCAGTGCTCGCAGGCAGTGCATGCCGTCATTGTGATGTCATGTCTGCTGCGCAGTAAAGATTGCGGCTCGCTCTTGCAAAAGAGCGACCCATCCCAGTTATCCCAGGACCTCTCACTCCTTCACGCGCTCCATCCAAGCTTCAGGTGAGAGAAGTGCTCCATCCTCGGAATTTGCTCTTTCCCCGCTGGAGGGCAAGCCACTTGCAAGGAATCTGCCTGCCTGGTCAGCACAGGCCAGCCCATTGCAATGGCTCATCCACGCGATCAGACTCGGCTACGTGATTTAGTTCACGAAATGGCCTCCCAAGTTCACAGGTTTGTGTTTCGCCAGGGTCAGCCCTGTGTCCGCCCTGTCTTGCGAGCGGAGATTGCTGTCCTCCTGGCGAAGGATGTAATCAAGCCGATCCCTCCAGCAGGGATGAAGAGCGGGTTTTACAGCCCGTACTTCATCATACCCAAAAAAACGGTGGGCTACGGCCAATCCACGATCTGCGCAATTGAACCGCTGGCTTCACAAGCTGCCTTTCAGAATGCAACCTCCAGTGCATTCATCCTCGGGATTGGTCTGCAGCAGTAGACCTGATGGACGTGTACTTTCATGTCTCCATACTTCCACGCCACCGTCAGTTCTGCAGTTTGCGTCTGAAGTCGAGCCTGGCAGTACAAGTCCTCCCCTTTTGGCTCTCTCTGTCTCCACTGGTTTCATCAAGCTCACGGAGGGTGCCCTAGCTTCGGCTCGCGGGCATCCGCATACTCAATTGTCCCAGTGACTGGCTGATTTCAGCGTGCTCGTGGGATTACACACAGAGACAGGGTGTTTCGGCACTTCAACCTATTGGGGCTTCAGGTCAACCGAGAAAAGAGCAGCCTCGCCCCCGTGCAGAGCAACTCTTTTCTCGTGTTGGAGCTGAACTCAATCACTATGACTGATGCTGGCCTGTCTGAGAGAGTTCGACAGGAAACTGTGGTCCCACTGATATTATTTCAGAGGCTACTGGAGCATATAGCATCCGCAGTCGCTGTCTCGTCGCTCGGATGCTCCATATGTGACCACTTCAGCATTGGCTTCACGTTTGGGTCCCAAGACACGCATGGCACGTGAGCGCTCACCGGGTGACTGTCACTCCGCTGTGTCACCACGCCCTCAGCCTCTGGATGGACCCTGTGTTTCTACAGGCCCGCGGGCCTCTAGAACAAGTGTCCAAGCATGTCGTCATTTGACGGATGCTTCCAGTATGTGCTGGGGGACCTTGTGTTGCGGGCATGCATAGCGGACTTGTTTTTAAGCACTTCACCTTTGTTATTAATTGTTCTTGTTGTATTTTGTAGATAACTGACCAACAAAACATACATTAAAATTAAGATAAATTATACCAAATGAAACTCGTTTCAAAATGATAATTTTTCCAAGACAAATATAAGAAGTGTATATTTTTGTTCGAGCCTGTCTTACATCTGTGCGGGTGGATGGCTTAATGGAAAAATAAGGATTTAATTAATGTGCCACTGTAAATTGTTGCATCACAGACCTCTGTCATATAGGCCTATTTGCTATATTTCCAATAGAGCCTGTGTTGTATATTTTGTAGATGGTAAAACAATATTTATAGCCGGTATATTTTCTTGATTCAACAATTTGTTGTTTCAGCTGCTTTTAAATAGGTAGTTTGAACAAGCAGCTGTCATTTTTGATTGTGGTCTTAAGGATATCTACAAGCTAGTGTGCAACATAACAGTGGCAAAATCGCATTTAGAAGATATAAATGTCAAAAGCTTGCAGCTTGTCACTTCCGCCTAAATGGATCAATTATTTTTTTGACATCACCTCATACTTCAGTTTCATAATCAAGTCTTAACCAATCAAATGCTCTCTAGTATCTGACATGCCCCTCCCCCTTCAAGATGCTTCTCATTTGCTTTTCATTTGTTGCGCTTGAGCTCAACCACTCTCACTGGCAGATCTGTGATAAAACACTTTTTTAAAAAAGAGGAGCTACTATATGCTCTGCACTGTCTTCATGTTTTAGTTGAGAAAGACTGAATAAAACTTTCACATTTTAAAAACACTTCACAGGATCCTTTAAGCGTTTTCTTCATTCTATATGTCTTCAAAAATATTTTCCAGCACACAATGGAGTCGTTTAGATTCTCTTATTAGTTTTGTAACTATGCCTTTTTTTCACCTTTTCATTTCCCTTTAGTTCATTTTGGACTTCTATTGAGGTCTTTGAGTAGTTAAACAAAACGCTCCAGCTAAGCAGAATCGATTAGGCATTCATCATCAAGCCCAATTCATCATTCGTCAGTCCGTCATTGGCCCGGCGTGCAATTAATATACTGAAAGGACAATGAATACAGCTGTCTGTAGATGAATCGTCTATTATCTGCAAGCCTAAATTATCAGAAACAGTGTTCAAGTTTAAGACGTCAACACGGACCCCTCCTGTTCTCTCTACGGCCTCCGGTTAAAGCAAAAGCAACCTTATTTTGCTGGTTATTTGGAGTTAATAGTGCTCATCATTGTCCGAAAATGTTGCTATTTTCTGACAAGGGAGCAGGAAAAATAGCTAAATGAAAATAATAATATCCTTCTAGCTAAATAAATAGGCTTCTAAAATGGAGGGGAAAAGGTTTCCCACAGCTTTTGTTGTTGACATCAAAGACCATGTGTCCAATCAAATGTTTTTTCATGTAAATTCATCTGCCATTGAGTACAAGCCAGGCAAATAGGCAGACGCCAATATAGGATATACCTTCATCTTTACAAACCATGCTTAAAGTGAAAAGAAAACACAACTTAACTGAAAATAACAATGTTTGTGCAAACAGGAGTGCATTTTGTGGGGTTAGTTGTACTAACGGACATGAGTATGACATCAACATTTAAATTTCAGTAGTACAGAAGCCAAATCTTGGTTCATTTTTCCTATATTTTAAGCTGGCCATATTTTACATATTGTTGGAACCTTGTATGATAAGGATCAAGAAATATGTTCATACATAGCGGCACGGTAGCTCAGTGGTTAGCACTGTTGCTTCATAGCAAGAAGGTTGCTGGTTCAGTTGTATCAGCTGGACCAGTTGGCATTTCTGTGTGGAGTTTTCATGTTCTCCTCGTGTTCGCATGGGTTTCCTCCGGGTGCTTCAGTTTCCACCACAGTCCAAAGACATATGCTATAGGTGAATGGAATAAACTAAATTGGCTGTAGTGTACAAGTGCGTGTGAATGCAAGTGTATGGGTGTTTCCCAGTACTGGGTTGCGGCTGGAAGGGCATTCGCTGCGTAAAACATGTGATGGAATAGTTGGCGGTTCATTCCACTGTGGCAACCTCTGAAATAAAGACTAAGCCGAAGGAAAATGAATGAATGAAATGTATTGTTCATTGTTTGTTCATTTTAGTAAATGCATTAACTAATACAAGCTTATTGTAAAGTGTTACCCAAGTAATACCCCCAGTGCCCCTTCATTATAGCCACAAGAGGGCATCATTTAGCTATTCAAACCTGCATTGGCTTACAGACATATAAAGTATCATCATGTAGCGAACCAAGCTTATGTCGTTATCAGTGTCTGAATATGTGTTTACATCCTATTAATTCATGACATCAGCTGATTGAGACACACCCCATGTAAACAACACATCAATACACTAAATTATATACTTATAACACCTTAGCAACAACATAGCAACACACTAACCACACAGCAACCCACACTTTGAAAATAAAAGTAACACCCTAAAACAATCAGAACACGCTTTATCACAGCACCGAGACTAGTCTACTAATAATCTAATCACTGCTCGTTGAGATGTTCAGTTGGTCAAAATGATTAGCCCAAGTTATATTAAATGGTTAAATTTTGACAGTGATTATTATAATATTTTATCTTCTGGAGGAAGTTTTATTTGTTTTATTTCAGCTAGAATAAAAGCAGTTTTTAATTTTAATAAAAATAAACAAAAAACATTTTAAGGTCAAAATTATTAGCCCCCTTAAAAATTATTTTTTGATTGTCTACAGAACGAACCACCGTTAAACAATGACTTGCTTATTTACAATAACTTTTGTAACTTTTTGCCTTTGATTTGCACTTTAAGCTGAATACAAAGATATACAAAGAAAAGCAAAGATAAAATAAATCAGTTATTAGAAATTAGTTAAAACTATTATGTTTAGAAATGTGTTGAATCTTCTTACTGTTAAACAGAAATTGGGCAAGCATTATACAGTGGGGCTAATAATACAGGAAGGTTAATAATTCTGACAACTGTATATCAATGTAGTACTTAAGTTGGACAAAAGAAGCTGTAAAGAAGACCATTACAATGTGTTACCACTTCTAAACGTATTCCAAGATAAAACTCTTTAAACCACATACATGCATATATACAGTTGAAGTCAGAATTATTGGCCCCCCTGAATTATTAGCCTCGTTTATATTTTTTCCCCGTTTTCTGTTTAACAGAGAACTGATTTTTTTCAACACATTTTTAAACATAATAGTTTTATTAACTCATCTCTAATAACTGATTTATTTTATCTTTGACATGATGACAGTAAATAATATTTTACTATACATTTTTCAAGACACTTCTATACAGCTTAAAGGGCAATTTAAAGGCTTAACTAGGTTAATTAGGTTAACTATTAGGCAAGTTATTGTATAATGATGGTTTGTTCTGTAGACTATTGAGAAAAAAAAGTAGCCTAAAGGGGCTAATAATTTTGTCCTTAAAATGGTGTTTAAAAAATTAAAAACTGCTTTTATTCTAGTTGAAATAAAAACAAATAAGACTTTCTCCAGAAGAAAGAATATTATCAGAGATACTGTGAAAATTTCCTTGCTCTGTTAAACATCATTTGGGAAATATTTAAAAAAGAAAAAAAAATTCAAAGCGGGGCTAATAATTCTGACTTCAACTGTATATATTACCTAGTTGTTAACTCTGTAAAACTGTCGCAAATCAAATTTTTAAAAATGTAACCTTTCACATGGACTGAAAGTGTGATGGTCTAACCATATTTTTTTACTCGCATACACGTTGCAGATCTATTCCAGAGAGTGCATCAACCCACAGAATGAACTGAGCATCATGAGGTGGTGTGGCTTAGTGGGTAAATACCCAGGCTGGTTAGCCCACGTTTGACCTCACAAAGGCTGAACGTTAGTACATTTGTTTGGCATGGGTAAATTAATCATGAACAAAATCATGAACAAAAGTCTCTGAAGAAGGAACCAAATCAAAGAGACTCTTCTGACTTGGGCCAAAAAGCAAAGACAAAACATATTAAAAATAGTTTGTGCTGGTGAAACCTAAATTCAGTTCTTCCACTAGTTTAATGTACAACAATAAGGGAATGCTCTAGTGTTATTTGATTTCAAGTTATGAAAACAAAGGCTATCCATTACTTATCATCTGTATTTTTGATTTCAGGTGAACTGCTGTGTCAGTCCTAGAAAAGATGATTTGTTGGTCAAAACTGTTGAGATCAAAAGCAGTGTTGGGGGTGCACGTAAAATTGGGAGTTACGTAATAATATTACTTTCCTAAAGAGTAAAGTAACGCATTACTTAAAAAAAAATAAAAATATTTGAGTTACTTTCTAGTTTAATTAATTAGCTTTTAAAAAATAAATTGCTGCATTAAAGTAGTCACAATGAATCGCGCATTCAATGAGAGAATGTGTTCATTATTTTGAACGCATCAAAGAAAAGGAAAATGGGATAACCTTAATGGATAGTGATTTTTACTTAAGACAAATAGTACAAAAGTAGCAAACACATAGCTTTAAACTTTCAATAATCTGTATATACGGCATGTATAGCTCTGTGGTAAGGAAGTTCTCAGATAACATTATCCTAAAATATTATTTTTATGTGTGTTTTTAAAGGTAAATGTAGGTTGTACAGTATACAGTGTGTTGTTAATTGCAGAACACCTCTGTTAAAAATAAAGAAAAGAAAAAAAAAACAAATTCCAAGTCAGAAAAAGTAATGCAAAAGTAACTCAAAAGTAACATAACACATTACTTACCATAAAAAATAACTAAGTAATGCAACTCCTCTTTTGGGGAGTAACTCAATATTGTAATGCACTACTTTTAAAAGTAACTTTCCCCAACACTGATCAAAAGAGTTGAGTCTCCACAGCACAAATGCACTGAGATCTCTTTCTCTCATCTCTGCTAATAGACGCACAGCATGTAATGGCTTTCTGGCTATTACAAGTCTCTTAAGAAAGCTTCCTGTACAGTACGGGAACGTCATCACGGCAATACTGTTCAGGGACAACACTTTTGTCACTTTCATCTCTGTCCTGGTTCAAACGCAACCATTTTTTTCCCCCTACCAGGTTATGATTTAAGATATATTTTGACATCTGAGGGAAAACATAATCACAATTCTGTTCACATTTAGGTAATCGCTGACTCCAAGTGTAAAATATGTGAGCAAAAATAATCAAAATAATTGGTCCAACCTAATCAAAAAGATATACTGCATAGTGTATGATGTATTAAATTAACCTAACCTCTCATTAGCTTGAATAACGACTCATTCATTCATTCATTTATTCATCTTTTTTCGGCTTAGTCCCTTTATTAATCCAGGGTTGCCACAACAGAACGAACCGCCTGAATAACGACTGTATTTTCAATTAAATAACTTTAACTAACATGAACAAATACTGTGATAAATGGATTGTTCATAGTTTATTCATTTTAGTCTATGCATTAACTAACATAAACCAATAGAAGCTTTTTATAAAGTGTTACCCAAGTAATACCCCCTCATTATAGCCACAAGTGGGCATTATTTAGCTATTCAAACCTGCAGTGCTTATAGACAAAAAAAGTATAATAAAAATTAGCTTGGGCATGTTGCCAAATAGCCCTCAATTGTGCAACTGACCAATTAATAACAAGGATTCCCTTAAAGTTCATTCATTTATTCGTGTTTCTTCGGCTTACTCCCTTTATTTATCAGGGGTTGCCACAGCGGAATGAACTGCTAACTTATCCAGCATATGTTTTATACAGCGGTTGCCCTTCCAGTAGCAACCCAGTACTGGGAAACATCCATACACTCTCACATTCACACTCATACACTATGGCCAATTTAGCTTATTCTGCTTAAAGTTAATCTTATAAATGCTATTAATAATAATAATAATGATAATCATACGATTAATATTACAGTTAAGGTAAAACTAAAATCAATCTTGCAAGTATTGTTCAGCATTTTTGAGCTCACTGGCTCCTTCTGGAACTAATTTTTCCATGAAGCACCTTCAATAAATCCACTTATCGGAGGTCACGCCACATCAGTTTGTTGTTTAATTCATAAGACACATCGGAGCTCAGAGTGACCTGACTATTCACAGCACGGCTACCAGACAACAAATTACTGTCAGGCTGCGAAACAGATTTACTTTACTGACTGAACTGAAATTGGAGGTTATTTTCATCCACAAACTGACAAGCAAATGATTTGACAGTCACATAAATTGTTTGTCTATTGGTCAATTAAACACAATTATACATACAATGCCTATAGAATATCTTCAAACCCCTTTTAAAATAATTACTTTATTTGGCATACAGCCTGAAATCAAATTACATTCCAAATGACATCTCTCAGTTATCCTTACAGACAAAGCAAATACTAATCAATAGAAGAAACAGTGTATAATTTTAGACTTACACTCACTGGCCACTTTATTAGGTACACCTTTCCAACTGCTCGTTAATGCACATTTCTAATCAGCCAATAACATGGCAGAAACTCAATGCATTTAGGCATGTAGACATGATCAAGACGATCTGCTGCAGTTCAAACTCAGCATCAGACTGAGAAAGAAAGGTGATTTAAGTGACTTTGAACGTGGCATGGTTGTTGGTGCCAGATGGGCTGGTCTGAGTATTTTTGAAACTGCTGATCTACTGGGATTTTCACACACAACCATCTCTATGGTTTGCAGAGAAAGGTCAGAAAAAGAGAAAATATCCAGTGAGCAGCGGTTCTGTGCGTGCTTTGTTGATTCCAGAGGTCAGAGGAGAATGACCTCGTTACAACCGAGGTATGTAGAAGAGCATCTCTGAACACACAACAAGTCACACCTTGAGGCAGATTGGCTACAGCAGCAGAAGACCACATCAGATGCCACTCCTGTCAGCTAATAACAGAAAATTGAGGCTACAATTCGCACAGGTGAAAAATGTAAAAACGTTGCCTGGTCTGAGTTTAAATTTCTGGTGCGACATTCGGATGGTAGGGTCAGAGTTCAGCATCAACACAACGTCATGAAAGCATGGATCCATTGTATCAATGATTCAGGCTGGTGTAATGGTGTGGAGGATATTTTCTTGGCACACTTTGGACCCATTAGTACCAACTCATCATTGTGTCAGTGCCACAGCCTACATAAGTATTGTGCTTGTCCATCCCTTTTATGACCACAGTGTACCCTTCATGGCTACTTCCAGCATGATAACACTACATGTCATAAAGCGCGAATCATCTCAGACTGGTTTCTTAAACATGACAATGAGTTCACTGTACTCAAATGGCCTCCACAGTCACCAGATCTCAATCCAAAAGAGCACCTTTAGGATGTGGTGGATGGGAGATTCGCATCATGGATGTGCAGCTGACAAATCTGCAGCAACTGCATGATTCTATCATGTAAATATGGACCAAAATCTCTGAGGAATATTTCCATTACTTTGTTGAATCTATGCCACGAAGGATTAAGGCAGTTCTAAAGGCAAAAAAGGGGGTCCAACCAGGTACTGGTAAGGTGTACCTAATAAAGTGGCCAGTGAGTGTATGACAGAGAAGTTCCATGTACTCAATTAAGAAATCTGCTGGTTTAAATCGTGTCTCTTTTGCAGCTACGTCCTTTCTGAGACTCGAGTGAGCCAAGAAACACACCTTGACACTTATCATTAGCTTTGACATTTCTGTGAAATAATCTCAATCTTCACTCAAGTTGGTTTTATGCAGCTCGTTTAAGCTACAGTTCTTGTTTTTTTTATGAGTCTGCAAGAAAATCACCCTTTCAGATCTTTCACGAAGGCAGTTTTAATATGATCTGATATGAGCTTTACTGGATTGAACCTTACATTACAGTTTTTCTCAGTGGCTTTTGTACATTTCTCAGATCAGAATTAAAATTCTCAAAACTACATGTTCAGTCTACATCATGGTGTCACTTGTGCACATCACTAAAGTAGTTTCTCTATTTTCTGAACAAGTTGCAAATGCTTTTGTATGTCCATGCAAATGATTATGTGCAATTATCTGCTGTTTCCTACATTATCAATTGCTTATGTCATGTTGATCAAAATGTATTATTTTGGTCTCTGTTGAATAGTCACACCCTCCACAACATTTAATCATTTGTTTATGGCATAAGCTGTTACATGCGAAACGGCTGAACAAGTTGTAATAATATTTTGTCATAATGACTTTTTCTAATAATTTCCATTAGACTTTTGTTTTCTAAATCTGTCCTAATCAGAGATGTATAGTAACGAAGTAGAACTACTTCACTACTGTACTGAAGTGCTAAAAGGTTGTATCTGTACTCTACTGGAGTATTGTTTTTTTCTCCTACTTCTACTTTTACTTCAGTACATATTTTCGATGAGCTTAATACTTTTACTCCAGTAGATTTTTTATGTGTTGCATAGTTACTCGTTACAATTATAAAAATGTTACGAATCAATCATTCATTGATCAGACGATCAAAGAAGACAGTGCTGCCTGCCTGCATTGAGAACTTTAGTTTGTTTTAGATATGAAAACCCAGAAATTCCACCTTCAACTCCTTCACTTTTAACTGTTCGTGGCGATGAGGAAAAAGACCACCCGTGACCCTATTTAGAACCAATGTTTGCATTTGTCGAAGTGAAAGACAGTTCATATAGAATAAAGTGCATACTCTACCGTCGGATTTGAAGAAACATGTCAAGTTAAAGATAATATAATACACAAAACAGCAGTTTGAGCTATCCATAAGAGCTAGATAAGTTAACTACCGTTAGCTAGCCTGGGTTCATATCATGCTGCAATGTTCACATAATGTTAACTGTCTATCATAAAGGCTGTAACGCTGAATGGTGTTTTTGACCCATCATATATATATATATATATATATATATATTATAAATCATAAATCATGGTTCTTTTTCTTAATCCTGTGCCCCAAAAAACATATTTAAAATAAACAAAACAATATGTCCTTTGACTGCTTTTTTTTTTTTAATAACTACATAACACAATACTTGTACTTTTACTTTCAATACTTGTACTTTTTACTTTAGTAAATTTTTAAATAAACTACTTGCAATACTTAAGTACAAAAAATGTTGAATACTTTAGTACTTCCACTTAAGTATGTGCTTAAAGAGCACTTCTACTCAAGTCACTTTTTTGATAGAGCACTTGTACTTTTACTTAAGTCTGGGTCTCTAGTATTTTATCTCTGGTCCTAATGATAGTCCATCTCAAAGGAGATTCTCAGTTGTTTACATTTCTACTTTACATTTACATAACGTTACATAAAAATTTTTCAGTTTTTTTTACTTTGTGCTACAGTGTGTAGTGATGTATTTTCCTTTCTGTATCGCAATGACAAGATATGCAAACAAATTACAAACAGTAAAAAAATATTGCCATAGTTTACACCAGAACACCCTTCCAGAGTACACTGTTATATTGACAACATGACTAAGGAAATTGACTGTCCTACCCATACACAATGACACAAGGACTCATCATACTGATGGCACTGACTTGTTTATTGATACAGAAATTTTGTTGAGAGATGACTCAGGATTTTCAGCAAGAGACTGGCTTTTGCAGGTTATCCATTCTGCTCTGCATGAGAAATGTACCAAAGCGACTGAAAAAAAAACTGATTCTAAACTAGTCTATAATTTTACTATTTTAAAAAATCCCAAAAAAACAAGATACAAATCAACATGATGGTATAAACGCAAAGAAACAGAGGTCAAAAAATATATGCCTCGAAAAATGTGACTACTTAAAAATGGAATCTGTTAATTATAACAGCAGACAGCCTTTGTGTCATTTATTATTGAAGTACATTGTAAAAATCATAGCTTCATTTAATTCTTTAGTTGAATCAAATGATGAATGAGTCATCATAACTTACATCAATCACAAAAAATGGAAGTTAAACTTAAAACATGTAGTTGAAACCTGATTGACTTGTTAAAATAACATAAAAAAACATCTGTTGTCATGACTTTTTGTCAGAGATTAACAATGCAAAGCACAAAAAAAAGCCCATACCATAACAGTATGATACAAATCTTATGATAATCCTTATAAAATTGCATAAAATGCTGCTTTACTAAAGCTATATGACTTTCATGATTTGATCAACTCACACTGATGATGATGATGATGTATGTGATGTCAAGTGAAAATGTTCAATCAGTATAAACTGAGTATACAAATTTGTCAGCTCTGGTTTAGCATATTTTGATCACAGTAAATGAACTACGCTTATGTCTATGCTGTCAAACTCTACTTTTAGTCATTAATGCACATTCTTGAACTGTAAAGAATGTTAAGAGTAATATTTTAAATGACATATACTGTAACTTTTCACGTTGTGGAATGTTTTGAATGCACAGTAAGAAAAGAAACGCTATTATAATCTGCTAAAGTAACTGAAAGCTGGTTTCTGAAAGAACTCTGCATAATTATTGTTGGACTTGAAGTCAAAGTAAAAAAAAAAAAGAGATCTGTTTTTTGTTCTACAGTCAGAGTCATATATTGAAAATTATTAATCAAGCAGTTTATTAATTATTAAAACTCTAAATATAAACAAACAAAACTGATATAATTAGTCAGTGCCCTGTGGAATATGTTTGTGTCATTTAAACTGTCCATTCTGTCACTTATATGGTCTTAATTTTTTTAATTACAGCATGACGACAAGTAAACTGTCCAAATGAGCTTGACCTCTACAGACTTTACAGTCATAGCAAACTGTGATTAACACAATCATAGACTTTTAATATTTAATCACCATGACTATTAGCACGCTATGATGGTTACAGTAATTAAAACACGACACTCTATGAAAAGAAATTCCTCAAGCGTTTCTTCAGCCTTCACTTACCAAAAAGCTGGCAACCTCAAAGCATTCATTAAAAATTTATTTTTTGATAAATGATTCATTCGAAAAGTATAGAGGGGGGGATTTGTATCAGACATCAAACCTGTATTTATCTACTGAACTCGTACGAATTCGTACGAATTAGCCACTAAACTGACAAAACGTAAAATACTTACGTTTCCTCGTGAGATCAGGCTGAAAAAAACTTGCATTATAATATAATATAATATAATATAATATAATATAATATAATATAATA
>CAIGQZ010033112.1:24769220-24798477 GCA_903798205.1 Danio tinwini
TATATAGGTTAACTAGGCAGGTTAGGGTAATTAGGCAAGTTATTGTATAACAATAAGTTGTTCAATAGAATATTTAAGACAAAAAAAGCTTATAATTAAAAGGCTAATAATTTTGACCTTTAAATAGATTTAAAAAAAAAATTCTAAACTACTTCTATTCTAGCCGAAATAAGACTTTCTCCAGAAGAAAAAATATTATCAGGCATACTGTGAAAATTCCTTGCTCTGTTAAACATCATTTGGCAAATATTTTAAAAAGAAAAAAAATTCAAAGGGGGGCTAATAATTCTGACATCAACTGCATATAAACAAATATATATAAACAACTATAGGAATATAAACAAATTATCCAATACTATGCAAGTAATAATAAACCATTATTATCACCATTTATCAGTTCACTATATTTATTATAATCTTATTCTGTAGCTGTCATTAACCTTTTTTAGTATTTAGTATAACCTTTTTCATTAGGCCACAACTGCCTACAATTCACTTTATGTGTGGAAACTGAATTTGTGGACACTGACATCACTAGTTGAAAGTACAGAGAGCTCCAGATCAGAAAGGAAAAGTAATAGGTGAATGATTGTGCAGGAAGCGTAACGCATGAGAATGACGCCAATGCAACACCTTCAGTCCCTTAAGATTTGGTAAATACTATTTCTCTTACGCAAGACATGTTGCCTTTGATAAGATGGCATTCATCAAGGCGCAGCTGTGGATCTTTTTTCCCCATTGATTCCTTTTGCAGAATTCATCTCTAAAAAAAGCCACACAGCGAGGCACTGATGGTGACACAGTCAATCACATTTCTTCAAGGAAAAGCAATTTCCACACCATTATCCACAGGTTTCAGTGGTTTCCGCTTTATATGGAAGTTAATTGCATTAAAAATTGTGTTTGTTCATTAAAAATTATAGCAATTTGACTTTGGGAAACAGAATAACTCAAGTGAAAGTAATTGGGAAATGGTGAAATAGAGGACATGGTTGGTTAAAGTCACGATTGACGATTTTTTAATGGCATATTGGCAAATATTTTAGACATGATAAATTTGATAAATTTGTGCACATCATTGTGTTAAATTCACTTGCCCATTAACCAAACTTCCCCTTTTCTCTGATGGCATGAGGGCATGGCAACCTGTCACACATGAGATTGACCAATATACTGTAAAAAAATCCAACTTACAAATAGTTAACTCAGTTTAAAATTGTAAGTCAGGTGGACATATTTTTGAGCTCAGAGTTGAATTTACTCATAAATATGATTCAGCTGCATGTTTGGTACTGTTTGTTCAATGAAAGTAAAATATTCAGTTGAGGAGACTTTACATTTTTATTTCTCCCCATCTTCAAAAAAAAAAAAAAGTTGAGTTAACTTAAAATTTTTAAGGCAACCGACTGCAAAGAAATTTTGAGTTTATTAAGCTTCAGTGTTTGAAGTTGTGCCAAATTATTCCATAAAGTACACTTCACTGTAAACATTGTCCGTGATTTTAACAGTAAAAGTCTGTATAATCTACAGTGAAAACCTGTTAAATGATTAACAACTCATTTCTGTCCAAAATATGGAAAATAGCTGTAACAGATCTAATCTTTGTTTTCAAGAAACTAATCAGTGTCTGAAATCTCACCACACACCCTCATTCACTAGACCCTAAATCTGTCAATTAGTTTAGTCCACTAGACAGAGTAAATGACCACAAATGAGTGAATTCAGACACTGAAGAACAGCTGCTGTTAACAAGCCCAATCACTAAAGAAAAGAACAAGTAATACAATTATAAAGACACCCTTTCCAAACCAACTGTATTAAAATAGAGGATTAAACAACTCCATTAAATAACAGCATTAGCAGCTTCAATGATTACAGTTTGACTTCATTTCTCTCATGTCTGCACGGATATTTGATAATTAACAGGTTTATTTTTTTTTTGGAAAATATTTCATTTGACCTCCCCATCATGGAGATCAGAGGCTGCTTTAGCTGTGCTCTTGAACCTTTACTCTTCTATCTTATTGTTTCTCTGGCTGTTATAACTGTGTTTCTAAAACTCATCAGTTAAAGCAAGAAAAGCAATGAGAAACTGTGTACTTGATCGTTACAGATGTAATTTTTTAGTATTTAATAAGTTAAGCTATATAAATAGTTTGATTTGATTTTGTTTGGGATATGTTACAGTTCTGCATGAAGGTTCAACAAATAATTGAGGAATTAATAAGAAATTTAAATTTAATTAGTTTCATGCACAAAACCTTGAGAGCTCCAGCTGCACATTATGACACACAGACATCAAGAATCAGGATATGAACCTCAACCATGGTTGCTAAAGCTGCTTCATAATCATGCTGCAATGCATGCTGGGTGCCAGCATAGTACAAAATCCCAGCATGCATTGCAGCATGAATATATTATGCAGCCTAAAGTTCTTACAATCTCTTTCTTTTCCTTTTTTATCTTGTTCTTCGGGTGTAATATTTCAGTAGATTGTTTTGTATTGTTCTGGGTTGATTTTTATTTTTTATTTGTCACCATTGTTGAGATTCAAAGACTAATTGTTGATGTCTGTGTGTTTTTAAGTTCTGCCATAGATCAAACATTCTCATTGTTAATGGTGTATTTAGATCTGGTAAACAGTCATCGGCTGCTGTAGGTCAAGTGGTTTTATTTACATTCATTTATGTATTTACATACATTGTATTTATTTATCTCTTATAACTAAAATATATATTCAATGAGTGCGCACAAGCAGATGAGAGTGCTTTCATTATCAAAGTTAACCTTACCAGACTTCCTGTTGTTTTATTTTTCTTTTGGCTTTTCATGCTATACAAATAGTGAGATTAACACAACAAATTATAGCAGCCAAAAGAAAAGGTAGTATCAGAACAATTAGTTGAAGAGCCCGACTAAAGCAGACTCTGTCCTCCATCATCGTGACTTCAAATGAACAACAGAAATTTCATTAAGAGCTTTTGTTCATGTGACAGAAATAAAATCAAAGGTCAATTATAAGTGAAGCTCCTGATGTTTGTGGAGTTGTTTAATGATCTCTGCTGAGATCTTGAGAAATTACATTTTTATTGTGTAATTAGTTTTATTTTTATTAATTATTATTTTATTTAGTTTTATTTTCAGTTGATTTTATCTTTGTGTTTTATTTTCTTCAGTGATTCTGCTTGTTAACAGTTGTTCATCAATTATTCTCAATCCTCCTTTAATTTAGACACTTAATTATCTCATTAACTTCATTACTGTTTGAGTGTTCAACTATCTGTAGTGAGGATTTTGCTCTGGGATTTAAGGGGTTAAATGTGTTCGATGAAAAATACAGACTGTGGAATGTATTTTTAATTGAAATATTCTTTAAACTGAATTTACGACTGTAAAATGTTAAAAACAGTAGATTACTGGCAACCACAGCTGCCGGTATTTTACCGTAAAATCAAGGGGAAAAAACAGCAAAATACTTTAAAAGGTTTTTTGTGTGTCACCATTGTGGAGGATAGTAGTGTCTGTGTGCAAGTCCAAGATGAACTAAGAATATTTGATGTTATGCTGCATCTTTTATTTAAAGGTAACTGTTACTAATGCAGTGAAAATCTGTTTGCTAATTGTAAACACACATGAACACATTAGTGCATTGAATGATGTTTTTGTGAACTAAATATTGTATCAGTTTATGAAATATGGTTATTTTCTGTAAATTTTAACATTAAAAAATTCTGGCAACTGCCTGTATTTTTCCGTGAATTTAACAGATTTTTTTTTTAACAGTGTTGACTTAAACCAGCCTTTTCGGTCAACTTAAAAAAATAATTTGGCACAACTTCGACCACTGATGTTTAATAAACTCAAAATTTCTTTGCAGCTGGTTGCTTTAAAATTTTAAGTTACCTCAACTTTTAATTTTTTACAGTGTAGCAAACAATAGACTAAAGATCCAATCAATTCTCATGGATAAAATCAAGTCCAGTCATTTTTCTTGATCAAAAAGTTGTTTCATTTGAATATTAAACTCTGATTAGGAGTTAGTTAATCAAAAAATGACATCTTGCTGTTTATTTATTTACCAGTAAATAGTGGGTGAGTAAACAAACATTTAAATTTTTTTCTTCGTTAGGGCATTAAAGAAGATTTTTAGCTGAAACTTTGGTCTTTAGTAATTCTTAAAATGCTAATCAACGGTTACCAGCACTTTCAGAGTCAAAAACGCAGCAACGCAAGCAAAACCTATTTTTAAACCTGTGGTTCCTGAAATGATCATATGAAGAGAATTTTAGGTTGGCCCCAATAGGCTAGGGTTAGGTGCTCACAGTGACCCGACTCAAAGACTGTAAAATACAACACAAGACATGTCACTTCTATACTTTTGAACGGGGGAAAAGTGTAACTGTAAATTTGGCGAATGAAGCCCCGCCTTCTAGTACAGGAGCCAATCAGCGATCGCTATGAAATGACATTTCACCCGGGGAGGGGCTCGGACCAGACGTGAGTTTCTGCAGATTTTGTGATATGAACATTTAGAAGCAAAACTAAATAAGACAGTTGTTGTTTAATTTGATTGGTTATTTGTAATATGTAATTGTAAGCTTGGCAAGTAGTTTAGGAGAATTTGATGTTTCCCCATTCAAACAGAATGCCCGGGCTTACTGCCCGAGAGGTGTTTCAAAGATGGCTGACGAGTGAAATGACTTGCCTCAAAGGGACTTAGCCCAACTTAAGGTTCTTGCCAGAGGGGTATGGATGCAGACCTGATGCGGTTGCAATCTGAGCTGTTATGCTTTTTAATGCCCACACCTAACCCTACCTCTCACAGTAACATCACTGCTTCCATTGAGTGCATTGTGTCAGACATTGCATCTCAATTTTTTTTTTTTTTTTTTATGAGCGATCAGTTTAGCACCAGATAACATTCAGACACTGGCATTTCTATGGTATCTGCAAAAAGTGACTTACTGTTGCTCAACTTTGACAAAGTCAGTGATGTCAAGACTGTAATGTGAGTTATTCAAAATCATTGATTTCTATCTGCATTCTGTTGTGTTTACTTGTAATCTGTTTACTCTACTTTTGTTACTTAAGTGTTTGTTAAGCTAGAGATTTTTGCTGTGGTGAAATTGAGAATTCTCAATTCTCAGAAGTGAAATATTATGCAACTATACTGGTCAAAAGATTTATTATAGTCAATGTTTTAATGTATATTTAAAGAAGTCTCTCCTGCTCACCCAAGCCATTTTTTTTTATCCAAAGTCCAACAAAAACAGTACCAATGTGTAATAGCTTCAAAATGAAAGATTAAAAAAAAACATTTAAGTGAAGTTTATTTTATAATCTTATTTCCAGAGGATTGCGTGCTTATGATTGCTCATGGGTGGACCCGCATTATCCAATTTACAAGAATCCCTCCCTTCCACCCCTACTTCTCCTCCTTCCTAGATGAATGGCACGGTGGCCCAGTGCTTACCACTATTGCCTCATAGCAAGAACATCTCTGATTCTAGTCTTAACCAAGCCAGCCGACGTTTCAGTGCGGAGTTTGCACGATCTCCCCGTGCTCGCGTGGGTTTCCCCTGGTTTCCTCCCACCGTCCAAAAACATGCAACTTAAGTTAATTGACTAATCCAAATCGGTACCATAGACATGCTCCTAGTAAGAAGTTATCTCTTAAGGGCAATCATTATCTGTTCATTAGCTACTACAGCAGGGGAGCTCTCGAGATCTACCTCAAACTCCCTTCTCACCCTGTAAATGGGAGGGAGCCCCAGGCTCGAGGATCTTATGAGCTTAGGGCTCTCTCCTGGGACAGCATGCCAAACAAGCTTTATAATCAATTATCAGCTAAGTGTAAAATCTTGAAATGTATTTTAAAAATGTCCTTTATTGCTGTAATTTAAAAGCTGAATTTTTAGAATTACCAGCCTGATCTCGCGAGAAAACATAACCATTTTACGTTTTGTCAATTTAGTGGCTAGTTTGTATGAGTTAAGTCTTACAAAAATGTCCGATTTTAAAAGGGAGGCATGGCACCCACCCCTAAACCCAACCATCATTGGAGATAAGCAAATTCTATTCAATTGTACAAATGAGATCTTACAAATTCATACGAATTAGCCACTAAATCAAAAAGTTGCCAATTGCCTTGCAGCTACAACATTCACAATACTTCAGTTATCAGCCTAATATGCTGATTTGCTGCTCAACAAATATTTGTATTATTAGTATGTTAACAATAGTTTCTTAGATAAATGGAATGTTTAGAAGAACATCATTTATCTGATACAGAAATCTTTTATGACATTATAAAGCATATAGCTAAAAAAAGTAATATTTTGGGGGGTTTTACCTTTGTTATATAGGACAGAAGAGAGAATTGACAGCAAAGCATGGGGAGCAGAGAGAGGGGAAGGATCAGCACAGGACCGCGAAGCGTAATCAAACTCGGGTCACTATGAGCACCGGAGTGCATGTGTCGACACACTAACCACTATACAACTGGCGCCAACGGAAACAGTTATTTAAAAAAAATTATTTAATTAAAAATTTTACTCTTTTTCTGTGCTTTGAATCAAATAAATGCAGGTTTTGTGAGCAGAAGAGACTTAAAAAAAAAAAAAAACATGAATTTGATTAGCACATGTAAGGAAATAGTCCAAATTTGCTATGACCCCCCCAAAATTTGCCATGTAGATTCCTGAATTCAGTATTTTTTTCTTCTATAAATCTATTTTAATGACCTCATGTTTTCTACAGCAGAAAACTAATTGACAATTTCACATTCAATTATCATTGTCTGCAGATCGATCAAGAATTTTGCCCTTGCTAAATGATGTGGTCTTTCAGTATTACATAGTATAAAGCAACAATTCTGCTAAAATGTAAACCTTGTTATTCCAAGGCTTTCAGTGTCATAAAAAGTAAACATTTTTGATAAATCACTGCAGAGCCTTTGCCATATAATGATACGCACCATGCTCTGTCAAGCTCCAAAAAACCCTATAAAAGCACAATCAAAATTCATAAAACGCCGCCTATTGTGCAGTGTTGTGGGGGGGGGTCAGGATTTACACAAAGCAAAGTAACATCAGAAAGCCCAGCCGGTAGTAAAGTGTGCGATCACAGAGCAAACTATATTGCATAGTAATGACGGGTATAAGAAACAGAGCAGATCTTCCTCCCACTCATGCATTATGCTATCTGTCAGACACAAAGGACAAAAGCACGTCCAGCATGTTTCAAAAAAGAGCACACAGATGAAAGCCTCATATGTGTGTAGGCGCAGCGCTTCTGATCATGATGTTTAAAGCCCTTCTTCTAACAACTGATGTTGCCTTAATGGACCTGCTACATTCGATTTGACCTGTTGATGGAACTCAAGTCAGAAACAAAACAAGCAGGTAAACTCAATTTTTTTTTTTGTCAGACCTGTGGATAAGCTTATAACACATTACAGCAACACTGGATATAATGAGCTGTTTCTGTAATGCAGTCTGTATTTACTTGCTGTGTATTGGCAGAAATGCTAGCTATAGATGTTTACATTATTATATTTTTCAGTACAATGTATCATCATCATCTTTTTGTCCAATCTGTTTTTAATGTATCATTTTTTTCTGAATAAAATGAACTATTATTGCTGGCCAGTCTCTGTGTTTAAGTGGATGGTGCCAATATCTGCGTTTGCAGCAAAAGCAAAATACACGACTATTGCCAGCAGGGTGCGCACTTTATCTGTGATTATAAAGTGTAAACTAAAACTGATAGTCACGGTGAATCTCAACAGGCCTATCTCTGACATTCTGGGAGTGTGTTTTTTTTCTTTCCCACCACCCACACCTTCTCACACAGACAGAACTCAAACTCATTGTAATGCATCTGATACCAGAAGTCAATTCTGTCACTTAATAACTGATGCTTGATAACATATGGAGGCGAGTCTATACTTTTTTCCCCTCAATTTGAAACTTGGAATAGTCTACTACTACACTGACTTATTTAAGTCTAATTAACAGAAAATGTCATGCTGTGTTGCATTCAAACATATAGAAACACTTTTTATTAGCATACTTTCCTTAATAAGACAAATAGTTCAAATAGGCTAGTTCTTAATAAGACAAATAATTATAAAATTAAATTTCAAATAAAAGGTATTCCCTTCATGCTAATCCAACTCTGTAATACTTTGAACAAAGTATTTTAATAAAAATGTGGTGACCTGGTGCCTTCAAGATTCATAGAAAATCAGTGGCTTAGCTAGCCTACAATAAGGCCATACGACGTCAAGCCACCATTACAGGCATAGTCATATAGGCTATATCGCCTACATGACGAACGTGTCAATAACAAATACATAGGCTTTTAGGTTCACATCTAGCCTTGGTCATTTAAACGCACAAATCAGACTACTGTAGTGCAGAGGACATTTTCAAAGTCAAATATCTTTTTTTTTTTACAATTTCGAACTCACAATAGCCTAATTGCTACCCCTGCTGAAAACCAGCATAAACTGGTTGGCTGTTTTAGCTGGTCGACCAGCCTGATTTTAGAGGTTTGGCCATTTCCAGCCTGGTCTTAACTGGTCAGGCTGGGAGTTAACCAGACATAATCAGGCTGGTTTTAGCTGGTTAAAGCTGGTCATTTTCCAGCCTTACACTTTTCTTACGTAGATTTTTGTCTTGTTTCTAGTTCAAATATCTAAAAATTCTTGTATTTTTTTTCTAAATTTCTCTTATTTTCTTGGCAAGCAAACAATGTCTTGTTTTTAGAAATAATATGCCAATATTAAGTCAGTTTTTCCTTAAAACAAGCAAAATAATCTGCCAATGGGGTAAGCAAAATAATCATGTTTTTCCTTTTGATATAAGATTAATTTGCTTACCCCATTGGCAGATTATTTTTCTTTTTTTAAGAAAAACTCACTTCAATTTGGCATATTATTTCTTAAAACAAGACAATATGTGTTGCTTGTCTAGAAAATTCTTCTTAATTTAAGAATTTTAAAATATTTGGACTAGAAACAAGACAAAAAAACTAAGTAAGAAAAGCATTTTTTGCAGTGTACCAGCTAAGACCAGGTTAGAAATAGCCAAAACCCCTCTAAAACCAGGCTGGTCGACCAGCTAAAACCAGCTAAGGCTGGTTTAAGCTGTTTTTTTCCAGCAGGGGCACTGTGAGTTTTTTTCTGAATTAACAGTAATTTTGAAGCGGTGTTGCGTTCATACATATAGAAGCACTTTTATCGGCATTCGTTCCTTAATAAAACAATCAATATGCTAATTATAAAATGTAATTTAAGATAAAACGCTATCCCTTATGCTAATCCAACTCCACAGAACATAGGCTAAAGTAACAATAATGAAAATAGATGGTGACCACCTTCCCAAAAGGAAAATCAGCACAAAGACCATACAACGTCAAGCCACCATTCATATCAACATGACAAATTTGTTAGCAAATTCACAGGCTTTTGCATTCACATACATAATTTAAAAGCAAAAATCAGACTACTGTAGTGTAGAGAACATTTTCAAAGTGCTAAAATGCTGTAAACTAAAAGTTCGAAAATTAGCATTCGAGTAAAGGATAATGGTGTGAATTATTTTCCCACGCACTTGATAGATGACTGGTCTTATCTTGTACATCCTCTTAGACCTTGACATTTATATTATAGAACATCGGCATTAAAAGTCTTGTGTTTTTGATAGAAGACAATCATAGACTTGCCTGATTTAGACTAATGGTTTGAAGAAATTATTTAGTTTGCGCCCATATACAGTACGTTTAGTATATCGTATTTAGTATACGATTATAGTATTTTTCAATAGAACGCAAGTAAATTTGATGAATGTTGGAATCCAAACTTTTTCAGAACCAAAACAGAGAGAGAAAATCTCTGACATTTTATAAACTTAGAGATATAAGCTACGTAGGCCTAAGTTCATAAAGTTAATTTATGTTGAACTGTACCTTTCAAAAATACAGTTTCAGGGAATATTACAGTCCAAAGGATGTCTTCAGTTTAACTTCCATTTTTACTTTGAATGCATGAACATCGTCTGCACCCACATGAAACAAAAAAAAAAACTAGCAATTTATGGTAGGCTAAATACTAGTGTTTTTGAATCATAAAAGTGTTTCAATTAATCAGTTGTGGTAAAACTACTATAGACTTGAACAAATTACACAATACGACTTCTACATTTAAATATATTGTACTACAATACACCACTGTTGTAAAAGTATAGGCCTACTACAGTATAGATTAGTTTATCAGTTTGAAATAGTGAATACTATTATGCTGTGGCATTCGACAAAATGTAAATACTATAATATATGCTATACAGTATGGCATTGCCATTGTAGTGTTTACTAAAAGTTACTAAAGGGAAATCTCACATTATCAGACCCTTGTTCTATTTTTGTTTACTTCAGAAACTGGGAAAAGTATTTATCCTGACAGAAAGGCAAAGGGCAAACGATTTATGAGAAAACCATGTGACTACAGAGTACAGACAGGCGTTTCATTGCCCACACTCGTGATAACTACTGTTTAATACTTTTCTGATGCTTTAAAACATTACTGGAAATTCCACACATGTGAAGTGGACAGTAATTTCAGAGTTAGCACACCACACTGGCTTATAGGTCAGTTAAAATATGTGCAGGACTAAATAATTTTTGTTTACTTTCTAAATGTTAAAGATCACATTTAAATGGTAAATACTTTTTAAAGACGTTGTAACCCTAGCACCACCCCACCATTTGTAAATATCAAGATTTGTCTTGCTTGATGCACGTGATTCATAATCGCTTCTATTATCAGCAGCAGTAATATCCATGTGCACAGCAGAGGAGTTCAACATCTGCAGCCGAGGGCCCTCTGAGAAATGAACACGTCTCAACACGTTATTACACAGCAAAGCTAAACCTCAGTGCAACCGGTTATTAATACAGACACACCCAAGAACTCCCCACAGTCTGGTGGTCTGGGCAATTCAACTGTTTAGGGATTAATCACGTCACACATTTAAATCTTATTAAAAATTTAGACTGTCAGCTTCATGAGTGGCAAATGGCAAAATATCATTGACAGTCATGCCACAACACTCAGGCATATACGAGTGGATTAAACAACCCATTAAGTTGCATGGAAATGTGAGGTTTTTGCATTGCTTCAGTGGTTAGATCAAAAAAAAAAAAGTGCCATTAATGCAATAGCATGCAGACTGACTCAGCTATAATAGCTAATTCTTCTGAATGAAATCAAGATTTTACAGAGGCTTTGTGGCAATTACAGGCCAAAAGTTTCAAACCAAATGCCAATCAATCAAACTTTACCCCAGTGACTGAGCAAGTAGTAATCCCCTTATGACATCACGTGGCACAGATTAGCATATAAGGGTCGACGCAAATAGCCAGAACTGTAACAGACAGATTATCCATAGCAGTGGCTAGCTGTGTGCCTAAGTACTCAGTTTGGTTCTCATCCCAAGAAATTGTACTTTTGGTGGCTTTAAAGGGGACCTATTGTGGAAAAATCACTTTCGTAAAAGGTTTAAACAGAGTCATGTGGTAAAAGTTTGTGAATATAACCAGCTTCTAATGACTATAAATGTATTCATTTTATTTTTTAGAATCAAACTTTATTAAAACAGTCTGCAGAAATACTTTGATTGATGTTTTCCCTTTGTACAAGTCATCAGAGGAGGAAAGCTCCACCCATTAGTCTCGTTTTTGAATCTGCAACTATGCTGACACATAGGCATTTGTAGCATCGCCCTCTTTTAAAAAGCAAAGTCTAATTTGTAAGTAAAGTGACAGTCATCAAAATGGCACAATTAGGATCAAAGCCTAAAAGAGGCAGTTTGAAAGAGTTATAATGCTGTGTTCACACCAGACGCAGAACACGCGATAAATCATGCTATTTGCACGTTAATAGACGCGTGAACATTTTTTGTTTACTCACTTCATTTGTGTGTCAAATTCACCTTACGATATACGAGGGCACGTCATGGGCAGGGCTGCTTTCTGCCTGGTGACTCTAGCTTCGTTGCTAAATGGCTAACAAGGATTTTATTGAGAAAATAGCTGTGCTTATGTGCTTTATGAAGGCTGATAAACAGCGTAGATTCGTTTGGCACCACGTCTGAGTGCACTAGATCCTTTCAGGGGTGCACCCAGCTCTGTGGGTTCATCAACTCCCGCAGAAACTGTACCTGGATAATGAAGGCTTTCAACTGTGCTTCAGACTGAGCCGAGCACAGTTTGATGAACTGTTGCCTGGTGTCAGCAAGAGGATTTCCCCTCAGGGCACTAACAACAGGCACTACATCATAATCACTCATCTACAAGAGCAAGCTCCTGATTGGTTAACGCGGCATGAATGTCTACTAAAGTTCAGAATTTCCAACTTAAACAATTCAAGCAAAATGCTCAACTTGTGCCACCTCATTCCCACGAAACACGCCATTGGATGTCTATTCGTAACTTTGCATTGACTTAACATGTAAATCACTCGCGCTTGATGCTTCATCCGCGTCTGGTGTGAATGCGGTATAAAACATTATTTGTGTGGTGTATTAAGATCACATACACACTTTAAGGACATTAGACATTTCTAGTAAAAAGGGGCAATAGGTCCCCTTTAGAGGCTGGTTTATACTTCTGCGTCGAGTGATCGGTGTGACCCACAGTGCCTGCCCTACACATAGCCATGCATTTATATATCTGTGTGCTGTTTGTGTTGCTCTGCAATACCACTTCTGAAACGCTAGCTGGCAATAGATTTTTATGTTTCTCAGTGTTGTTTCTTCGCGGGTGTTTTTTCTGAACGTTATCTTAATGCACAAGTAGCTGAAACTCGCTCATTCAGAGGTGGGAATCGGCGGACGGGCAACACCTTTAATCATAAGGTAAACACAAAACAACAATTTCCATCTGGAGCTCCTTCACAGACATTGACACTTGAAAACTCGCTCCAACGGGTTTGCGCGGCTCTCGGTTCCACCCACACTGGTCACAGCTACCATGTGTAGTAACATTTTTTGAAAGGTGTATTTCAGCGTTGGTGTCAGCCATAGCGAGGGCTATGCGATAATGCGACCGCGCAAAGGCGTACGCTTGACGCAGAAGTGTAACTCAGCCTTAATACCCATTTGTATACTTGTATTACAGAAGACAAGACACAGGTTTAAGCAATACATATATTTTCCTCAAAATTAGTATCTAATGATATGATGGATTACATTCAGTTTTTAGCCCTTTGAGAGTTTTAAATGATTTTTTTAAACGTACAATAAAACAGAAAAATCCCCCAAATCCATCCAAGGGAATCATAAATGCCATGTTCAAGAAATAAAAAAGAAACTAAATGGCAATCTTGTTCATCCTCTACTCTGAGCTTTGCTTAGTTTATGAAAATCTATTCTCTTGTATTTGCAGGTCAGATATGTGGGCCAGGCTCACTTCCTACTTAAGCCCCTCCCCATTCAAGCCCCACCCCTCTTTTGTGGTTTGCAGAGAGTAAAGTGCTGGTAGCTGATCCAGAGGTGCTCAGGAAACGCACACATGAACCACACAGAAACACTATGAAGAAACTGAGAATCTGAAAGCTTAAGAGTAATTAACATTTACAAAAAAAACACTGTACAAAGTTTACAAGATGTAAACCAAAATGATCCTCAAGGAATATTTCAACTGAAGCATGATATTAAAACATTTGAGTAGAATTAAAACAAAAATAATCTCAGGATAAATTTGGACTAATTCATATAGTTAAATCAAACATTATGCCATACACGACTTTCCTGGAATCTACCGTTACATTTCAAAAGCAAGATTAGATTATTACCTTGAGTCAATCACTGTAAACCTATTTCAATCTCAAATAAGTTGCACATTAATGTGCAGAAGAAAAAAAATACTTCTCACTTAAGCATTTCGTTTGTTGCATATGAACTAGACCATCTGAACAGACTCTTAAGACTGAGTCAGGTTAATTAAATATCCCTTTTTCAACATCAGTTCTGTTACTCTGACAAACAAAAAAATGCCATCTTCACAGGTGATCAAGTATTCAGTACTGAGACAGTTCTCAAGCAGTACAGCCGATTTTTCCATCAGCTTGACTTCTGTAAAAATAAAAACCACTGTAAACCTAGCAGATTGTTGAACAAATTAACTACTGCATCTCTCCAAGAAGTCCAACAATCATTTATAAAGAAATACGCCACTTTGGAAAAGCAGTTTTTTGTGTGTCAAACAGTCACTAAAAAACAAAACAAAAGGTGGCTGTGATCCACTTCCTCATGATGCTTTCGATTCCCGTTTAAAACTAGGATTGACTGTCATGTGACCTCACGAACACAAAACCCCCAAAGAGAGAATGGTCATCCTTTGCCTGTAAGCTGCATGCATGTGGTACATTTCTGTAAGTGAGAACTATAGAAAGATGTCAATATACTTCAACACATGTGGTGCACAGATGCAACATGCTACTGTCAGAAGATGCTCAAACTGTTCGGACTGAGAAAATAATAATTTGGACTATACTCTTCTGAAAATGGCCTAGTTTAGATGGTCACTAGAGTCATTAAATGGTACCTGTGTGCCTCTAAGCAGTATATGAGGTGCGCTGTTAAACTCAAGATGTCTCAAAGAAAAGGAATCGGCCCAAGTCAACGGTTCTCCTTTCCAGGATTTACTTCCTGAGGATAAATAAAAAGGCACTGAGGCAGCGACGACCTTGTCAGATGAATTATGCAACAGCCTTCCTGCTCCACGGCATTATATACACATTTACAAGCTTAGTAGCGTCTATCTGATTTGTCATTAGCAATTACTCGAACATGAGAGACACCCAAACACATACTTTCATGGTTTGTTAGTGGTTAGTTGTTCAAAGAATTAATTGCAGCTCGTTGTTTAAACCCTATAATGCACTACACGGTTTCACCTGAGGGAGGGTATGCTCAAGAACAGCCTGCAATCACATTAGGCAACATTCGCTTCTCCGGCGTAGAAGCAGTAGGAAAAAGCTAGCAAAAAAAGACGAAAGAGCACCATTGCCAAGAAATGCATCTACATGAAGGACTTAAATTGGACTATGAGAGTGACTTTAATGTGGAAGTATAGCGAGCCGACAAGTAGTGTTCATGAGGAACAATTCCCATCAAACCTTTTGTTCGTATGCACAGGGCCTTTAATTATTTAGGGTAAGTGTTATTGCCAGAGGAAACTTTGCAAACCCTGAATGAGAGACTAAAATATTGGGATCTGTATATTGTCAGTTTCCTAAAAGTGACCCTCAGTCACTGCTGTCGTCGTCATCGTCGTCATCCGAGATGTTGTTGCTGCAGAAGTCGGAGCCCTGCCGGCTGTAGGAGTCTGATCGGGGCGGGAGAGTAGCACCCGTCGAGAGCTGCTTGTAACAGAACTCGCACACGCGCACCGGTTTGGAGGACTGACTGGGGAGAAGGAACTTTTTCTCTGAGCATGGGCCGCATACTACAAAGCCACACTTCCGGCAGTGGTGGCGCCGATTGACAGGAGTGAACTTCATCTTCTGGCAGCGCATGCACACAGTCGCCTCAGAATCGGGCACCCAGACTGCGGCGTGCTCGCCGGTCGGCGATTTCCCACTTTTTTCAAGCAAGTCCGAAACGCATTTGTTGATGTGGCTCATCCACTCGGACTTCTCCGTTGCGGTAGCGGCGTAAACGGCGAAGGATTTAGTGGGTGTTTTAATGAGCCAGCCGTTGCGCAATTCGCCCTCGTCATCAACCGTGTCTATGGTGACGCTCTCCAAAGGGATGATGTGCTGCTTATTGTACTTTTTCTTCTGGATGACGATGTTGCCGTACACCAGGATGTCGTTGAAGAGGAAGAACTGCCGGGCTTTGGGTCTTTTGCGGCACAGCTTTGTGAGAACACCCTCTCCGATCAGAACTCGACCTGGGATGGCCAGCGGTTGACCTGCTGTGCCGAAGCACGCCTCCACCACCCCGATGCGTTTAGAGTTGGCCTCACTGTTCGCCAAGCGGTCCACCATCTTTCAGACACCTAGGAAAAAAAGACAGAGGAAAAAGGGGTCATGATGGGAGCAGGAATAGAAAATGATTAAAATGGCTCAGGTTTCCTCTGCATTCTCCTTATAGACACAGATACTTAAACCAGTGGTTCCCAAAGTGGAGGTCAGTCATTTTATTAAACTATTAGAATTATCATTTTTTATTTATAACCTACAGAAGCAAAAAAAAAAGTGTTTAATAGTTACATAAAAAACAACAACATGCAATAGCCCAGTGGAGAATCCCGAGTTCAAATCTCAGCTCGTGGACTTTTCCCGATCCTACCACTCTCTCTCTCCCATTTCACTTCCTGTCAACCTACTGTCCCGTCAATTAACCCTTTAACTGCACCACCAAGAAAAACATTTTTGGAGAGCAATTCTTAATTCCTAATGTCGCTAGTTAAATTGCATTGAGTGTGTTTTTTCAACACATTTTATAATTTCTAAAATATCAACCTCTACCAAATGGTTGATATGTCGGTTTATGGTAAAAGTACCAGAATTAATACATTTACTATAAACAATCTGAAAATATGAAGTGTAAGACTAATTTATTTTATCTTTATTTTTTGAAGTATGCCTTAAAATATTTCAGATTCTCATTTAACGTTTTCTTGTTTTTTTTTTTTTTTACAATAAAACCAAAATCAAGTGTAGTAGTGCGACAGGATTATGCTTGTTTGATTTTTTGTAGACCAACGATGCTGTGTAGTGTAAATGCTTTAACAGTCATTATTTAAAACAGTCAAACATGGTCAACCATTTGGTAGAGCAGGCAGTTAAATGGATAAAGGCAAAATTGGCAAAAATAAAAAAAATCTTTAAAAAAATTAAATAAAAAAACACAACAACAAGCAAATAAAGAGCCATCAGTCTTTTGATATATTTTTTGCAACCCTTGGGGTGATTACAGTATATTAAAGACACAGCAATGCTGTCAGATGCAGCACATCAATTTTATGGCACCAGGTTAAACTTTCTGACACCTTAACGGCACTCACATACACTAAACATAAATACAGGCCACAACTAAACATGGAGGATAGTCCCAGAGTGGCGTTCTGCAAAATAAAGTGATGAATAGACTTTAGGCCCTAATTGTATTGATATGTGCTGTTGTGTGCAAAGTTTATATATTTGGGGTTAACGAGTCACTAGCATTGTTATTTTGGGGGTTGCAGGCTGAAAAGATTGAGAACACATGATAAAACGTGAGAGTGTTCATTGTTATCAATCAAAAAAGTATTATGAACCTCTTTGATTGGTGAATTTTTATTGCACAAAAAAAGCATTGGCATATAATGAAGTCGCACAAATTTAGCACATATGATTCTAACAATGGGTGGCATGGTGGCTCAGTGGTTAGCACTGTCGTCTCACAGCAAGAGGGTGGTTGGTTCGAGTCTCAGCTAGGCCAGTTGGCATTTCTGTGTGGAATTTGCATGTTCTCCCCGTGTTAATGTGGGTTTCCTCCGGGTGCTCCGGTTTCCCCTACAGTCCAAAGACATGCGCTATAGGTGAACTGAATAAACTAAATTGGATGTAGTGTATCTGTGTGTGTGATTAAATGTGTATGGGACATGTATGCCGAAGTAGTTGGCGGTTTATTCTGCAGTGGCGACCTCTGAAACAGAGACTAAGCCAAAGGAAAATGAATGAATGATTCTGACAGTAAGAAATAATACAAGACATTTTTCGGGTTAATCAAAATTGAATCGATGCTTTTTGGTCTGTTCCCTAATCTTCTCAATTCTGTCTTTAAATAAACTAATGGCAAGAGCAAGATCAAAAAAATCTGACACCAATAGTAATGATGCTTCTTTTGCACTTTCAATATTAAATTTCTATATTAAATATATGCCTCCAAGAAAAACATCTGAATCTCTTTATAGTGAGGCTGACAGGAGTACTGAGAGACTGCCTTTCTGTTACATGCAGTTGTTACATATAATAATATTTCATTAATCATTGTATTTATTGACCACTGCTATCGCCATGAAAATTCAATTTTTTTATTTTTAAAAACAAAAAAGACCACTTATTTACATTGAAAATGAAAATTCTATTCTTTTTTTTTTGTGAAAATAAATGCATTTAATTAATCAGAAGTGACATTTATCGTAGACTAACCATGGTCCATACATGTTTCACTATTCAGCACACTCAAACAACCATTCCTCCGTCATTGAAAGCCAGATAAGCATGTTTGTGTGATCATTCTCTGGGTAAATACCTATTGCACAAATCCAAATTTTGATGGACGTCTTTTGTACCACCTATGCATGTGTATGGAAGATGATCGGTATTAATGGTGTTCGGTAGGGTGCATAACTTTAATTCACTAGTAAAAAGGTACATTGTTTAAGTCTTATTAAAAAACAAAGTCAAAATATACTTTTATTGTGCTTAACTTGAAGTAATGTTCTATTTAAAAACTTTATGAAAGTTTGAAATGAAATAACTTTACAATCATTTAAATTTTAGATCATGTTTATTTTATTACAGCAATTTAAAATATTAAAACATTAAATTCATACAAATTAACGCTGACTTAACTGACAATATAAACAGCATCACTGCACAAAGATTATCCAAACAGTGTTTGCAGCCTGTCTCTCAGGCTCTCTCTGGCGTAGAGTTGCACCATGTGGTCATCACCCACAACTGATTTTTTAATATCCTCATTTCAAAGCATTTATTAAACTAAAGATAATCTATTTAACAATTTGTGATAACAGTATTCATTTAATAAAGACTGTAATACTATGTGATGCATAAATTAAATGCAAAGGCATATTGTCCTTGCTCTGAGGCCCCGTTTATAATAATACGTTTTAGTTTTAAAACGCATAAGTTTTGCTACGGTTACGCCATCCGTCCACACTACGCCAGAGTTTTCGAGCGCCGAAAACGGACCGCTTTAAAAACGCTAAAGAGGCTGTTTTCATTTTAAAATGCTGCTGCTCCATGTTAGTATGGATGGGGGAAAACTGAGACATCTGAAAAAGGAGGCAGGGTTGCAGACATTCGCTGATTGGGGCTTTTCCCTCAATATTAAGTAGCCTACACACAGTTCAGTCTTGCATCTTCTCCTTGTAAGTTCAGACTTCTCAAGTTTGATATGGGAAACAAACTCCTGAGGACACGTAGAGTAAATCTTTAAAGAAAACAGTGTACTTTATAACCTCATTAACATCACCCAGACCATGCTGATTCACTTTCTTAACAATAAAATGAAAACATGATACAAGGAACTGCCCATTTTCATTTTGATATTAGCAACGTAACAGACACCAAAAATGATGAGGCGTCGTGTAGCTGCATATTAATATGACCCATCATCTTCACTGTATGCATACAGTAACAAAACGGAGCCTATAACATATAGGGCTGTGTATTGGCAAGGGCCTCACGATATGATACATATCACGATACATAGGTCATGATACAATATATCATGATATATTGCGATACAATAAATAGTGATATGTTGCAATAGTTTGTATTAGTATGTCACATTATATTGACAACTTGATAAAGTCGACAGACAAATTAAAATTCCAATTCCAATTTATTTTCCATCAATTCCAATTCATTACATCTGCACAGTGTGATTGAACAGGAAATTATATATATTGCAAAGCTTACAAATGGCATTTTTTTTTGTCTAATTCAGTACTCCCTGGTATAGCTTTAAAATCAAAGTGCAGCCACACGTCAGCTCTAAAAGCTGGAGGCACATTTATATTTTCCGCCATGCTCACTCTTGCTTACTTCTGATACCATACAACTTGGCATTTTGTTGATCGCGAGTTAGCCACATCTACAGGAGCGGAGGAGGAGGTCGTTTGGCACAACTTGAATCGATACTTGAGGTTGGACTATCGATACACTATCGTAAAAGAAATTATCGCGATAGTTAGATGTACCGATATTTTTGCACAGCCCTAATAACATAACTGCCTCCTTTCATTTTCATTGAAAATATGAAACATACATTTTGCTGAATCTCAATTTTAATAATCAATAATGGCCATTATAAAAGTATAACGTACAGTATATGTATACATAATAGGAAATAAAAGCAAGTAATCAGTCAAATGTGCAGAATCAGGGTGCGTAGTAACATAAATTAATACATTAACTTATCTTTGCGCTCAGCTAAAACACGTTACCTGAGAACAAGTAATAGAATCAAAAGACATAAGTCGGGGAATATGTCATTAGATAGAGACAAGATAAATTAAATATCACGTTTAACAAATATAGTGAGATTAGATCCAGCAGTAGATCCTTGAACAGTCCGACATTCACAGCTCCCATCGCTGCAGTGCATGCCAGAGTGTGTGTGGTCACGTGTTGTGCGTTTTCATTGTTATAGTGTGGACGACGATCTGTTTGGAAACGCTAAGTGAAACGCCAGTGTGGCCGCAAATCGTTTTCATTCTAAAACGCTGTTTAAAAACTAAAACGTATTAGTGTAAACGGAGCCTAAATGTCTCCCCTTCCAAGCAACACTCGCACCTTTAGCTTGCCCACTGTCTATTTTCAAGCGCATTAGGTGGATTAGCAAACTTACTGAATTTTCTCAGAAACATAATAGGAGGGTCTCTGTTGTGTACGGGGGTGAAAGAGTGACAAATAAAGACTACACAGATATATAGCGACCCATAAGTATTTATTCAGAGTGTGGCGTTAAGAGGTAATCTGTACGGAACATTGTCATGTATGAAACATGGTTAGTCGGACGTTGGAATTAGGCCTGTCACAATGATCAATATATCGACTTATCGCACAACACATGGACATCAATTCAATTATTTTTAGTGATGCAATATATATCGCCAGTGCTTAACATTAACATCTGCCAACCCGCCAAATGCGGGTAGATTTCCCCTGTGGCGGGTTAGACAGCCAGCGCAACTAGCCACTTTGGCTGGTTGAAAATTATTTTTCAATTGTAGTTTCCTTAAAAGCAGGGTTCGACAATAAAGATGGCCCAATATGCACACAAATGTGATCTTAGAATCGAGAATCAGCTAGATTATGTTTGCGGTAGCAAAAGAAAGCAGCTGAACACCGAATAAGAGGATGATCACTCACGCGCACAGGTGATGTGATGGGCGTCACTGTTTAATGCGCGCTCCCGTTTTATTTATTTAATAAAAATAAATTATTTTTAAGTTTTTTATGCCTATAAAATATATTTTCCCAACAACTAAATTGTGGTTAGTGAAAATGGCGAGTGGCTAGTAATGTTGGAAATCTACTAGCCACAGTGGGTGGTGATCAAAAAAGTTAATATCAAGCCCTGTATATCACCCATACATAAGAACAATTCTAGCAACATTTTAACTGATTGTGCAACATCTCTACCTCTACTGGAGTTGTTTTGTTAAAAACACTATAGTATTTACTATAAATTACGATAGTATATTTTTATGTGGATGTCTGACAACTGAAAATAGATCTGGTAGCAGATATATTACTTTTCACCATGCACTTTTTTGTTAACACTAATTATTATTCATTTTCTGGCAATATATAATGAGTGGCATAAAATGGTCTTAAAATGACAATAATATCATTTATCGCATTATATTTTGGTGCAATATATCGTACAACAAAAAAATAGATATCGTGACAGGCCTAGTTGGAATGAAAAAAGTAATCTGAATTAAGTGTAAATGTATCCATGTCCAGTACAACTGCTTTCAACTATAATAACCAAATCAGTATAGACTTCAGCTTACACGAAAGTGTTCAACGGCACACGATTTTTTTTATGTGGTATTAAGGATTTTTGGAAATTTGTCTGGTGTAACTCTAGTATCGTTACAGGGTTACCCAACAATATTTGTGACTTAACAGGATTACTGAAAATAAGAGTGGTCTGTTACATCATCACAAGAAAGACAAGTCTGTTCAAAGGAGGAAATGTGTTCAAGCACAAGCAGAACAAAATACATCATTGCCAACTTTAGATTTTTTATTAAAGCCTTAAAAAAATGCAGATAGTTTGATTGAGAGCAGTGAAGATGTATAATGACATGCTTTTACCTCGCCCACTTCACCACAGAAAAAAAAAGATCAAGATCGAAACGGTCGGCTGCAGCTCTAGTTATCCTCCAACTGATCTACACCACCTCAAACTGCATGGTCACATTAAGAGTATCTTTTCACAGTGCTAGAGTGAAACAGAGCAACATGAGCTATTCAAGGTTGGACAACAGGATCTGATCTTTCTCACATTACATCCTGTTACAACAGTCACATCTGTGCTGGTCAAGAAAAAACACGGAATGTGAAAGCAAAAGACACACTCATAATGCTCCTGATTCATTAAATGAGCAGGTGCTAAAATAAAAATAGCATGTAATACTATATTGTCATCCTTCGGTTGCCTTTAGGCATAAACAAATGACAATCAAATATTATCGGGCTGCTTCAGATGGCAGAGCAAATTGTGATAAACACGCAACGGTGTTTGTTCTCATGCAAAAGCTACTTTTCTCATTTTTGGTTTGGAGTCATTCATGAATTATAAAGGATTAGACTGGGTCAAGTGAACTGGTTTTTCAATCTAAGGTGTGTAGTCGCCTTGTCACGTTTGGTGAGCTCATAAGTCACACTAGATTTTCATAAGATCAAATAAATACTGGGTATTAGGAGACCAGAAAACATCACTGGATTTCCATGATGCCACAGATAACGTAAACCCCATTTCTGTATCTATTATGACTATCATTTAGTGATTTGATGGTAGGGCACAGAAAGTGAGCCCCTTCACCAGAAAGGAACACGGTGACATTTTATACATCCTACACTTTGACCTCGATGTTGAAAAAAAAAAAAGAAGCTAACTTAACACACAAACCACATATTTATCTAATGCAGTCTTCTCCACATCACAACCCAGTGACAAAAACAACTCGATCCAACTAAACTTCTTCATCACGAAAGTCATAGACCAATTAATTAGCATTTTATTTAATTTTCAGATAATGTACACTGGAAGAGGACCAGTTTGGTCGATTAACTGCAGCTTTACTTGCCATGCGTTCACTCAAAAAAATTAAAGCTGGACAATAGGGTTGGGCGATTTGGTCTAAAAATCACAATATAAATTAATTGAACATTTTAACTCGATTACGATTAATGAGCGATTATTTTATTTATTTATTGCTTCCCTTATATTTCAGTGACAGGTTTTGTAAAGTAAATATGCTCACATATTACAAGTGAGGGATTTTTGAATGAACAGTGCATGACTTGATTTTTAAATAATTAAAGGAAACACTACTACTACATCTACTATCTATGATTATTTATTGAACATCAACGCTGAACAACTGAAATTAAAAAAGTCTAAAATAAACAGTCACTTTTTTCTTAAAAAAATGAAAATAAATAACTTTAAAAATATTTGATCCCAAGGGTGTTGTGGAGCATTTACCAGTGTTTGTACATAATCAACAAATCATTCAGCTACAGTCATACAAGTATTTTGGAATTTACATAAGACTCTAACATGGGACACTCGTGTAAACTGGATCCGTGAAAAGCTTTAAAGACTGTATTTTCTTTGAAGGTTATGATTCTATGGTGTTGATAAGAAAATAATGTACTTATTTTATCAGGCTGTATTTGAGAGTGTCATCAGGTATGGTCTATCTACATGGTATGGCAATCTTTTTATATTATCAGAACTGCTACGAGACTAATAGGATCTGAAACTCTTACTAGTATTCAAACACTTCACTCTGAATGAAGCAAAATAATTCTGAACAATCCATGTTATGTACTATTCCCATTTTATGATCTTTTACCTTCTAGTAGAAGATACAGAACCTTCCGCCGGAAGCGGAACAGACTTAAGAACTCTTTTATTCCAGTTTCAATCAGACTATTGAACACTGATCAATAGTGTGCTTATGTTTTTTCTTGTATGTAATTCTTTTGCATGTTTGCTCATTTTAGAATTTTTATAGTGTCAGAACTTGCTGATGTGCAGAAATTTCCCTTTGAGAGACAATAAAGTATACAAACGATAGAAACAAACAAACGAAAAAGTATTTTCAATGTTTTTCATATTAAAAGTAAAAAATAAGCAGTATCTCTTCTAAATAAAACAACTCTTGTATATCCTGTGAATAATATTTTATTAGTGCATTTCTTTCATCATCTTTAAACAATACTTTAATGTAAATAATAATTTTAATGTAATGGAAAATATGCCGTCTCAAGGCATCTTTGGCGCAGCTTCCAATCATCGTCAAATGTAAGGTAAGTGCAAAGTAAGGCTCAAGAATGGGTCCATCATCGGGAACCAATGAATGTGCAAGAACTTTAATCAAAGTAAACAAAACAAAAGTTTCCATATGGAGCTCCTTCATGGGACTCGACACTTGTAAACACTCGCTCAAATGGACTCTCTGCGCTGCCCACACTTGTCTCCGATACCAAACCGAACAATCACAGCTTGCTCTACATGTTGTCACGACGTGTAGTTAACAGAGCAGGATCACATAACTCCATACGCAGTAGGCAAAATAACTGAATCGACTTTGAAAAATTAGATAAATTATAGGTTCTGAATGTTGATTTTGGCTCGAAATGTCGAAAGGCTTCTCAACACCACGTTTCTACATGGAACAAAACTGCTGCAACTAAATCCAACTATGTGCTTGTTTGAACTTCCGAGGTTAATACCCACGCACACTGGAATAACTATGGCTGAGGCTATTAACTAAGGGCCCTTAACATATTGCAACTTTTGCATGTGCAAGTTCGTTATTTTCAATGGAGGCTCGTCGCTTTTTACAGAATATACACATTTTTACTCCAAAAAGAAATAAAACAAACAAAATGAAAAATACCTAACAATTTTGTAATATAGTTGATCAAAAGTAATTTTTTAAAGTTTTGTTTATTCTAATTTTTATTTAACTATTTATTATTATTTATTATTAATGTATTACTTGTTTATTTAATTTCAGTGAAAAATTATTACTTATGTTTAAATGACAAAAACTTTTCACTTATTTTTTTTAAGTCCAAAGAGAAATGGACTATTGTTTGTTTTTATTATTATTTTGTGCTGTATTATTTAGTTACTGAGCAATAATAAATAACACTTTAAAAATATAAGCAGTTTAAGTGATTTTCTGAAGTAGTAGTGTTTTGAAATAAATGAATGCATAATAATAGTGATAGCCATGAAACTGTGATTATTTCTTAGACTATAATCGTACAACCAAAATCTATAATCATTGCATCCCTACTGGAAAATTATATACTCAATCATGTTGTTCCAAACATGTACAACCTTTTTTCCCAATGGATAACAAAAGAATGCACAGAGAAATGTTTTTGTGTCCATACAACGGAAATGAATAGGGCCCAAAACCACATAGTACAACACTGTCTATTTTTAAGGACAAAAATGACTGGAACATTCTAAGAATGCCATCTTTTGTGTCTTACAGAAGAAACGTTCATCTTTGCTTTGAATGATAGGAAAGAGTGATGAGAAAATTGTAATTTTTGGGGGGTGAATTAATCTTCAGGGGCCTTTCACTGCAAACTGACAACAAAGAAATATTGAATGCTGTCATCTCATATAGTAAAGCTTGAGCACACAGCAAAGACTACAGACATTGGCCAAGCAGTAGGTACAGTGTGTACTTGCTTCAAAAGGGGGAAAAAATACATCTATTTTAGCAGGTATCAAAAGTCCATATTTACCATCCAAAATGGAAAAATCGAAAACAAGGACTGCTTATACATAAAACACAAGCAAAATCAGCCCCTGGGCACTGGGTATGATTATGATTAAAAAAATGTTGATGACTTTCTTCATCCAAGTGGCTCATTATTTTGTTTCAATCTCTTGAGAACTTTAATCATCTTTAAAACAAATCAAAATATTTTAGATGAAATCTGAAAGCTCTCTCATCCTCCAGATGAGGATGGATACGGTCCAGAAATGTTCAAAGTCCAGGAAAGGAACCATAAACATGGTCAACATTTCATGTAACTTCAGTAGTTCAACCATAATCAAACGAAGCACCAAGAACAGTTAAGTACACCAAAAGAATTGTAAAATCAATGATTGCATTGTACTGCTGACTGAAACACACACCCTTTACTTGATGAAAAAAAGTGTTGGTGTGCAAAAGTGTTCTTGGAGCTTCATATGATTACAGTTAGGGTTGCACAATACAAGGAAAATATACAATATTGTTGTTGAGTGTTGCAATAACAATATTTCTTATTATATAACTTTAAAAAATAAAATAAAATAAAAATTATGTATTTTTTTTTTACACTTAACTGAAAACTTCTGCAGAAATTATAATTCTCATTGCCTGTTGTCATTTTTCTCTCTTCTAACATCATTCGCAATTATTTTCAGCTCTAGGATCAGCACCTACTGGACAGGTGGGGACAGTGGCGGATTTAGGCATGGGCAATGTGGGCGATCACCTAAGGCAGTGGTTCCGAAAGTGGGGGTCGGGACCCAGTAGGGGGGGGTCGCGGGACAATGGCGAGGGGTCGCTTGGTGATTTACAAAACTCAAATAAATTTTATTCAACTATTAAAACTACCATATTTTATTCATAACCCACAGAAGATAGTTAATAGTTATGTTAAAGACACAACAACATCGACATACAAATAAAAATCTATCAGCCTTTAAATTTTTTCTTTTGGATTCTTTTCTTTTGGATTATGACCCTGTGTTTAGATTAACCACACAGCAATAGCGTTAGCTGCCACAGATTGATTTTACAGG
Organism: Danio tinwini; assembly: GCA_903798205.1. NCBI lineage: Eukaryota > Metazoa > Chordata > Actinopteri > Cypriniformes > Danionidae > Danio > Danio tinwini. The sequence goes on from CAIGQZ010033112.1 coordinate 24,796,094, forward strand.
GCCAGATTAAATTATTTTACAACCTTTATGGCACTCTTATACATTAAAAATAAGATATTTGAGATTAATATTAAATTAATAAATTACGTAAAAAAATGTAATGGTTATTAGACTGTTGCATTTTTGTGTTGTCAATATGCTCATGTTTATGTATGCCTATAGTTGTATGTGCACCGTTTGCATATTTATAACCACCTTTGAGAAAAAATGGGGGTCGCGAGTCACTGACATTGTTATTTTGACATTGTTACATTGTCGCGGACTGAAAAGTATGGGAAACCATGGCCTAGGGCAGCATCTTGCTTCACTTTCGTCTGTGATAGGGTGGACATGAACACCGTGAGGGCGGCATGACTGTTGTTTGCCTAGAGAGCCAGTTAAGCTTGTGCCGGTACTGGGTAAGGATGAAGATAATAAGGTCCCTTCTGATTGGTCAGATTTGGATAACCTACCGTATGCATGTAGCACATACAATTAATGTAAATTATTGCACTTCTCTGCAATATTGATATTGCATATAGTATTATCGCGACAATTATTATTTTTCAATATATTTTGCAGCGCTACTTAGTTACTGAAATCACATGGAATGTTTTGACAATGTTGTTGGTTGCTTTTATGGACTTAGAATGTCTCTGGACTGTTGCTGCTGTCTATGCAGGATGAGGGAGAGCTCACAGATTTAATCTACAATATCTTAGATATTTAGTGTATAATAATCCAAAAATTTACGAAGGACTTGGAATGACACGAGGGTGAGTATTTAAAAACAGATTTTTATTTTTAAGTGAACAAGCCATCTTGCATCAAAACGGGGCACTAAATTGAACAGAATGTTTAATTGCATTTGTAATAAAATCTAATTATTATAAACACCAGAAAGGCAGTGCTTACACTGATTACTTGACACAACAGTACAGTTTGCAAAATTATTTCATAATTTCATGAATCTCATGTAATTTCATAAAGTCATAAAGCGTTAACAGCTCCCCTTTAGCACCTGTATGTGGAGCTCTGCTCAGCCCACTGTATTCTTGAGTCTACACACACAAATTTTGGTTGAAATTAGTTATTGCTAATGTAAAGAAGTCAACTGATGCCACTTGTTAATCATATTTAACATCAGCATAAGAAAGCTTTGCACAAACTGTCAGCCTGTTTAATTTATACAAATTTAGGTCACTAATTGCTGACAAAAACAAACACATAAAACTATAACTATAAACTTTAATTTTGTGCGACCAAACGTGAAATGTCTATTTTAGGAAGAAAGTTATTACACAACGTACTAATATAGTCTTAATCTTTGTTAAATAATGACAAAGTTAAAGAGCTTTAAACAAACTGTTAGTCAAACCTTTCCATGTTGACGATTATTTTCTAAAATAGTTCAATTCTATTGAACAGCCAGCGAGAATTCTCCGATTCAACATACTGGCATTTATCAAGCAAAAAGTCCCTGACGGGTCCAACATTTAAAGAACAAAATGCTAACACTAAAATGACTGTTGCTCAATGAATACCCAATACTGAGTTGGTATGTCAGGGCCTTAATGTTCAAAATCTCACCAAGTGTCAAAAGGAAGTGGCACTGAAACAGAACACAGGATTTTCAAGACACTCTTTTAAAGGTTAGTCTATTTTTGATACGTCTGTCGTAAAAATATTTTGCTCATAGTGGAGTGCCCAAATAATTGCACAAGACAATGCAACAGGAAGACATTTATGTTAAGTTGGACTTTCCTTTTAACACATTTTAGCACAAATGGAGATATTTGAAAGAATGTTGGAAACCGATAATCTCCAATTTTTATTGAATATCTTACTCTGTTATGTGCACATGTTTTTTTTCTCACTTGTGCGTCTTGTTTACATAAAGCATGTTTTTGTGATAATCCAAAATGCGCATAAAACAGGTGTATATTAGAAACATGGTTATTGATTTCAAATTAATTGATTGTGCAATCATACAAATTAAAACGGTTTCAATGCAAGATCAACCAGTAAGTTTTAGCCCTTTACATTGCTCATTTCATCCCCCACAGCACAAAACCATCAAAACAGTTACACTCTTGGAGCTTAGCATGCATTATGAAGTCACTCAATGGGCAGTAGTGAAGCTCTGCATGTCTGAAACTCAGTGAAAGGACACCACCACCTCCTCCACAGCAGCGTACTTTCCTGTGCACTTCCTCATTTCACATCAAAAATATTAAAACTACTGCAAGAGCTCTCCACACAGTTTGAAAGACTCAAACATATTGTGTTTCTTTAGCATATTAAGTTTCCCAGTGAAGACCTTTGATACTATGAGCTAGTGATTAGGCCTGCATGATATGCAATCATTTGTTTTGCTGCGATATGAATATAATTTTTATAGAATT